>JBBDHI010000020.1:12295234-12308082 GCA_037177115.1 Craterocephalus stercusmuscarum
CTTATTTTGTTGTGTTGTGGTTAATTTTGTAATGTTGTGCTTAATTGTGTTGTGTTGTGGTTAATTTTGTTGTGTTGCGGCTTATTTTGTAGTGCTGTGGCTTTTGTTTGCTGTGACACTTCTGGGCCACCGTAGGTACCAGCTCATGGACTTTAATAGAATTTAAAACTTTACTTAAAGTTGCAGTGTTTATTTGGGGTCACACAACACCAATACCCTTAGCTGAATTTACTGAAAATAGCTCTGCAGCTTGGTGCCTTACTTTTTTTAAATAAACTCAATGTATTTTTTATGCAGCGCAGCTACAAATATTTGATCCATACTTAATCAACAGCAGAAGAAAAAGGCAACTTCTGAGGCTTCTCAAGTATCAAAAGGAGGAGTTTTTGAGACAGTCACTATATGTGGATTTAATTGACTGCTGTCCATAGTAATACGTAATAATAAAGGTACAGACGGGATTGGAGGACTACCATCGACTCAGTGCAAATGCTTTTGTAAGCCTCCTTGGTGAAGAGCTGCAGCACAAGTAGAAGTGGCCTCTCTTCATACTGGAGAAAATATGGCCGCCTTGTAAAGTAGAAGGCTTAAAGAACGTATTGTTCCTTTTCTCCCGCCACACTCTGCATCTTCATTTCAGATCACTCGTCACAGCCCTGAGACAAAGGCAAAAGTTCAGAGGTGATGCAGCACTGTGAGTGGCTAAGCCGGTTTCCATGGAAGCAGGATTTTTATTCAGGCATCTCCTTAGTCGGCTGGGGTCCTGCCGTGTTATCGCGGGTAACAAGTCATTGATGCTCTGCAGGGAACGGGTCCTGCTGCCATGATTAAGTCGGCTGACTTTACCCAGATGAAAGCCAAGAAACACAAAGATCCTTCTTCACGCATCCTCATCCAAAAATATGTAATAAATAAAACCAGATGAATTTTAGCAGCTCAGACTGGAGCCAGTGCCAAATTTGAAATTTCATACATGGTTCTTCAAGTCCAGAGGAGAGCTTATTTTGTTGTTAAACTTAAATTATATTTCCTCATTAAATGCATCAATATTTACAGCCAGGATAGAAGGTTATAATGAATTCTAATTTGCTTCAAATACCTTGACTGCTGCACTTTATGGAGATTATCCGCCCTCTTTTCTTACATCACACCACATAAATATTAGCAATGAGTGCCCAGTTTCTTATTTAAAGTGTCCGGTTCCCTTTTTTTTGAGGGTGATTTGAAGGCAAATCACAACCAGTGGCTCACATCAGGTCACCTTGTCAAGAAATAGCTGAGTGCATCTTCGCAGTAAGAAGCGGGCGTAGCTGAGTTATAAGAAGTGCCAGGAATGTCAAGAGTAACAACACTTCGTAGCCAGTGAAACAGGAAGTGCATTTTCATCAAAGTTTCCCTTGGGAGAGGATGTGTCAAGGGTCCAGACTCAACCCACGAAGCAACCAACCAAAGATTGCCCTTCAGGTGCCCGGCTGTCAATCAGTCCAGTTTTTTCTGTGGAAAGCCTGTGATTTGCTGTAATAGCCCACATTTGTGAGTGCTGCTGTTTCTCGTTGAGTCACTGCCCTTTCCGCTGTTTCCTTCAGAAGCTCAATTCTGGCTGTAAAAATTCACAGCAAATAGAGTTTTTTCGTGTATTGATTCTTGAAGACTTCAAGATGAGAAAGAAAAAAACATTTTAACTGAAGGCAAATCAGTTAAATGTGTGTTAAACAAGCTATAGTTGCATTTTCAGAAGGCTTTTGCTGTTGTGAATTACTAATTTATATTCCATTATAGCTCCCCTTCAACATATTTCTGTCAGCAAAGAGGACTCGCACCGTAAGGTGGTGTATTTTCATCTGACTTTAAAAATGAAATAAAATCAGCCGATTCTCATTTTGGTATAAACTTTTTCCTTTGTGGCCCTTAAATGATTTTTCAGCTGTTTTCACCGCACCTTTGAATCTGCTCATAGTTATCCTTTCCTGAACGATGAATTGTGTACAGCACAGAGAGAGATCTGACACGGTAACAACCTCTCTGCCCGGCTGGAATTATTACTGTATCTAAGCTTTTTCAAAGGAGAAATAAGACTTGTGGACAGCTCAGACTGCGTGCAAAGAGTGTATGAAGCTATTCTCAAATTTATAAGGCTGGAATAGTGATTTGTGTTGGGTTATTATTTAATATTTCACATAAAGTAGCTTTTGTAACATTGCCTCTCCCCGGCCAACTTGTCCGAGCACCACATGCATACTGGAGTATTATGATCAATATTAAAACTCAAGAAACAGACAAAAAGAGCGATGAAGGTCCATCCATCCTCTATGCCTCAGGGCAGGAGGGCTAAAGCCTCTTCCAGCTGCTCCTGGGAAAAAGGCAGAGTGAATCATGCGTGTCCGTGGCTCAGTTGTGTTGCTTGTTGGGGAGTCTAATTCTGAGAATTAGGATGAATGTGCAATGAAAGAGCTGCGTCATAATATCTTTAGAGTGAGTTTAAGGAATGTTAATTTGCTCTCAGTGGTCTGTGGAAATCTAAAGAGAGGCTTGAGCTGGATGGAGTCATTAGTCCTGGCTCCAGTCTTGCCATGACATATACCGGAAAACTTTTATCTGTTTGTAAATAAACAATGGAAAAACAATGATTTTTTTTTTTTGCTTATTTCTAACTTTTTAAAATTCAACTTAGCATAAGTACTTATATTTCATAAATACCTAGAATATCTGTGAGACTCTGTGTTTGTGTGTTTTTTAGAGGTAGTTTGTGTTTTGTATGTAACATTTAAACATTTCTTTACATTTTATAGTTAAAATGACAGAGAATGTGCTAACTTTTAAAGGATATGTGTATTGTATTTGTATTTGTATTTGCCTTTTTGGATCCTTTTTGAATGATATCCTGCCATAATATTCTATTTCTTTGATTGGGCACCACTCCAACTCTTCCTCTGTTACATTCCTCTTCTCTAATCCTAGCTAACCCCAGTTGAAACAACACGCACAAACATTTTTTTTTCCTATCACATCTGAAAATGTCACACCTTTGTGCATTTTGGCTTGTTAATATTTATACAACTCACATTTCCATACTTGTCATGCATGCGGATGCACAGCATATGGCTTGTTGTCTGTCAGTGAATGATTTAATAATCAGTTTGTAACCTTTTGCAGCTCATTCTCCAGGTGTTTCATTCAAGCCTGCAGCAGATACGTACCGAGGAAAAAGGGAAAATGAATAAATTACATTGGATAGATAGTACGACTTCATGCAGGGAAGCTGGAAAGCTTATAATGGCTTCTCTGTTGAGGACACTTGCACGTTGCTGTGGAACTTTTTTTTTTTTTTTCCTTTACCTTCCTCTCTTTTCACACCCCTCCCAACCCCCACACACTGCTGTGCACTCTATTTCTGACTCAACAGAGATGAGTAATGAATGGCTTTGCCTTGCACTGGTTCCTAACAAGTGTGTGAATTGTATATAGTGTGTTTTGTGTATTGGGCTAATTGGTGTTGTGCTGGCACACCCTGGCAGAGTGCAGAAACATCCCACTCTGTGGTAGCTGCTGCAGCCTGGTCTGTAGCCAGTTTTGTTTGCTAAAGGGAGAAAAAGTGACAGTGAAAGGACACTGAAACCCTACCTTCATTTAAAAGTTAGATTCTTCAAAGCACATAGACAGCATCAATGGGTAATTAAGTACTCAGTCGATATTGAAGCATTAGGGTGCTACCTCTCAGTTTCTGAAGGTAGAATTATACACATTTGTTGCTCATCTGCGGCCTTAATATGTACTTACTCTAAAGCTGGGCGATAAATGGAGACTTTCATATATATTGAGACTTTGTCACACAAGATATAGAAAAAAGGGAATATCTTTGATATGGAGTTAGCTTGTTTTGAGTGAAAAATATCTGTTTTTAGCATTTTGCACAGCAGTATCTTTGTTATGATCACTGAAAAGTATTTTTTATTTTTCTAATACATGTATTCTTTAATTTCAGTCAAATATTATAATGCACATGTGCTTCTGATTCTTAGTGAAAGTGCATTTAGCACTGAAGGCCGTAAATTTGAACCGTCTCTTTGTTTTCTTGACCAAAAAAATGTATATCGATATATATGTCATATGTTGTGATTAAGGAAAAAAATATCGAAATATGACAATTTGTTAATATTGCGCATTCCTATATGTACTTACACAGCAACACAACTGCAACAGATATTTTCTATAAACAAGTATAAATGGCTTACAATGAGCAACAGACGGAAGAAAAGGAAAAAACTAAAAAAAAACAAAAAAACATTATGGACCCAAATAATTATGGGCAGCAAATCTCCCTCATATGACCTCATCCAGTATGAGACCTCTTATTGTTGTTCCTGGAAAATCTTTCTTCTTTTACCTCAGCATCACTAAATTAAAACAAATGTCTTTAATTCGCTGGATGCAGGATGCACATATGTCCCTGATTTATCACTTCAAAGATCACTGATTTGCTCCACTTCTGTATTTTTATATATATTCCTACTGTACCTACATTCCTTCTTGAAGATTTTCCTCTAAATATCGTTTTTGTTACATCCTGATTCACCGGACCTTTTCATTTTTTTCTTACTTTCGACTTTCCCCCTCACATTCCCACCCTTCTCCACCTACAAATAAAGTCATGTCTGTGCAACATTCCTCCTCCTACCCCGTCTTTATTCTGTCTTGCCCGTCCTTGACTCTCTGTGATGATGTATTATATATGTATTTTGGCACACAAGTAGCTGCCCTCCTGCTGATACACCTGCTCTGCCTCCCTCTCGTCATCTTTCTATTCATCTCTGTCTCGTGTCTGCCTGTCTCTCCTCTTATCCGTCTCCCTCTCCTCATCCTCAGGTCTGACTTTCCATCTTACTGTCTTGTCTCTTTGTCACTTTGGCTGTATCCAGTGACAGCAGACATGTGGCAATTTCCTTTCATTAATGACGAGAAATGTGCCAATTACCTCTCCGGATGTCTCGCTGCCAATCAGGCACTAACGAGCTGCGAGTGTACGTGTGTGTGTGTTTGCTAGTTTGTGTAACTGCGTGTGCCAGCTTTGAGTCTGCTGGCATGAAATGCTGGATAAGATGCTTTTTTCCCCTCTTGAATTCTCCTTTTTTGAACGTCTCTGGTTTGCGCTCTCTGCACTGTTTCAGTACAGAATGAAAGAATAGTGAACTGTTGCTCACTTTCGCTGCTTCACACACGATCCCATTTAGGATACAAGTTTCTATCATTTTCTATTCACTGTCACTCTGTCTCCCTCCAACTCCTCCATCTGCACTGCAAAGCTCTTTTGTTCCATTTTTAATTACCTTCTTCTCTAAAAGTGTTCTTGACATCTGAACACAGCAGGTTCGGAAAGGCTGCCTCTATGATTGGTGCAAAATTGGATAACAACTTCTTTGTATCAACTGTCAATCTCTGTTCTTAGAGCAGACCTTCCACTTCTAATGCTTTCACCAGTGCCTTGTGATCAGCACCAACTGATGCAAGAGAAAATATTCACCGTCCCCCCCCCAAAAAAAAAGCGCTATTGTTTCTCTTGTTTGCATCATTTAAATTTGTTCTATTCAAGACGAGTGTTTGCTCAATTTTCGGTGGGGAACAAAAGGCAAACAAAGAGACAATCAGATCCTCTCAAATCTTTGTTCTCTCAACTCTGCGGTGCGTCTCTCAAGTAGATTATTTTTCATTTTTGTCATGCATTAAAAACTGATGGCGGAATTGTAACAAACATGCTAACAAAGCCCCCTGCAAGCCCCCTTTCCATTAATACATTTAGGGTTGGATGAAAATTACTGTGTTCTACTTGAAATCTCCCATTATTCCCCATCTTGTGCATGGTGATTTTGTATTGGTTATGAACAGATTTATCGGCCTGACAAAGCCAGCCCGAGGCATAAGCAAATGACTGCAAATGTCTCCTGTGCCACCAGAAGTCCCCCAAGACTGCATGTAATGTTGCTAAAAAAATTAATAATTACAAAAACCCAATCTGAATAAAATACAGGCAAAACTCTATTAAACAAAATTTCCTCATGGTTGTGTGTCAAGCAAGAAAATTTCATGCATATAGTTTTTTTTTTGTTTTATTCTTTTATTTGCATAGAAAAATGCTGTATAATCACATCTTTACACTATGTCTGGTTTGTTGATGTTTTCTGTTTACCATACTCGTACATCTCTCTGAATTATAAAAAGTACAAATCAATAGTAAACTATTTTTCCGACTTTTCCACCCCAGTGATGTTAGCTCCAAACCATAGCTAGAACCTCACCAGCATGACGCAAGCACACTTCAAATAATAGAAATGATTAACCACCAGCAATAGTTTAACACCGGTGGTGAGAGGGGGTTTCCAAATAAAAATGTTGCTTAAGACCACATTAAGAATCAGGTCAGCTGAAATAAAACTGTTTATTCAAAAATGGTGCAATGAAAGGGGGGAATAGTTAAAAACCGATTTTTAGATTGGATTCTTTATTTGTCTGCCTGCCACTGAATGAAAGTTTAATTAAAAAAAAAAAATAAATAAATAAATTATTATATTAATTATAAATTAATAAAACATCTGCATCAGCTTTTGGTCAGTGAATGAAATTTCCTCCGTTAACATTGGTGTCATCAAGTCAGAACTTTTACAGCTGATCCATCATTGATTTGCATGTATGCATGCATTCATGCCTTATATGATTAGAGAAACTTTATTAAAGAAGTCTCCATGAATCTGCTAGTCACGAAGTTGCTGCGGAATCTCGTGGTTTGCTGCTTTACTTCTGAAATGGCACAGCAGATTAGTTGGGATGGAGTTATAATGGAAGATGACTGAACAGCAGAATACTGATAACTTTATGTATGGTATAAAGAAAGCTTGAGATGAACAGGCCCCCACCTTATCCAGGGGAGATGGGAGGGTGGTAAGGGAAGAGCTAATATACTGTAGTAAATTCTTCGTTTACCCAACCTCCCATCTCCCCCGGCTGTGATGGCTGCTTATCATAAGCTCGGGTTCCCTATCAGAGGCATGGCTGCTTGAGGGTCCTGCGGAGTATCAGTTCTCAGCACTGCACTCTTCTGGATAGAGATGTCTGTTTCTCAGGGCATCTGTATGAGCCATTTCTGCAGTGTGGGGGGGACACAACCCCCACTGATAGTACTGTTGCCTCAATCTTCCAATCTTCTACAGCTCTTCCTCCAGTGCTTGGTATTTCCCTAGTTTCTTGTGTTACTTTTTCCTGATGTTGCCATCATTGGTGGAAGCTACATGATCACAACGGCTTTGGCTATTACCTTTGTCTGTCTGTATCTGGAAGGATCTTGACTTCTTCGCTCTCCACCACCTACGGAGGTGTTGCCCATTGTGACCTAGAGGTCTGCAGTCAATTTTCTGCACAGATGTTTCGATGCGTTATATCACCTATTTGGTTGTGGCGTTCCATGTGTCGTATTCCTGCCAGTGTCCTGCTGTTAGGTGCTGGATTGCTTTTCGAGGGGTCCCTTTGCACAACCTGCATCTGGGATCCTGCCTGCAACCGAAGATCTGGGTCTCCACTGCTCACGAAGTGCTCCATCCGTTGGCAACATATTCCTGATGTATTTGTGGAGCATGACTGTTCCATCTGGGATAGTGGCTCTGATGCTCACTAGTCCCTGGCCTCCCTCTTTGGGCTGAGCGTATATCGTCTGGGCATTGGATTTGGGGTGGAACCCTCCATTCATGGTGAGCAGCTTCTGTGTTTTAACATCTGTGGCCTGAACTTCCTCGTTTGGCCGGCTTATGGTCCCATCAGGTTATCTGATCACTAGTGAGGCGTAGCCGCTGTGGATCCAGACAAGCTCTCTTTGACACAACTTTTTTTTGTTCAGCTCAGTATTGATTGACAGTTCAGTGCATCTGTGACACCTTGCCATATTCTGTAAGTCACGCTGCATTTGATTGCATTCCTATCAAATGAGAGAAGGCTTTTATTTCAGTTAGCAGACAGCTAGCAATGGGATTGCATCCCTCTCGGCTCCATTAAATTGATTCAGCTGATATGTGTTTATGAAGGAAAACACTCATATGCACCGAAATCTGCAGAGAAAATACATCAATATTACAGGGGTTTATTGTAAAGCTCTGCTCATATCACATTTACAGCCGGTGTTTGTTCAGATGTCATTTTGTCATGGGGATTGGCGTGTTATGAGCTGTATTATGTAAGTGTCGTGTGCCTTGGTTTGGAAGATGTTAAGTGTGAAATAATTGTGAAACGAAGTATTGAAAATATTTTCCTCTCGGCCTGTCTAGTGTGTTCCCACTGGATAAACGAGCCGGCAGTCTTGCCGAGGTGCGATTCCGATGGGATCTTTTATATCTATCATCTCAAACTTAGGCAAATACTGGAGAAGCTGGTGAAGCATAATACCCAGCGCACGTCACGAATCAGTCAATCTTATCTTTTAAGAAAGTTCTAACAACCCTGGTCTTACAACAATGGCCGATGTGTTGTACATCTCATGCTGTTTCTGTGGGGTTTCATGAAAAAACAACACCAACAACAGTGACTGTTTTGTCTTGGCAGGACTCATATCAGGTTATTGCCCCACTTTTTGAGATACTTTATCTCTCCTGAGAAAGACCCTGTATAAACATCCTGCTTATCTGTGCTGCTCCTTGGTGTCTTATCTCTCATCAAGCCCTGTCTCTCATGGGCTATCACAATACACAGGAAGCTAGCTGTTCGCCGGGCCTCCTCATCACTGGACAGTTTCTTTGAAGAAAACCAAAGAACCAGGAAATATTTCTGAATCAAAGTGGCTGCAGAGTGCAAGAAAGCATGTGCTTGTTTTTTTATTTTTTTGTTTTTTCAAATAACATGTTCCCCCCTCTGAAAAATAGAGAACCAAAAAAAATCCTGAACAGCTATTGAAGAGAAAGGACATCTCGGTGAATTACAGTCAAATAAAGCCTCCAAATGATCCGGTGTTCTTTGATGGAGCCGAGAGTTCAATATCGGTATGATTTAGAGAAATGAAACTCATAAGAAAAGGTCAGACAGCCTCTCAGCTTTCGCAGCTGTGGAGAGTTTTCTTTTCTCTGCTGTCTGACAACACTGCTTTTACAGTAGCGCTTTGTTCTGGGAGAGAATAAAATGAGCATGATAGCTATTGACTTTTGTAGCAGGACCTCTGAGATGTAAACAACTGCGCTCTAATCCTAGCACTCAGTTTTATATGAAAGTTCGGATAGAAACAAGAGAAAACATGGTTGTTTTAATGCTTCATACGCGTACACATTTTCATTTTTTTCTGGGTCATTTAGTGAGGTCTTTTCTTAAATACTTTTGCTGATTCTCTTTTTTGTGTTCTTTATTTTCAGGTGGAGTGGTTAAAGAATGAAGAGGTTATCGATCCTGCGGATGACAGGAACTTCTACATCACCATCGACCACAACCTGATCATCAAACAGGCGCGCCTCTCCGACACCGCCAACTACACCTGTGTGGCAAAGAACATTGTGGCCAAGAGACGCAGCACCACCGCCACGGTTATCGTCTACGGTAAACACACACTGTCTGATATTCACATAGATGTGACATTTCACGTTCCTTAACCAGATGTGGTTTTATTGGACCGTTCCATCAGTTCAGTCCGATTTTATTCTTTCATCCTTTCAGCGTCCTACCATTCGCGTAACGGCATGTAAAGTCTCAGGGGAGAGGCATTGAGATCTGTCAAGAGGTCAGCTCAAGCCAAAAAAAACAAAAAAAAAACAATTGCAAAGTCACTGTGCATACAGCGAATCCTTCTGTCACCCACAACATGCAGCATTCTCTTATTTTGTTTCTGCCTGAAGGTGTGCAATGACTGGAAGATTTGTGATTTTCTGAACTGTGTGAGAGGTGCTGATGTAGCTGAGTTGTACTTAAAGAGACCCCTGCTGTGGTTTCACACAGACTGTGCCACTGTCACCCGAACATCAACCAGCTCAGCTGATACCGCACAGCATGGCTGCGAAGTTAAACGTCAGCGCCTGCTGGAGGCTACTCAAGACAGAACAAATGGCTCATGAAGAAGATGCTCTTTGGAACTCTACATTGTTTTTATGTGTTAAATGGCTTCTAGCTTGATTGCTTGTATAACTGTGCCTTTCAAAGTTTGTCATGTGCTTGATAATTTACCTTGATTGGGGGGCATTATAAGCTCCCTGTTTCAGACACCAAACGACGTGTAGTTTTCTTTTTATATGCAGTGCAGGGTGAACACCACCGAAAGGAGCAGATGCACTTAACACAACATAGATTGGCCAGATGTTTGATACTGGTGCTGCCTCTGTGTTAAGTTTTATTTATTCAGATCTCCAGTAGCTCTTCCTAGTGTCTATCCAGCATGCTGCCATACAATATATTCACATTATTTTGCAGTGATCGCATGAATAATTGTGTTTAAGTAAAAATACAAATTTAATGATGTAAAAAAAAACGTTTCAGATTCAATAATTTTCTCACCATCTCCATCCCCCGCTTTGACTTCCAAGATTTTGCACTCTAAGCTGGATTTTGTCTCGTTTGTCCACTGTTGCTAAAAGTAGAATGAATATTGAGAATCAAGCAGTCATTTGAGGATCGGTAAGGGTGATACTGACGTGTAAGAGAGCAGATTTCAGGGGCAAGTGTCTCTTCAAGGCTTTCATGTCGCTAACACAGACTGTTAGGATTACGCGTCAAAAAGTGCTTTGTTGTCGGCTTATCCCTTCCATTTTGAAGATGGGACACTCAGACATGTAAGTACAGTTGTTCTGCCTGCAAATGTATGTATACTGCCCCACAGTGCTGCATAGAATAGCCAAAGGATGCAGGAGAGTTCTTTCTGATGCCAATGTTGAAAAACTAAGAAGGATGGGTGCTGTGTTGTCTGCCTAAGCGACCACAAGGACACTGGAAAAAGGAGCGGACAACAAAAAACAGGGCGTGGACGTAGATGGAAATAGAAGCAAAGATGATGGATGCTTTATCCGTGGTGGAAAGAAAGCAGACTGTAAAGAAAAAAACGAATAAAATGATGGGCTTTTGTGGGCTTCCCCTCATCTCCAATATTTTGGACTCCACTTGTAAGTGCAGCACATTTGAAAGTCGGAGGCTCCAAGGGACCCAGATCCACCATCTCAAATGCCACCGACTTTTTCTCAGCCACAAGCCCTGGTGTCACTCTGCACTGGATTTACTCGCTGACAGAGATGGATGAGAGAGGGAAGAGAGGCATTAGGAGGAATCAGTGAATGGAAAATGCAGCGATCTTACCAGAATTTACAGTCTGGCTGCACCGCAAAGTAACGACCCGAGATGTCAGGGTCACAATGCAAAAACTCCACAGTTAGTGCACGTTGTGTAATGTGCATGGGACTGTAAATCAGCATAGCCACGAGATTTGACCAGAGGACTCCTTTCACTCTGCTTGTTTATTTATATTTCTGCAGCATGCGTTTTATCGGTTTTATATCCACAAACAGAAGTGCCTCAAGACAATCTCGCTCATCGCTGTTTTAGAAAAAGGCTGCAGAATCACACAAAAATAAATAAGTACCATGTTTTAACATGTTTTTTATCATTTCTTCCAGTGAATGGTGGCTGGTCAACGTGGACAGAGTGGTCGGTGTGCAGCAGCCGCTGTGGCCGTGGTTACCAGAAACGCACGCGCAGCTGCACCAACCCAGCGCCGCTCAACGGTGGAGCCATCTGTGAAGGGCAAGGCATACAGAAGCTGGCCTGTAATCCTCTCTGTCCAGGTACGGGAAAAAAAAAAATCCAACACACCCACTTTTATCAGTGTGTCTGAGGGGGTTCAGTTGCCCAAAAAAAGCAGCTCTGCATATTTCACTCTTTCTGTGCCTCCACGCTTATGCGTGTCTCTCTCCCACCTATTCTGGCTGTCTCAATCATTTCTCCACTCGCCCCCTCATGCGCTCATATGTCCTCATCTTCTCATTCCCCATTCATTCACCCAACCCCGTATGTCCTGTTTGTTGTGTGATAGTGGATGGCCTGTGGACAGAGTGGAGTAAATGGTCCACCTGTGGGACAGAGTGCACCCACTGGAGGAGGAGAGAATGCAACGCCCCGGCACCCAAAAACGGGGGGAAGGACTGTGAGGGCATGGTGCTCCAGTCAAAGAACTGCACTGATGGGCTGTGCATGCAGAGTGAGTACCCGACTAATCCTCTGCTACTCTCTCTGACCTGCCAACCAAAGAAATCTCTTCACCCTTTGACCTGGAGTTTTACTGTGCTCTTTCATCATTGCACTGTGATTCACACCCACACATAACACTCTCACCCTGTCTGTCACTCAGTTTGTTTCACTTCACCCATGTATGAACAAAAAGAGAAGCTAAAAAGTCTTTCCGCCTTCTCGACTTGACCTGTTTGTCTTTAGTTTCACATGTACAGTATAATACATGGAAGCCGTTTCATACAGTATATATATTAAAGCAAAAAATCACGGCACATATGTGATTGAATGATTTAGAAAATAGTTAAACCGCAGCCGGAAAAATTCAAGCAGACTGGATTCTAGAGTTACTTTAAAAAAAATTAAGCAGTGGTATTAAACTAATTTATTTACTACCACCACTGTAAAACTCCAATACAGACAAATTCCCAGGCAGATGGGAGGCGTACATGTATTATACATATGTGTGTGTAGTGTGTGTGTATATATATGTGTATATGTGTGTGTGTGTGAGAGAGAGAAAGAGAGCGTGTGGGTTGTGTCTATGAGGATAAATGTAAAACTGATGAACTGTTTTTGTTTTTGAACATGTTTTTATTTAATTTCCTTTTGTTTTTATGTTAAGC
>JBBDHI010000020.1:12451143-12461626 GCA_037177115.1 Craterocephalus stercusmuscarum
TCAGGAATAAAGAAAGGTTAAATGATGATCTAGGTGCTTTTTGTGATGAATGGAAATAATTGTGATCAATCACTCATAATATTGCTTCATATCGTTTCATATCAATCGGTGGATCCTAGATCAAATCGAATCGAAATCATAGCGTGACTGAATCTGAGATATCGGCAAACATCAAATCGCTGTATCACTGTATCAATGTAATATCCTATCATGATCAAACCTGTGATTCCCAGTCCTGCTAAACATGTGGGTAGAATGCTAAAAAATGTGCCAAAATCCCCTGTAATACTCCACTGTTGGTATTTACTCTTGTTTGGAGTTGCTTTGTTGATTAATGGTTATACTCTCCTACAGTATTAAGGAAAAAAAACACATTGCTTATTGGCCATTTTTACAATATTCATCATATCACACTGTAGCGTGTGGAAGAGCCGCTGGAACCTTCTCTTTATGCTGGTCACCAGCCTGGTCGCGTTTTAATGTAGGATCACATCCCACTCCTTAACCAGGAGCTGTTGAAGGTCAACCAACCTGGTTTTGCTGGTTACTGGAGAACACATCAAGCTGGTCCCACAGGTGTTGAACTGGGCTGACGTTTGGACTCCTGGCAGGACATTCAATCCTTTTTATTCTAAAATTCTGGAGGTACTGTGTGATGATCCTGGCTCTGCTGGGGAGAGCACTGTCATCCTGTAGGATGCTGGAGACACAGGAATACCACTGACTTCAGAATTTCATTCCAGTATGTTTATCAGTCAAGCAACTGTGAGATGATAAATCCATTTTTTTTATCATAAAACAACAGTTTTTCTTTAAAATGTGCTCAGAACCAAATAAGCTGTAACATGTGTGTGTAAACTAATGCTTAATGTTATCCAAGGTAAAACACACTTTCCTGCGATGTTTACTTGTGACCACTAGAGGGAGACAAACAGCCTTTATCATCCGAGTCAAAGAAAAGTTGTTCACTGCCAGCAACACAGGGACACTTTCATCTAACAAACACCTTTTTCTCATTTTTGTCTTTTTATTTAATCATTCATTGGTAGATGTTATTTTTACAGCAGCTGTGAATTTTTGTTTTGGCCCAGAATTTGTGTTTAAAGTGACACTTAAATAATCATTAAAGCTTTACGCAATACAGGTGAGTTGTGATAGCATATAAATAACTGACTGACTTACTGACCTAAATGTTTAACCAGCATAAGAATTACACTGAGTACTTTATGTATGTGCTGAGTATGGACCTTTTATCAAGTAGATGACAAACAGGCAGGCAGGCAGATCAGCTGTGTTTTCTGCTTATCACATGGTGTCAGGGAGCTATCAAGAATGTATTTTGCACAGCTTCTGTCCAAAAGCTTTGATGTGATGCTGTAAAATGAGACATTTTAACAGTTCTTTTATCATTTAATCAAATCAAAATGGCTATTTCACCCATCATCATATAATCAATCAACTATTTCTGATGTTTTTTCTTTTGAATTTTACATGGACTTAACAAATTGGGCACAATGGATTTGTTTTATTGCCAAATAAACATAAACAGCTGATAAATGTCTCTGATTTCTCCTGTTTCGTCTTTATTGGCTTATAAATAAGTTGTGTGTCATCTGCCCTGCATTTAGCCGTAGCATGTATCTAATTCACAGCATGTCTTTTCTCCAAACTTGGAAGTGGGGGACTTGGGCGACTACAATTGTGTATGATCACTGGTTACAGATCAAGGATCGAAAGATATTCATGGCACTGCAATCAGAGATGATGCTCTCATATTGCATATAGAGTTATGTCCTATTTTAAATATTTAAGAATTAAATTTAGTAAGTGTGCCTCATTGCTCAAAACATTGTACGCATTCCAATACTGTTAGTAACACGCTAGAATTGAACTTCTTAGGGACCCTGAAGCAGCCAAAAGCTAAGGAGGGGGTTTAATTTAGCAATGTAAGGATGGCCGGGGTCTCAGGATGACTAGATGCTGTAAGTGGGCTTTTATTGCCCCCTAGTGCCTCCTGAGGCACAGCACCCCCTCAGCTACGGTGCTTAGTGGAACAGCAGTTGTAGGTGGTCTGAGGTGGGCCTCCTCAGTAGTAAATAATGTTCTGACACGTGTGTGACCACTCCGATGTCTGCGACCTCTCACCCCTGAAAACTTAGCTTTACCACCTGGAGGTAGACTGTTGATTATCTCACAGCACCTCCAGCAGGCCGTGCAGCTCTCCTTCAGTCTCCCTGTGAGGAACCTCAAGTTCTACTTTCCTATACATGCTCATACAAATACCTGTGTGTGTTTGTGTGTGTGTGTGTGTGTGTGCACAGACTTAAAAAAAAAAAAAAAACAGCTCCATTACAAAGGTATTTGACATGGAGGTCTTTGGGACTGGGTTACTCATTTCCGACCACAGCGGTTCATGTTCTTAAGTGTTTGATATTTTTGTTTGCTGGAAAGTTTGTTTGTGTTGCAAATACCGAAACACGGGCGGATTCAAAACTGAAGCACATGCCGACTCTGTGTAGATTCTGCATGCTTTCGTTTGCAGTTGTTGTTTGTTTTACCTCTGCCGTTTGATCTGTTTAAATCTGAGGATGAACATTTTCAACACGACAAGCAAGGGCTTGTCTTTAAGACAGCGGAAAAAAGATCCAGCCCGGTAAAACTGGCATTAGCTTTTGCTTATTTTGAGCTTAAGAACATCTGGGATGTGTTATAACTGAAGGAGTCTCCACAGATCATCCTGCTTTCCATTTTTCTTGCAATGCAGGAAAGTCATCATTAGACTGCTAAATCTCCCACACACGTAGGAGATGATGTGTGTAGCTGTAATGAAAGAGTCAGACGGTGACAGACACCAGATGATGTTAAAAAGCCAACGCAGGTGTGATGACCACTGAGCCCATCCTCAGGCGTGTCTTTTCAAGAGCAACGTGATATGAAGTTGCTGCTGATGAGCCTCTTCATCTGCGGAACATTCTTTCTTCCTACATGCTACCTCAGTCCCTTCCCTATGTTCATCACTCAGAACCCAACAAAGCAATCATATACAGCTCTTTGATCTGTTTTATCCCTCACTTTAGTAGTGTTAAGAAAAAAAATACAGCGCCAACAATGGACCAGAGTGTGTCTTACTCCCACTGCCTAACCTGCTCTCTTTTTCATTATCCATTCTCTTTTATTCCATTGTCCACATGCGGCGCAGAACAATACAGTGCAGGCGGGACAGGGTGGAGGCTCATGACAGAGCTGGTAACACGATGACACACCAAAGGCCAGGTGAGTAAAATCCCCCACCAGAGTGGGACATGTGTCACAGTCCAGCCATGTCTCCAACCTTTTTTGTGGTTTCTCGTCTCTCTTCTCGGGCTGTCTTCCCCCTCCGGCCACAACGATAAAGCTCCCATCTGCTGCAGGGATCCGGGTCCTTCTCTCTCTAAACTGATCCCTGGTAGCAGCTTCCCCTTTGTCAAGACACGCTGGTCATGTTTCAGTTTTGACACCTCTCCGTTTTACACAGATGATAGCTACCAAAGTTCTCCTGTTCTCTGGAGAATCGCATTGGAAATATGATCGTTGTCTCTTTCAAAAGCTTTGCCCTTTGCACCTTTGTGCCCTTGATGAAAACAGTATTTTTCTTCCAAAAAAGAGCAGAAAAGTAGCTTTAAAGGAATGCATGAGGAGATACATAACTGACCCTTTTCTTGACCTACAGCTTACTACGAAGGGCAGCAACCCTTCATTTTAAAGTATTTTTGCTTTTTACAACCTTTTTCTGAAAAGCTCGTACATTCCACAGTAACGTACGTTCTATCTCTAATATATATATTTATCCACCTTTCAGTCCTGCATATTTGCTGATCTCTCCATCCCATCCATCCATTCATGAGGCTGTTGCTCAGCCATAGTGTTCTCAGCTGTTTCGGCGTGTCAGCGGTGGTGCTGGTGATTCTACTCACAAACTTGCACATGCCAAATGTAGGTAACATGAGCCAACGCAGCATCCTAACCTGCAGTAAGATTGTCTGTCACAGGTCAAAAAGACAGCTGTAGCGCTCTCAGACTCCGGCTTAAACTGATAAAGTGTTTCTAAATGGCACTGATGTGTGATACGACGGCCGATTATCTTGTTACAGTCACGATAAAGTTAATATGATGTCATGTTGCCCCACAACCTTGCAGAGGCACAGACCTCTTATCTCTTGTTTGTAGTTTAGTGTTCAAAGTTCTTTAGAATTAATGTGTACGCGTTCAACTTTGTTTTATGGACTGGACTTATTTTAGTGTTGACAAACTTTTTTTTTTTTCCTGTAAGAGGCCGAACAAAAGCATGCCAGAGTCATTCAGACACTGACACCTGAACTTTGAACTCTGAACCTGAGCACATGCATGCAGCAACTCCAGCTATCAGGTAGACTTCAAGCAACTAATGAGGGGAGCTTGAAATTTTCCCTCAGCCCAAAATGACTCAATGGCCTTGTGTGGTGCAAATAATATGGGCTGCGGAGCAAATGATCTCCATCTAAACCTGACCTCTAAGTTATTTCAATGATGAAAACATGCATGATTACAGCAGTATCTTTCTTTTCTTCTTTTTCTTTTCTTTTAATTTGTAGTTCACACCGCAGCTTTGTTAATGCACACGCACACACACATACACACAAATTGATGTAAAAACGTATCCTAACAAATTTTGAATTGTTAATAGGATTGTTCTTTAGCTAATAGTAAAACTACAAGTTTTCATATTTAATTTTGATTTGACATGATTGCTATGATACCACACGCAGATTTCATTTAGGATTCATTGTTCCACCCACACCCACAGCCAGTAGCTATCACTAATTAGTTTAACCTTGGATGTAAATTAACATTGCAAATGTACTTTCCCATAACCTCTACCCCCAGATGAACTGATTAGATTACCAAGGCATTATGTCCAATTGTCTCTGCGATCTCTGTTCTGTTTGCTATTGTATGCTGATCGTTAAGGGCTATTTGTGAGACAAAGTTCAAGGTTGCTGCTTCATTTGACTCACCTTTCTCTTCATTACAAGAATAACTGGGCAGTTTGTCTGCTGGGATGACTGAAAAGCAATATGTGCTAATGTGTGCTTATAGTGGTGTTGTTAGGCCTGGGCATCTCGGGCTGCGGCCCCAAATGTTGTCTGAGTGGGCCCAGATCTCAAAGCAAAGGAAGTTAAAGAACAGATCTGTTCGAATAATGCTCATAAGCTTTTGGAAATATGTTTGCTCAAAAACACAAACAGACCTGGCATCAGAGCCTGTTCGTCATCTCTACCATGAATTCTGTATAAGGGTTTATGCCTGGGATGAGCATATTTGTGTACCAGGACTCAGTTAAAGACAGAGCATTATCGTATAGATCACCATAAAAAGAATGTCTATAAATGATGGTTGTACTATGCTGTGAAAAACTGAACAAATGGCATGAGTTAAGCTTTCAGAGCAGAAATTACTAATAAAATGCTTTTATTCCACAGTTGTGAGCAAAAATGTGTCTGAAGTCTGAACACATGAAAAAAACTAATAACATGTTTTAAGGGTCTAGTTTATCATCAGACCAAAAACTTGAAAGTGAGACGAGGAACTGTAACATGGTAGAAACAGAAACTTTAAGACATGATTGGGAAAATGTAAATGTCGTCAAATGACAGAGAATGCTGTTTTAAAAATGCTATTAAAAGACAAAGATCTCAGATTGTAGTAAATGTCTTTATTTTGATTGTGTTGTTGTAAATCTAGCTTATAAATGGTCAGTGAAAGTTAGGTCATCCAATGACTGGAAAGTTGGCCGTATGAAACCTGCTCCCAAATCAATCTGTCCTTGTGTCCTTGGACAAGACACTTTACTCTCCTTCCCTTCAGCTTCGGCATAGGTGAACAAAAAGAATGACAACTTTTATCTGTAGTTAAGATCCTTCAGTTTTTTGCCTAAAACAAGTTTTTATGTATAAAATCTAACTGAAACCTTGCTGATGTAACAGGACTGTTTTTGTTGCAGAATGAAATAAGTGTTTACTGAATTTACAGTTTTGGCCAAGCCTGAAATGGTACATCTTATTAAAACTTCAGGAATCTTAGCTTTCCAATGGTGTATTGCGCAGAAACTTAGAAGGTAGACTGAGTAAAATACATATTTATTTGTCACCTCCTGCCCATGGGACATTTGGTATCAGTAGGTTGATTAACAAATAACTTGATTCAGCTCTGTTAATCTTTAACAAAGGCTGAATTATATTACATTCCCTGTATTACTATTGTTGTGTATTGTTTGGCGTTACATTATATTGTTTAGAGTTTATACACTAGGATTGTATAAGAATCAGTAAATGTTAAGAAGCAATGAATCTGAATCCTGTTCATTTGTGATGCAGTGATGAACTGTGGATGAACAACAGTTTTTTTTAAGTGTTTCTGAACATTTGAAGCTAATGCTTTACAATCACACCTGTTTTTAATGCAATTATTCTTTAGTATTATTATTATTATTATTATTACAAAGTTTATTTATGGGACAATGCATATCAACAGACAATATGTCAAACATGCCCGAATTAGCCCAAAGGTTATACTTCATCTGTAGTCCCTACCAGAAACACACTGTACACACAATACAAACACAAAAAGATATACATAACAGCAAAAGATTATTACACATTACACAAATTGAATAAAATGCCAGAAACTCATACACATGCAGCCACGCACACAATCACACACACAGACTCACACAATTACAAATATTACAATACAACACACACAATGCACACATACACATTTAGACATAAGAATAAATGCTACCAGATAGCACAAAGATCACAGACATTTAACTTGTTCCTTAACTTGTTTTTTGTGTGTGAGGTTTATTTTGATTAGATGTTAATCATATTAATTTTCATATATGTATATTAAACAGGCCCAGAATAATTTGAAATACTGTGATATTTAAAGTGTTATTTTAAAGTTATCAAACTATTCCCTTCTGTGGGCTACATCGAAATGGTCAGAGAATTAATTTGACTTTTTTTTTAGTTCCATGAAGCCTAAAATAAGGGTTTTAAAGTAATGCATTTCCACAAAACCAAATAAAATTCTGTTTTATAAATGCTTTTATTTTTATTTATTTTTTGTATTTTTGTAGGTAATTTAGTTTTGAGGTTTTTCATCATTTTATCCCATATTTGTTTGAAACATGCCCACTTTGACAGCAAACATGCATAAACATTGTATTTTTTTTTTAGAATTTTAAAATCAAATTAGAGCCTGCCCAATATGGAATTTTTGAGGCTGATGCTGATACAGACATTCGGAGGGCTTTAATAAGCCAGTATCAAATATATTGGCCAATATGACATATCACCCAATATATGAAATAAGAGCGTGGATATACACAGAATGCAAACTGTCATATTTGATGGCACAACACTTTACATTGTGTCTTAAAATTTTAAATTTAACTTCAGTGGATTAAATATGCATCTAATTATATCAAAGAATTTTCATTCTTCTCACTATTCTCAGTTTGATTTTAAAATGACTCATTTTAATGTTTTTTTGGGGGACAGCTATTAAGAGGGCCTGCATTAAGGGTCTTTGAAAAGTAGCCACTGAAATAAGTGCTTTTTTACATTTAGACAACCATGGTATTGGTGATATTGCAAATATCTGTGGTATCGCCCTTATCAGCCCTCATATCGGCCAATGCCGATATCAGAAAAACACAAATACCGGCTTTATGTTGTGGCCGGCGGATAAAAAATTGGTCTTAAATTTAATAAAACATATTCATACCCTGAGTTAAACGTGCCAAAAGAATTATTATACTGCATTAAAGTGACTACAGCAGTAATTTTAAAATAATTTTAATAAGAACTATCAAATGTTGAAAGCTAAA
Source organism: Craterocephalus stercusmuscarum (assembly GCA_037177115.1). Classification (NCBI taxonomy): domain Eukaryota; kingdom Metazoa; phylum Chordata; class Actinopteri; order Atheriniformes; family Atherinidae; genus Craterocephalus; species Craterocephalus stercusmuscarum. Next base: position 12,459,056 of record JBBDHI010000020.1, read on the forward strand.
AAATTATGTAATTAGTCTAAAGAGAATGACAACTTTCAATTTATGCAATTTTCAAGGTGACTTCACCACGTGAGTTACATCAAGGTGACGGTGTGGTCACTTTGCTGTGATCAACTGTCCAGTCTGTGAAGAGAGACATAATATCTTTGGGGTATTACTGACAGGGAGCAATGATATGTGTGTTTGTGTCTCAGGGTGTGTATGTGCTCTGTGAATGTTTGTGTGTGTCACTGAATGTGCACTCTTACACATTGGCCCATGAGTGTGTATGTGTATGAGTAGCACAGTGTATTTATGTGAGTGGCTGACATAAATACATCAAGGGAAACACACAGCAGTCTGTACCATGTTTAGGGGTCAGTACCTGAAATGGCCAGTGGGACTGCTTCTGTCAGGTCACTCCTCTTTAAGCTTCTTTCAGCTAACTTTGCTCCCACAGCGAGCCTGTTCCAGACTCTTCTTGCGCTTTCTACTCTGAATTTGCAGCAGTAGAGGAAATAACCGACTTAGCAAGTCCCCCTGCACAGCCGCCGGATGGCTGCAATGAAAGGGACCTGCTCTGATCTCAACACATACCAAGCTGGATTAGAACAGGGGACCAGAGCAGAAACAAGATCTGACCCTCTCTGCTATCACTCTCAAACCCTGCCGCTCCTTACCAAAGACATCCTCAACACTTCCTTCCCCAATTAGCGTGACCTTGTTATTTTGGAGCAGAGTTTCTGGGTCTTGGGAAAGTCAAGATCTGCACCGCAGTTTAAGAAAATCCTTTGAGCGAGCAACCACGATGCTCTGTTCTAATCTGTAATATGAGACAGATACATTAAACAAATGGACAACAAGCAGCGTAATAGTGACCCTTCCCAAGGGAGCGTTTCATCTTTGCGCAGTGGTTGTGATCAGCACTTAGCCTCTCCTGTTTACTTAGTAACATAGTAGGAAGAGGCCCTGGCGGATACTCTTTGAATGCTAAAAACCGTAAAGCCAGCACAGAGTCTGACACTGTGCCACCTCGGGGAGTGTTAGTATCCCACATGTCCCCTTTTCGAGGATGGGCGCCACTGACAGCTGCCGAAAGTCAGAGTTCAAAGTCATGCCAGGTAAATATCAGTGGTCAGGATCACAGACTAGCAAGTACAGAATGACTGAAGACTTGAGCAACTCTCTCAGGCTAACTGGAGACACCCTCACTGTCCAAACACGTGTAAACTGTATGTTTGGACTTATGTACGCTATACAACATATATATCCCTCTTTCAGTGCCTCATTTGTCACGCAAACAGCTGAACCTGACTTTCCTGGAGGGTTTTTTGTTTGGATAGTAGCCAAGAGCTGCATCCTAGTGAGCTTATCTACGTTTCCCATCTGTCTGACCTTAACTGGGAGCAAAAGAAAGCCTGTACAGTAGTAAGACATTTGTAGGGGTGCAGTGCAATAAATGCTAACACATCAACAGCTACCGCTGCTCGCTGCTGTGCACTGGGCTCGCATTTGTTGTTTTCAGTGTGTCCCAATAAACTCACTGGTCCATGGGAAAGAGCTTACCAGATTCTCAATTGCACATGGTGAGATAATTTACCCATGACCAATAATAAGCTGTTCACACACCATGCAGTTAAAGCAGCTATAAGCACAGAACAGCCGTCCATCTAGCAGAGAAAGCTTTGTTTCACTTTTAAAATCAGACCATGCCGTTGTGTAGAAAGCAATAATACTGCCACTACCTCTGCCTCTACAAAAATAAGTATGGTCATGCAGGTCTGAATGGACATGTGGGGTTTTAAATGGCTCCCTTCTACTCATTTAGTATCTGTGTCTGAGATTTAACCTTCCTTACTTCCTCCCTTCTATTTATAACAGTGTCATAGTCCTGCCTGCACTTTGATAGTACCAAGTGATCTCATTTACACACTCTCACACATACTCACTGGCATATAGACACACGCACATCCTCATGCTAGCACTTATTCTGCACACACACACACACACACATCTATGTACAAATGATGCCAACAAATACTCATAAAATGTTTGAGCAGTGAGTAAAACAGATGGAAATACAGCACAGAGTGCCACAATGGTTGGGTGTTTGGCGGCAGGCCATACGTGAATTGTAGCATGTCCTAATGGATCAGCTGAAAGCTATGTGAATCCCTGAGTATCTGTCCTGACTACCTGCTCTCTGTCTCTATGCCAAGAGCGATCTGAGGCTCTGTGCAGGCTGACAGCTGAGCTTTCACTAGTAGACAACTGGCACTTTTGCACTCTGCATGCAGGATACAGAATGAGAAGTCACAAGCAAAATGTATCGTAGCTTACTTAAGGTGAACACAACTGAGAGAAATCATAACGAAACAGTGGCAGTGACCATTAAACACTGGAAATAGAGTATTACATTAATAATACACGAATATTCAGGCAAATGACAGTCTGGCTCTATAAAGGTTATGAAAGTACAGATGCAGAAAAATGTATTAATCAAAGGTAATATCACTTATCAGGGTCAGGTCTACTTTCAGTTCCCAGAGTCAGAACTAAACACGGAGAGGCAGCGTTCAGTTTTTATGCTCC
>JBBDHI010000020.1:12495446-12511743 GCA_037177115.1 Craterocephalus stercusmuscarum
GAGAAAATTCTATTATATTATATTATTTATATATTTATATATTTATTTATTTATTTATTTATTTATAGGGAATTTATTTTTTTTTCCCCCAAAGAAATTGTTCATGTGTAAAATCTTTTTATTTTTTTTAGGGATACCTAAATGGTTTCAAATGACATTTCCTTAAACTTTTTCATGTTCACTATACATAAGTAAACTATTGAAATATTGCTGATGCCTGTAAAGACATTTCAGAAAATTTGTATTATTAAAGCGAATAAAAACAATGTCAACTGTCAGCTTGTGTTTATTCTTAGACTCCAGATGGCATTGCATTTGTGGCAGTGAGCTTTGTGAGTTTAGTGGGAAATCTACAGGATTTTTTCACAGCACTGAGGGTAAAAGAGGTGGAACAAGTGAAAGGCCAATGGAAAAATCACTTCCAAATGTTTACCCTCTCTGCGGTGGAATGAAAGAAGACAAACGTCCATGAAAAGAGGCAAAAAAGTGGGTTGTTAAGCTCTAAAAAGACTTTTTCCCAAAGTGTGTGAGGTTTGTTGTTTAATTGTCTCTAATAAAAGTTGGGTAAAGACTCTGTCAGGAACACAAATAAAGGAGACAACGTTGTTAACGACTTGGTCTAAATGGACCAGCAACCATACAAATGTAGGCCATGTTGCTGGCCATCTAACAATGCCACCTACTATGTTTGAGTGACACCATTATTACCGAGCACTCAAAAGTCAAGAGTACTTTAGCTGAATGTAGAGTAGAGATGTGTCAGGTTTATATAGTAATTTTTATAACAATCAACAGATCAAACTTTCTCAAAAAGAGAATACAAGACAAGATAATTACAACCAACAACACAGAAAATGTGGGTTTAATTTTGAGAAGGACTTGCATAAACAATAGTGGAAGGCATCACTGTGAGATAAATCACTGAGCATCTGTGTTTATGTTTAAAAGAAGCTATTCTTAGCACTATTAGGCATCAGGATGACTACAGAAGAGTCAGTGAATTCTTTTTTCAGTTTAGTATCTTCAAACGACTGCGCTGACAGGGCTGCATAGCTTTCCCACTAAAGTTTATGCAGACTTGAAAGCTCATACTCAGCTTTAATCCTCTGATTTAGTAGAAGTGGTAAATTACTACATAAAACTGGAATGGCTAATATTTTGATATGAATATTAGTATCACATCTAGCTTATAAAGATGCAATAAATAAAGATCAGACAGAGGGCTTTAGCTTAAACAGTGAAAAACTTTCAGTTAGTGCAACAGTGCAGTTTGGTGAGGGTTTAATGCAAACGCAAGCAGCATCTTTTTTTCTGCCTTTTTAACTCCTCTTAGACACGTTCGTTCAGTCAGTTTGTGTGAAAAAAACTGTGCCTTAGCCAGGAAGACTGAGTTACACCATAAGGCTGTACCCACTGTGAGATCTGAGTGTTATGACTATAGATAGACGCAGCTAAATCTGTTGAAAGGAGTTTGAAGGAGGAGAGACAGGAGGTGGAGTAGAAGGCAGCGAAACAGTGTTTTTACTGTAGACAGCACCTCTGACCTTTAGTTCAGCACCTACTGTATGGCAGATTAAAGTGGATTTCTGAGAAATCGGGATTAGTTTAAGATACCTGCTATGCTTATGTAAATGAAACATGCTGATGTGTCAGTAGATAATTTAATTTTAAACATCAGCTCAAAGACTTGACGTATAAAATTGTTATTATTGTCCTGCCAATACTTTGTGGAAATTACTTACACTAAGGAAAGATCACTTTACACCACGTTCTCTGAGCTTGCCCAGGCCATATTTTAAAACTGGCATCCTTTTGCTTTCTTTTCCCCACAAAACTCTTCTCATCTTTCTGTGAAATTTTCCTCCTTACAGCGCCAGAATATGTTTTCATCTTGTAATGAAAGAGAAACGGTAACTAAACGGCTAGCTACAGACTTCTTTTTTTAGAAAAAAATTGAAAAATATCTACTCATAATCACCGCCCGATAACTGGGCTATTAGATAAATACAGAGGGAAATTGTTGGTAAAATAGAAATTCTCTAAAAGAGACCCTAAAATACCGCCATTGTGAATTTTAAGAGCTAGAGCCAAAGATATTGTGAGGCTGTTGCTCTATTTGGGCCCAAACCACTTCTGTGAGGAAAACATGGCCGACTCAGTGTTTAACGATGTTTCACTGTGGTGTTATTTCTTTTCTTTTTTTTTCTCACCTAATTGACTTAATATGATTTTGTACTTGATTTTGTGTTTCATTGTAATTCCTGTGTTGTATGTAAAGCACTTTGAATTGTCTTGGACCTGAAAAGCTACATAAGTAACCTTGCCTTGCCGTGCCATCCATACTTAGGTTAGTTTGTAACCAGTACATGAAATAAAAAAAAAAAACTTGAGCATGAGAGCCAATGTAGTCGTGGGAACTGGGAATAAAGTCAGAACTTACAGCATTGGTAACTTCGATCTCATACAGCCTCTGAAAGGAAGCTCTATCAAAGAACACCAGCTTCCCATTTCCCTCATCTTTCTTCACCGAGGTCCCCGTCACAATAAGCTTGTCATCAGGGCTAAAACAGCAGTCTGTCCTGCAAAAGGAAAGTTACACACACAAATCAGTTGATAAGCCAAACATCACGCATGCATACAGAAGAAACGGGTGGATTGTAATCTAGATGGAAAATCTCACATAGAAAAGTAGTTGGTCAGTCTGGTTGCTTCGTTGACAGGTTTTTTGAAGTTGCGTATGTCCCACATCTTCAGAGTGTCATCACCTAGAAAGGAAAAGTTGCTTACAACAAGGAAATGGTAGGCAGTGAAATTTACTTTCCTTAAAGGTTGTTTATCATCACGCTCCACCTGTTTCCTTACAATCAGACACAGCTGCAGTGTTATTTCTCATTTACATTACAGAATTGTGGAGTGAAGGACTGTTTATCTTTGTGTTAGAAACCTCTTCGCTAGATTACATACCAAAAGGAAACAAAGCACTTGTTATGTAAATACTGTACATCTCTTTTTCTGTGTTTTCTTAGCTGAGGTCCCTGTTTATTTGCACACTCAAGAAGTTATGAACATCTTAAAAAATCTGTTCTTTCTGATCAGTGATGGATATAAAAAGCTGATTCTCTGATCGTAATGAAAGCATCTTTAACATGTGCAATAGCTGGCAAATACAGTGTTTCCCCTACCGCCGCGTGACACGAGAGTCATCCCATCATAAGAAAAGCCGAGGCAAGAGGTATCTGATCCGGGTGTGTGGGCTTGGCGACAGTGGAATTTTGTGTGAACCTGGTGGGGGGAAAAAAGAAGATTTCATGAATCGCATCAATTTCAATACCTTCTGGCACATCTTCAAACTCAGCCTCTGCCATTGATGTGTTAGAGAGCAAAAGAGATTTGGAGCACCTCTACAAAAAACAGCTCGAGTGTCATTAGTAAACGTTTCTGTCTGTCACAGGAGAAACAAAAAGATCTTTTCATTCTGAACCTTTAAAACAACATACGAGTTTCATTTTCACCATAAACACCAAACTATATAACTGTGAAACCTACTAGAACCTATGAAATACTAGCAGTTCAACTAAGTGTTGCAAGACCTCAGACCACAGACATTTACATTGGCAAACTTTTAGTTTCCTGCCTGACAGATGGGATTTTCTCTTTTCAACCTGAAGTTGTATTTTCTAACAGCATACTGACCAATAAAGCAGAACCGAAACGCGCCTGCAAACCACAGTTCGCAGGCTATTACCGTTTTGATTCTTTGATATAATAAGTCCACTTTAAACAAGTGTTCTGTCACATGTTTCATCCAAGATCAACAACATTAAATGATCACTAGAAGGAACACTTTGGCCTTCCGGCAGCAGCGGAGGAGAGACTTGGAAAAGTGTTTCTCAAAGTTAGATTTTAATTCTTAGAACTACAAGGTTAAAAAATACACTTCTTTAAAAAGGTAAAGGGGATGATTTTAGTGTGATGATGCCATCCCAAAGAAAAAGATTAGCTTAATCAGTTCTTCAAAACAAATGTCAAACTGTATTTCCAGTTTTTATTGTGAGAATTTCTTCCCTTTTCCATCTTGTTTGAAGTTGTGCACGTGAGCGTTTGCCTGAGCGATTATAGAATCAGACTCAGCATGTTCGATTGGTGTCTCATCTAAAGTTGTTACCATGTTACAATAGTAGTCAGAGTGAGGAGTGTTTCAGTTCTTCTGGTGTGCACACTCGCTTCTCATTTAAAGAACAGTTTCCAAGATGGCTTGCCACTCAATACCTCCTCAGTCCTCACTGAGTAAGTACTGTAGCACTGTTGAGCAAACAGTGAGTGTGCCAAGCTAAGGCTAGATTGGCTATAATCAAGCTCAACAAAGTTACAAAAGTAGATCAACAAAAGGGTAGTTAGGTCTGAATACAAAGCATGAACAAAGATTTATTTTCACACTCGTTTCAACAGCTAGACCAAGAGATGATTATTGTTTTCACTGTAGGTTAATTTGACTTTTTGTCATTTATAGATTAAACTTCTTCCTAGAACAAAAAGAAGCATCCTCCTTGTTTGCTTTACCAAGGTAAAACAGCTCAAACTCACATTACATTTAATGCACAATAACTAAAAAAAGAAAGAAACCTGGGCAGAGTACAGCTAAACTGCAGAGATCGATCATTACTAGAAGCTGGTGAAGAAACAGTCTGGGAAGTAGGCTTGCTAACACTCAAACAAACATAACCTTGGTTTATACAGCTACATTGTCATTAATTCTAAACGGAAAGTAAATAAATCAGTGAAAAGAGAATTGCAGCACTTCAGGCTTTGGACCAAAAAAGTGGATAAGGAATCTGGAGCGAGCACACAGTGTGGAAGACAGATAAGATAGAGAAACATAGAGAAAAGCTCGCAAAAACTGCATGAGAGAGTGGAGCTTGAACTGAGTGAGTGATGTCCCTTCATGATAGCAGAAAAGAAACGAGGCCACACTTCACCTCCAAAATAAGTGGAGAGAAGTTATAAATGTCCCAGAGACAGATGAAACTGTTACCTCGCATAGCAGATTATTCAGATTCTGCTTTTGCTGGCATGGTCTCCCAGGGGATAGTTGTCTGCTCCCCATCACCATTTTCCTTTGAGGCTACTCTTGACTCTATGCTGTTCCTCTCATTTATTATCTTTGATTATTTGACTTTTCTATTTAATTAGTGCAAGTAAAATTGACTTGGTTGTAAAATAAGTAAAATTGTATGTTGTAATTATAACATTAGTCCCTAACCTAATAGTGGGTTATTATAGAACTAATTAAATAGCACCATTCAACACTGAATGCTGCGTCTGATGCGTTTTTCTGTGGAGATGGACAATGGGAATGTAGCATATACACTGTGCAGTGCAGCTACAGTTAGACTGGAATAAACTGGGAGTGTACCAACTGTCTTATAATTATCTCATCTCATGATGTAGCATTACACTCAGTGGTACGCCATGAAAATGGGACAATGGTGCAGATTTTCAGGTTGCCTTCTGTGGTTTGTAATAAGACTTAAAAGAGGCACATCATGGGAATATTCCACAGGTATAGATATTATAACATTAATATTATGCAGAGGGAAAGTGTTGCTTCACCGAGCTCCCACGGCAACTGTGCAGACTTATTGGGGGCGATTATCCCACCACTCTACTGAACCTCACCATGTTTACAACATAAAATATTTATTCTCATTTCCCTTTTTTAAATTTTACATTAGGGAAGGGCGAAATATTATCATGTATAATATACCATCTGAAAAGTTCCCTATGGTAATAATCTGTTATCTTGCGATAAAAACAAAAAATCCCTGTAGATGACGTAACTGTGTGCAACACATCTACACCCAGCTCACGTGTGCAGCAAACAACAAACATGGCAGATGGTGAAGTAGACCTGCCAGAGGTGTTTGTTCCCAAGAGGCTCCAGGTATGTTACCTGGAACTGGCTCAGTTTCAACTTACAACAGTTTTGCAATACACATATACTACTTGAGCTTGATGTAGTTTTAGCCTCTTGCATTATTTTAGGGCTCTCAAGATTAAATGTGGTGGTAGTAGTGGTGGTTATAGTATGAATTGCCGTTGTTTTGTTTTTAAAACATATGTTAGTTATCACTACAGTGATTGAAAACCAGAAATTGTGATAAATCTTTGAATCCATATCACCCATATTTAACATTATTTATTTTGTAAACATGACGATTACTATTCAACAGGAAAAGTGGCACCAGGTAGCTTGCGCTTGTTCTGGCCGCATGTTGCAAACATACACCCACTTCTGCTATTTCTAGATCATGCTGCTGTTGTGAAAGCTCGAGTGTTTATTTACTATCCTGATGTTGGCTGGCATTGCTAGATGCCATGGTGTTTGTTTCCTGTGATAATCTACACAGACTGCTTGTGAAACCAGATTCTCATACACTCTTTCAAACTTCTAAGACATCCTGTGACATCTTCAGTAAGCCGTGGCCGTCTCTCTGAGCGCAGGGAATTGCTCAAATTATTAGTATTTTATTTAGTGAACATTTTTAAAACTGTGTATATCACTTTTAAGTAATGTAAGGTCATTTCATGCACACATACATGCATGTGGCGCGCACACAGCCCTAATCCACTTTTACACACTTTCAGCAGCAGGAGTTGATAAATAGCTGAAGGAACGGAGCATTGGGTTTCATCCTCAGCAGACTAAGATAACAATCTACCGCAGCGCCAACTGTTCCAAATCACGCTATCTGAGCTTGATTATATAAAGACTGCAAGGCTCTACTTCTCTGCTTCTGCCATATTTTTACAACTGCACACCTGAAAGACAATGATGTCCTCTGTGCCGACAGTTTAACATCTCACTCTGACCTTTGTTACCGTATGAGGATCAAGTAGCCAAACCGCAGTCCTGAACAGCTGCTCTGATCTTTCATGGAAATCAACAAGTTATGATGGTGAGGCGATGTATGTCGGAGAACCACACTGCACACTGGAATGAAGGGTCAGAAGATACGAAAGAAAAAAGGAAAAAAGCTTGCTATTCTACCAAAGCTCTTTTCCCACCATGTCTCAGTTATACACAAAAATAAATAAGACTATTTAGCGACTATTTTCTTTGCTATTACACATTTTTATATTATTTATATTTTTATATATATTTATTACTTCCATATAGAAAGGTTTTAAGTTAGAGAAAAATAGTAAATCTTTGAAACAATGACAGAAACAGTGGGAAAATCACAATGAAAGGGCTGAGATAAGGTGTAAATATTTACAACTGGAGTCTATCTAGATTGTGCACTACAGCGACTGTGTCAGAGTTAGATACTGTCCCTGTTTACTGGATGCTCAAGAAATTTTCTATATATATTCTTTGGACATCAAGTGTTTGTTTTGGGTGGTTGATTCTCTAAAATCTCTAGCTGGTTACTCGATGCTACACACCATTGTGCCAGTTACTGTACTGTTGCTGAACAATAACCTTAACAAGCATTTAGATTATAATACAACACAGTTTTGGGATAATGCTGATTCAAATGACCACACCACAGAATTTATCAAGAATTAACATCCTTTCATGCTACTGAAACACCATAGTCCACTGAATTCACTGGCCTGTATACACTTTCTGCTTTTATTTCATGCAGGAATGCCTCCCAGACTTGCGGTTCTTAGTTCCAAAACCACCAATTACCATAAATTTTTCACTCCTTATACTCACATGGCTACCAAATGGCCAATGGTTATTTGTTCAGCATGTGATAGTTGTGTTATACTACATAAATGAATATATTAATGAGGGATTATTTCCCCTTAAAATAATGAAATACAGAAATTGTCATGAAAATGAACACAACCAGATGAGACCAGTTCAGGTACAGTAGATGCACGAGAACATGCTTAAAACATTTCCCTCTTCTCAATACAAGAGTGGCCAAAGAAATACTGTCATTGCACCTATATAGGACATCAATGAAGATACTCAGGCGATATGGAGAAAAACATATAATAGGGAGCATTAAGTTTGGATTCTGGAGCAATGGAAGGAGATCATTTTGTCTGATGTATCCAGTGGCAGAGTGATGGGCAAAGTGTAAAAAGTGAGGCAAATGAAGTGATGCAGCCATCATGCCAAGTAACTGCTGTACAAGCCTTTGGGGGCAGGCTATGATCTGGGGTTGCTGCAGTTGGTCAGGTTTCCGTTCAGCAACATTATGTGCCCAAAGAATGAGATCAGCTGAATACCTGAATATACTGAATGAGCAGGTTATTCCATCAATGATTTTTTTTTTCTTTCCTGATGGCACAGGGATATTACAAGATGATAAGATCATTGGGCTCAAATTGTGAGTGTTTCAAGGAGCATGAGACATTGGTTACCATTTTCACACATGGATCGGCCATTACAGAGTCCAGACCTTAACCCCAATGAGAATCTTTTGGAAGTGCTGGAGAAGGCTTTGTGAATGGTCAGGATTTCACATCATCAATACAAGATCTTGGTGAGCAAAAGCATCTGTGACCACAAAAGCATCAGTAGGGATCTAAAATAAATAATGGACCTGACTCTTGACCCTCTTTATGTTTTTTTATAAATTCTATTTTTTTCTTTATTATTATCATTATTGTTGCTATTTTTTTTTTTAATTCAGATTATTCTCAAGACTTGATTGTTAGGAGAAACCCAAGGTTGGCATGCCAACTGATGATAACACTGAGCTGACTGATTTATCAAAACCACCTCTTTTGTGGTCCCACTTTGAAGTCTGGAAACATTAAAGTTCACCGATGACATCATAGGATTCCTCAGATCTCTGTGGTAATGTTTTGGAGTGAAGACCTGCACCCTGAATGCACCGACTATCACAAAGTACACATTACCTGGAAATCACTTAAATGCAATCTGGTAAATGTCGTCAGAGAATGAACATGCAATCACTCTCTGTCGCAGCCCACTGAAAACAACCTGTGTGATTCCCATCATTGGATCAATCAACTCATGTCACAGTTCAAGTGTCATCCTCAATAGCTTCTCGTCGGGTTGAGCAATAGATCAAGGTCGTGTACATGATTGATCGTGATTGATCTGCCTGCATATTCTGGCCATGAGTAATAGTAGCAATACAACAGAAGAGAGGCCTCATTTGAGTGGGGGAGGGAGCAGCAATAAAAGCATCGGGAGGTCAACTCCTTATTAGGCTTGTGGCTGAATTTAAGTCAGCAGCACAGGTTGCTGATTAGGGCAGAGGGCACCAACTAAAATTCTTGAGCCATTCAGACAGGACAGGCTCCAGTGGTCAGGAAACAGGCATGACTATTGTAAGCTGCTATGGGAGGCTGGGTAAATATTTAGCTTGGAGAAGGAGGGGTAATAAATTTTGAGAGGTTTAACACAATCATTTGAAGCTTGCTGCCATGTGGAGCCTTGGGTTGGGATGATGGGTGACTGGGGAAGAGGTGGGAGTCTATATAATACCAGTTTGTAGAAGTACACACTAGAGGAAAAAAAAAAAGAAACTATACCGTTAAAAAATTGGCTGTTGGAATAATGATGTAGTCCGATTTCCATTTGACTGTACTAGATAAGACCATTTATACTCAAGCTGCACCAACTCACTAAGCAAGGCTCATTTGTTGCTAGCTGTTTTCATAATAAATAACAGACCTTCAATGCTGTCCAAAACCTGGATGACAATAATAACAAATTAAACAAAAAAGGATATTCTCTAGAAAATATATTCATACAAATGCACGGCTAAACTTGTAAATTGCACTGCAAAAAGTGTCCAAAAGTCTTTGGCAATGTCTGAGTGCAATTTGTCTTCTTTTAAAATCAGGATTTAGCTTTTTCTGACTCAAGTATTGGACCAAATTGGACTCATTTTCTCATTGTTTATCTCCATCTGTTTTATTGACCTTAACCAGCAGCTACTGGTGTCCTTTTGTTGCTCAAACACAAAACATGAGTTCATGTCCTGCTGCGATGATCATCTTCGTAAAAGATAAAAAGAGGTGCATTCTCAAATTGTGACGATCTCTCAAACGACTTAAATGAAAACAGCCAAGTAAGTGAACAGGAAATTACCCAGGAGCCAAAATCAACTCTTACCTAAACTATGTGAATCTTGAAATAAAGCATGTATGCTTTGATCTTCTAATTGTCTAATTAACTAATAGTGGAAAATGTGCAGCGGGCAATTGTAATCAAGCACCCTCCCGTAACTTTTATGTAACCCCCCTATCATGACAAGAAGGTTGATTCAGTTACATAACAAGCTATTTTGAGCCTTACTATTAATGTGGCTCTAGAGAGGCACCACATCTGTCTGCAGGTACAGCATTTTAACTGAACAATGAAATATCCCATTAATTATTCAAGGTTGTCGACTGCTGTTACTGAAATTGGCGTTCATTCATGTCCTGCAGAGTTCGCATTGTTCGTCACCCTTTACAGTTTCCTTCATCTGATTGTAATCGCTTTACTCTGTCTTTTCATTTTCCCTGTTTGAATGAGTTTTAAATAGTTCAGTTGTTGTTTTGTTGGTCTATGACTTCTTTTTGCTTGTGACCATATGACTCTGTACCTAAAGCCATGACAAAATAGGCACCCCCGTCTTTACAACCTTTAGCACATCATGGCAGTCAGTTTACGTTTTAAGACTCACGCTGAGGTTTCTGTCCCAGATCTGGATGGAGCCGTCTTGGCAGCCCGCTGCAATGAGCTTTCCATCACGGCTGTAGGTGCAGCATATGGGGATGACCTTCTTTCCCTGAAAGGAGCGAGGTTTGAACACCGACTTGTGCTTCTTCTCCTGGTTCACGTCCCATGTGCGCACCGTGCTGTGGACAGAAGGAGAATGCTATTTATCCTCACCCAACTGTCATGAATCAGTCTTAAAATATCTGTCCTTTTGACATATTTGATCATTTACAATGCCAACAGCTGTAATAAATCAGACTCATACAGACAAAGACTGCCCTGGTCATTCTCATGAACATGAGGTTGGGCAGCTCTGTGTTGCAGGGTGAGGGGTTCTGCAAACTGCAGAACAGTAGATCAGTCTGACAGGTACGTCTGAAATCCTGATTCCCCTTCCTGCATCTGGTGAACACATTACACAACCTGTAGCACTAAGAAGGGCTTTAAGACACAGACTTCTCATCTATCTACAGCAGTGGGATTTAATCTCAAAACGTCATCCAGTATAATGTTCAACAGTAAATCCCATATGGTTGCAGGTTTATAGTTCAAACACTGTGCTCATTTTGAACTTTGAACTTATTAAAAAGTATCATACCCAGGTTTTCCACCAGTCATGCGCACACACAAAAAACAAAAAGTGCTAATTTTTCCAAATCTCTTGGAGCAAGTTTAATATTTCTGCAAACACAAGATCAGACTGAAACAAGGTGGAACATTTCACCTTTGACCCTTCTGGCATAACTTTCTGTCATGAGGATACGCTGGAAACAAATTCTTCAATCCTAAAAAGCCACATTACATCCGTTACTACAGCTAGTGGCTTTCAATCATCTCAGTCTCACTGAAGTAAACCAGATGGTAAAATAAAACAAATGAAAAATACACACGCTAATTGAGGGGGAAAAAAGAAAAGAAGATAAATGGTGCCTTATGTGACAAACTTAAGTGCTAACCCACCAGTGATGCGAGTCATAGTGACTTAACCCTCCACATTTATTTAGTGAAAGACACTACTACACGCACACATGTTTAGCCAATCTTTCTCACACCCACACTGACACTCACGGCAGACGGAGTACATCCCAATGTGTCTGTGACCCACTGCTTGCCTTGTGAGCATCTTGACCTTTGGGTCACAGGGTCAGTAGAGGAGTATAAACACACTGCCAGAGCTGCTACTAACAGACAGGCGAGGATTCCTCCACGGCTGGCTACAAAGCCGCAAACACACACACACACACTCAACTGTGTTTGGATAGGTCCAACAATGTGATACAAACATCATCTTAAGATTCATTGTTTAAAGTGAGAATTTGCGAAGGTGCCTGTCTATCTGATGTTTTTTTAATCCACGTACTGTAACCCAAACCTGCCGATAAGTGTCTAAAAAGTACAAAGTTGCACATAGAAAAGCATTTGCAGTGCAATCTGAAGTCATCTGCTCTGAGCAAAATTTATAGTGTATTTGTGAGAGTGAAGGAGAAACAGTGAAAGCCATGGACTGGAGGACAAATGGGTCCACCTGCTGCCTCACAGACATCTCTCTTTTGTTTACAAAAGACTGTAGGCGTCTGTAAGGCCAATAAAGACAACATAACCTTTTGCGCTGCACACAAAACCTGGAATGCAATTTATCGTAAGGCTCTTTTTTTTTCCTCACAACATGGCACTGCTGGCTGTCAGAACAGAGCAGACTTAGAGCCCACCAGTGTGGAGGCAACCATAAGCACTGGGAAGACTCCACTTCCTCACTTGTCATGAATAAAGACAGAACAGTCCAAATATCAATATGTGCAGGATAAACTAAATAGTAATACCTTTTCTGCATCCTCTCTCTCTTATGCCTGTTTTCTCTTCAACCAGCAGCCAGTTTTCCTTTGCAAACGCTCCAGAGTCAGAGGGGTGAATGTAGCAAAATGAGACCTATACAACCTCAACCATGCATGCACACTTTACGAGGTAGCACCGTTGTTCACACATCAACTGAGGAGTGACAACTCCCTAGGCCCCAGATTTTATCTGGCCATCAGGTTATAGACCTAGTGGGGGTGATTGTTGCTAGGATCCCTTTCCCAGATAAGGAGATAAGGAAAAGAGAGATGTACATCTTGTATAAGGTTGTTTACTGGTTGAACTCCAGTGATAGCTGGTTGACTGACCAACTGGGGCTCTGTTATGAGAAAGGAGGATTAAGGGGTGGGGGGTGGGGGGGGATGCTCCATCTTCCTTCCCAGCTGAAGAAGATAAAGTGGGAAAATAACAGAGGGATTTAGGAGAAGGCGCACACACAATTGCATTCAAGCAAGGAAGCCAAAGAGGAAACAATGTGGTCTGAGCACAGATGGACTGTGGGTACAGCAGAAGGCCATTTCACCAAATTTCACAACAATGTTTTTGTCAGACTTCAAGCTACAACACATCAACCTTAACACGCCTTTAAAAAAAGTGGGTGAAATCACACAATGCATTCACAAAACGTCTATAGAAAAAGCCGCCAGGGCGGCTTTTGTGATATAATCAAGCAACAATATGATGAGATGCTTTCCCACAAATGAGGATGTAGGCCTCATGTTCAGTTCAATAGAAAAGGAAACAAACATTGTATTCACACTTTACACAGAAAGACCTAAAGGTTACTGTCAGTCAAAAATCCAGCCATGGTTGCAGACTGAACAAGAAGGATAAATGCAGCCCTTTACGGTATGGTATGCGCTTTCTGGAGCAGGATATGCAACACTTGCATTATAAGGTGGGAAACAGTTGGAGATGCGCTGGACTGTGGACGACCCTGATGCGTCCAACTGAGAGGATCGCCCCAACATGCTCACACACACTTTGTGGTGTCTGTCTTCACTCTTCATCCCTGCTCTGCTACGCACATCACACTTACCAACCCAGCTGTGAAGCTCTTTCCAGAAAAGAAAAAAAAAAATCTAACGCATATATTTTCAAAAACTGAATGACCTACTTCTTTGACAAGACCAGTAAAGCTGAAGTTACCAACAAGGACATGCGGGACACTAAATCTCCCACAAAACAACTGAGCACCAGTTAACATTTTGTCTCACACATTCATGTCTGCTTCCAAATGATCAGATTCCACGTGCCACATATCCACTTGCTTTTAATTTGTGAGCATGATGAAAACAATAACTTGTTCCACAGCAGTTAGGACCAGCCACGTTGGGTCTCCTCGCTTGCAGCTACACATCCAAGACCAGCTGCAGCCATGACAGCGGGCCAGCACAAAGGGAATCCCTGGCATCTGAACCTCCTGGAAACATTCCTCAAATTGTGTGTTTTTGTGTGTACACATACTCAAGTGTGCCTCAAGACTCAACACAAGAAACATGTGGGCCCAATTAGAAAGTCGCCATTTGTCCTATCCTCAGCTCTACTGGCTGAAATTTCAGTCACAACATGATTCTTAGAAATCTCCCGGGCTCTATAAAATGACATAAATAAAACAGAGTGAGCAGCATCTTGTCGTTAAGGACAGTCGTGCAGATCTTTCCTGTATCAGAGATACTTTGGACACTATTTTAAGCATAGGGGTCTCTAATATATCTAATGTTTTAAAGCTTTTAGTTTTATAGATTCTGTACATTACAAAGGCACAACAGCTACCAAGATGCACCACAGGCATGAATTTTGCCAAAAAAGCATTTAAATCATTCAGTGAGGAGTTAAGACTTCACTCACACCCCTTCAATCAAACATGCAATTTGTTCAGGAAAATTGTGCCATTTTGCACCTTCAAACTCGCAAACAAAGAAGGAGGAAAAATGTTGCATTCACGCCTGCATGAGCAGAAATACTTTTCAGACTAACTTGAGATGTGCCGTTCGAACTGAAGCCCCATTCAACCCTTAGTTTTGGTAGAACAATCATTGCCACCCTGCTGCTGCATTATCATGTTCATCAGTGGTTCCCTCTCATCCACTTCCTCTTAGGGGGAAAAAAAGTCTAGATTAATGACATCATCGAAGGAACTGGGAGGTAGCCCTTGTGAATGAGATTCCAGACACTGCAGGGATCTTTAATTAAGGAGCTGGGGTCTACCGCTTGTGTATTATTATTACCTATTCATATTACTACAACAAAGGCATTCTAACAGGGAATAAAGACTTGGAGAAGCATAGTTGTTGGTCTAATATTGAGGCAAAAACAGCCAGCAGCTGAAACCCTCTTGTACTCTTGTACTCTGCAGAATACATACTTATTCAAAGGATGCCACAGAAACGGACGGAGCAGCATACATCACTGGTTGGTGAAGAAAAGAAAGGAAGAGACATTCTTTAATGGTCCATCCATAATAAGTGGAGCATTAATAATCCATGTGGACTGAAAAGCCTGGTTGTCCACGAGGTTTCAGCGCGTTACATCCGGATTCCAACGATGGCACAGCATTGTCACATCTTTTTCTTGCCGTGGTGCAGCTGCAGAATACTGCCTGCATGAATGCAGATATACATTAACTAACAGCAAGTTTTTTGTTTGAGCTTTTTTTTTCTTTTCTTACATGATGTTCATGTTTTAGTTATGAGTAAAGGAAGCATGTCGTCTTCCATAGGCAACAAGATTCTGGACAGCGACTATATGGCATGTCACAACTCTTTCTGAAGGCTGGATTTAATTTTTCCACTAGTTTGAACTGAAAAAATCTAAAAAATAATACTTTTGTCGGCAAGTGTAAGAAAAACAGATTAAGTATGCCACTGTCACAAGTGAAATACATTACCAAGTAAAATCCTCTGAGCGGTAGAGGTATGCAGGGATGCGTTGGCCTGTCAAATTCAGAATTAGTTATGTTGTTTAAAAAGTAAATTAATTTTTCAGATTAATGGGTCATTTGTACAAGTGTTGTCTTAAGGGCTTAATTTCCAAGACTTTATGGATGTAAGGGTTTTTTCCACATGAATGTTACCATGCCGTAACAAAATCTTATCATAATCTATTTACAGATTAATCAGACAGTTTGAATAAACTGTGAAAACTGTTATTAATATGAAAGCGAAATCTAAGCACAGGAAAAGGAAAGCAAGCGGGGAAGTACGAACCGTTTTTTCTTCTTCTCTTCTCTCCTAAGAATTAAATTAACCAGAACCATCTAAATGGAAGTCATAGGAAGGGAATTTTGTAAAAGGTTTATCGTAAGCTTTGATAAATTAAGTCCTTATATATTTGCATCTTTCCTTGACCCGATTAGAGAAAGACATGGGAGGTCTTCTTTAAAACATACATAAGCATGTAATGGTCTGAATTGACCTCTTTCATTATTTTGCAAAGATGGATCGATTAGATCTGTGTTAGACTTCACAGACTATAGCAGCACGCACGATAAGCTTAACTACCTGAATCTGTTTCCAGTTAGTGTGATTAGGTGAACTTGAACTGACATTTACAGAAACACTTTAACCTCGACTGATTCAGCAGCTTTATTCAAGTCAGGTGTTGGAATTAAATCCCAGCTACTTTTTTAGCATGGTGTATGGAAAAATGCCTTTCTGCAGGCTATTGACTAATGTTAAAGATAAAAATAAAAGATGCATTTATTAGTGGTTATAAAGTTTAAACCTGACAATAACAGTT
>JBBDHI010000020.1:12532102-12542886 GCA_037177115.1 Craterocephalus stercusmuscarum
ACCGCTTGGAAAAGACAAAAACAGGTATGTAAGGGCTTAAAAAAGTGGATTTTCCATGATATGTTCCCTTTAACTCATCTACTTTTCTGAGATTGCTCTTTACAGAGAGTGGTTAGTATTAACCATCAAGTGACCGATTGATCACTGTCCAAGACAATCGTCAGTTTGGCAAATTTCATCTGAATCTTGGCATGATATACGAAATATTGCAGGAGTCACTGCTTTTAAAGCATGAAAAAAAAACATTTGTAATTTCTTCTTTAGTTTAGAACATTTGTGTGCATCAGGGCAGTTTCAATGCCACGGAAATTTAAAAAGGCAAATATTGTCTTTTCACAATGGCCTTTATCCAAAACCTAAAAATAAGGGACAACAAATAAGAACAGTCCAGTATTTTTAATTCAAATAAATATTTTAGCTGCATGTGAGTTGTCAAATATTCTAACTAATTTCCCCATCAGCCTCTTCCAACTGAACATCATTTGAGCAACTTAAGTAATAAACCCAGGTGTTTATACCGAGGACATTGCATTGCTTCAGCCTCTGCAGGAGTGAGTTATACTTCTCTCTTAAAGGCACTCTGACAGACACTTCCTCCTCTGGGAAAGCACGTACCAGCGTGTCAGCCACCTACACAGAAAAGCCAAGAATGGATTATAAATTAAGTCAAGATAAGGCTTTCTGTCCCACAAAATAAAGTGTGTAATCAGGAAAAGTAATGTTACCACAGACACAGCAGGTAGTTCAGAGATGAGGCTAAGCAGCAGGTCCTGAAGAATTTCCTCAGCGTTGAGGAAATGAGAGAAGGGCAGAAGACGACAAGCCCAGCGGAGAGCAGCAGTGCACGCCGAGTTGATATCTGAATCATCAGAGGTCTAAGGGTATTAAAGTAAAATATGAGCACTTACATCAGTGATAAGGATAATCACAAACATGTGCCGTACTCATAGACATACCTGTTCATCTCTATTTTGCTGTCGGGCTGCCTGATACCTCCTGCAGTGAATGGAGAGCTGATCCCTGACATGAAGCATCCAGCACAAAGCACACAGCTCCCTAAAACAAACTAATGGAAGAAACAATTTAATAAGTATAAACTGTCCAAAATTAGATTTTTTTATTTTGTTATTCACATATTACCAAAATTGGCATACTACCAATAGTATAAATCGTGTCAGAATCGAGATGACCGTCTTTATTAGGTCCCAGCCTGAAATATCCACCACGGGTGACAAACTTTATCAGTCCTTCTGAGAAAGCCTTTTCCTCCTGGGCAGCTGATGGATAGGAATACTTCTTCTTGATCTGAAATCAACATCAGATATTTGCACTGACCATCTGAGACGGTAGGGGACAAACGAGAATCGCAAACTTCTGTCTGACATGTAGTAATATTTCTGTACTTTTCTACAAAACATGACTAACTGCAGTTAGTCTTTATTTTTTCACAAATTCCTGTTTTGCATAATGAAACAATGAAGTTACAAGTTAAGCAGAAAATCAGAAGAATTGAGATATTGTAAACAAAGAAATAAAAAAAATTATAATAATTTTTTTTTATTAAAAATGCCACTTTAAGTGAACAAACTCCTTTATTCATTGACAAAAAAAAGTTCGAAGCAACGCTAAAAGCATCTCATTAAATCATTAAAATTAGGGGCCCCGGATGCGGCAGCAGCTCAACTATTTAAGCTGCTCAGCAAGGTCCTTAACCCCACCCACTGCTCTCCGGCCGTTTTAAGTAGCTGCCCACTGCTCTCTGGCCTAATATGTTCATTGGTTCCTCCAGAGATGGGTTAAATGCAGAACTTTCAATTTCCCGGTTGGAATTAATATATATACTAAAAAAAAAAAAAACTTCTTCTTCGTCACAAAGACGCACCTTGTAAAGTATGTGTCTGGCACGGCGCAGATGACTGATGTACCACTGGGCAGCAGGATGACAACAATGAGCAGATCTCAGAAGTAAAAGTAATCTTTGAAGAACCCCGGACACTTTGTGTCGGCATGCAACTTCAGCAAGGTGCCCCATTGTTCCTATTTGGTCCTGAACAAAAGAAACATTCAATATTTTATCTTTGAAAAGTGCATGTAAATATACTGTATACATCTAGTACAATTATTATAACTACCTGTGTGTTGGGAGAAGGCTGGGGGCAATAGAGAGGCGGAGAAGGAAGGTACAGTCCAGCGGGCACCAACGTAGGCAAAGAAGAGCACATGTTTTTGGCTGTGTCCAGCAGTGTGGACATGGGGAATGACATGACATTCACACCTGCCATGACTGAAGCTTTCAGTATTTCCTGTATGGAAGCCTGTAACAACTCCCAGTCTTCTCCTTCCAAAAGATCTGAAAAAGGGAAACGAGACAAAGATCGAATGAAAGGCTTTAAATCCTAAAAGAGTTATAATTTAAAGGAATAAAGTCAAGCTAACCTGTGAAGCTCTTGTTGCCATCTTTATCTGTGTATTCTTGTGAGTCAACCTTATTTACAAGGAGACACTCCAGCTCAGTCTGAAAGATGCTTTCTGGTTTTAAACATGTTGGCAGGTGGAGTTCCCTCCTTCTGAGCCTGTCATAAAAGATACCATGCACATTAAAAAAAATCTTCACCTGTTACACTTTAGTGCTGGAAATGAAACCAAACGGTTTAGTCATTTATTATTTTGTTTTATGGCTGCAAACTGACCAAGTGAAGTCAAAATGCTCAGTACAGTAACTGGTATATGCCAGGCTCAGAGATACAGCTGTCTTCCAGTCTCCCAAATGATAAGCCAACCACACAGCCTCAGGAAGCAGCCCTCCCAGCAGGAGCAGGTCTTGGGCGTAGTCCACCGTCCACAGCTCTGACAGATGCTGCTGTCGAACCGCTTGAGCCACTTCCTCCTGGCACAACGGCACCAAACGGCCAACACCGGGGCCTGAGAAATGGTCCAAATGAAAGCATTTGCAACATGAAAATCATCTTTTAACCAGGTAGGTAAGTTTTGTTTACATACCATGAGGCATATGTAGAGGAGGGAGGACGGCCACATTGTGAGCAGGCAGAATGCAGAGCGGCTGGTTGGTGAAGTAAGAGGCCATGAATCTCCCAAGGGTTTGAACCACTGCACAGGCAGCTTCACTGTGAAGGTCTGCTGGCAGCCATGGGCAAGGAAAAGACTCTGCCGAAGGGCCTGAAAGCAGTAAATTAGATGTCTGTGTATAACCATAGAGTTGGACTCATGATGTGCCAAGCTGCATGTCAGATACTTGGACAGCGCTCACAACTTTAACAGATGTCTGGCTATGAAGTGGAAAAAAGCTATATCTTTATCATTTGTCTGTTGTTTCTCTGCTGTTTTTGATATTTTTAATGTCTTAGCTCAATGCAACATGTACAATATTTCTGTGGAGAAACTGTCTCTCTCTTTTGTCTTTAAGATAGTTGACTTTTCACTGTGAAAGACATGTTTGACTTTGAACAATCAGACTGCAAGTTCATAATGCAGCCTTTGGACAGAAAAAAAGACATTGTAGTAAGCTTGGTGAGTTGCATCCTTTTATCTTAGTCATTCATACTGCCATGGTTGAGACCTCTTGCTATGAGCATGGTGTGCTGTAGCTTTTAAAATATATGAATTGTCATATATAATGAGGAACACAGTCATACAAAATGTGCATTAACTTTGTGACACGATATAGTACTGGAAGCAAAATCCTTCCTAGTGTGCGGGTGGATTAGTTTTTTCAGACTGATTAGTCCCAAAAAGATTAGCACCTCTGCCATTTACATCGCTTATAATTCTGACAGTAATTAAAGCGCAGAGAGTAGATTAACCACATCATCAACAAAGAGGGACATCCACTGTATGTCCCCAAATCTGATTAAAAAGCATCTAGATTATCTGCCATATGCAATGACTTCACATGTGCCTTCTTTGTCCTAATTTTTATGATTTTCTATCTTTGCCAGATAAAGTCTGAACTAGTTTCATTTTTGGGCTCAATGGCCTTTAAGAAGAATCCACCATAGCTGACCTGTAGTGCAAGTTACACTGCCTTTCTGGTGTCCAGCCCTGAACAGAATTAGCTGTGCCATGTGGTCTCCCAATTCTTGGGCTTCTCTCAGACGATACTGTGATAACAGGCTGTATAGGAGAGACAGGCAAAGTCGCGTCTCCTGGAAGATGCTTCGATCAGAACCTTAAATAAAAACATATGATAATTATTCCAGACTTAATGAGACCATGTAGGATAAAAAAAAAAAAGTAAAGCAATGGTTCTTACTTTTTTTAGCCTCTTGACAGATTTGTAATCGCCATGTGTCGGCACTTTTGGAGTACAAGCCAGACAGGAAAAGATGTTCACCTGGTTGACAAGTTTCATTTTAAGTTCAACAGCAAGTCACTAAAATTTAGACAAAGCAAAAAGTCTTCTATTCAAATTGAGTCAAATTAGCTTTAATTGTCAATTTGGTTTGTTTACAAAACATTTTAGAATGAAAGAAATTTCATTCTATCTAGAAAATTTAGATAGATCAATCACACTTTACATACTTGACACTTTTGACGTAATCAAAATAGGATTTGGTTATTTTGCTTCCTACCCAGGTAACTCAACAGTGCTGGGCTCTCTTCTATTCTTTCTCCTGTAGCCTGCAGAGCTGTTTGGATCTGAGACAGGATGACAGACAGCCGCTGCTCTTCATCTTCCCAGCCATCACAGCCTTTAAATCTTTTTAGTTCTTCTGCATATTGCTGGGTGATATTGTACACCAACTGCCATACTCTTAACAATCTGGCAAAAGGAAATAAAACAACAGTCATCACTCCCCCTTAGCTTTGAGGCAACCTTGTATTAGAATAATAAATGAGGCGACAAGTAAAATGGCGGTGACCAGTATCTAGTGAGAATGTTTGCTCATAATCGTTAATGAAGACAAAGTCAAAACAGACCTGCTGGAAGGTCGATGGGGAAGACGCTGAGCCTGATGTGCAACACTGGATTTGTCCTTCATGTTATCCTGTAGCAGAGGCACATGGTATACATCAGAGGGTAAGATGTGTGATGGCTGAGAAGGAAAGTCCTCCTCTGACGACCAGACAGTTTTCTGCTTTAAGCTGTAAGTGTCATCAAGAGACTCGGAGACGAGCTGCAAGATATCCAGGATTCTGGATAGATTTTGGGATGATATGTGGCAGCGACCAGCCTGGGAGGGGTCAGGGTGAGGAGTCAGCAGAAGGCGTACTATCATTCTGATGAACTCCACCACCAGGCCCAAGCAGTGTGGCCCATCTGAAGGAGTGCTATCCCATGGAAGGAAATACAGAAGGGTTTTGATGAGATGCAGAAAGCGAGTGGATGAGGAGGTATTCTTTTCTCCTGCATGGACCACAGAGCAGGACATCAAATGGAGTAAAGCGGCAAATCGAACCACACAGCAAAGAGTATGTTTCAGCAGATGAACTCTGTGTTCCACAGCATTTCCTAGAGACAAACAAAAAGCCCAGGCTGTTAACAACCCGCTCTGGATCTTCCTTAATTCGCGGTGGAGAGGAACCTTCTTCTCTGTTTCAAGAAAGTCTGTATCATGATCTGGGCCAGCTACAATGACAGTATCAATGTGGGTGTCCAGGGCATGAAGAGTGTCAAACATTGAGGCAAACTCCAAACGACCTCCATCTTCCACGTGAGATCCTGCAGGAACTCCATCCAAGTCAGATTCATCTTCAAAGAGAGCCTAGGGAACCAAAACATTTTTAAAAAGTAATTTAAAACAGCCACCATATGTGGATCAAGCTACAGTAGTTTGGAGTAAGGAATATAAAACTTCAGTTTTCTGTGAAATATCACTTAAATGACCTGCATGTTGTCAAGAAGCTCCTTGGTACCACCCAATGTCCACTGGTCTTGCAGGAAAACAGGCATTTTGGCTCCTTCTGTGCCCCCAGAAATAATGGATTCTGTGGTGTTGGGCCTACATGTAACAGCTGGGTTGATCTCTTCAAGGCTGCTGTCCAGATTCAAGCAGGATACAGACTCCAGCCAAGCCTTTACACGACCCTGAAAAGCATAAATGTGAGTAGACTACATAGACCGGATGGTTTGAAAATAGAAGCCCCTCATTTATCACCTGTGTTTTTTCCAGTTTGATGGTGACTTTCTCAAGATCTTTGCAGGTGTCTCTTAATAGTGACTTCAATAACAAGGCAGGAGAAGGGCTGCCTAGCACCCGCATAACAGTGGCCATGTAGCCATCAGACACAATGAGATACAACAGTCGTGGATGCCAGGTTACAGAATACCGCTGCCTCAGGATATCACGCGCAGACATGCTTGAGCTGGACAGAGAGGCCTCGCCATTCCCTGCCGACACTGGTGGCCTGTGGAGACAAGAAAAGCAAAAAGGCAGAAATAACACATCAAAAAACATTTTCCTAAACAAAAACACCATTTTAAACAAGTTCTAACAAGTGAAAAGAAGAAAAATCTCAAATTCAAAGTTTACCTGTAAGTGACCAGCGGGTGCAGGGGGAGGAAGTGGGCAGGACCAAAGTCAACATTGCAACCAGAGCTTGTTAGAGTGAGAAGTCCTCCAAGATGAGCCAATAGGAGAAGGGAACCTCTCTTCAACACACACGCCAAGAAAAGGCCCCCAGGTGACCAGCTGACACTCCCCACCCAGTAGGATCTGAAAGAGAATAAATGTGGATATATCTTTTTTCCCCCAGGCATACCAAGATAATAATATACAGTGATATTTGTTTCTTGTATCTTTGCTTACATTATGGTTCCTCCAAGCATTAAGAAAGATGCTGACTATCCACGTATTTGATTAACTGCTGCACAACACAAACAACATTGGTTTTCCATTTAAATTTATAAATACTGACCTTATATACTTAGATGGGATCTCCGCCCTTTTACAACCACATCCGCCAAGGCTGCTTGATATTGAAACAAAATTCTGCATGCTCACAAAGAGAACCTGCGCAGCCTGCATCCCAAAGGAAGAAACATTCATTTTTCTGTTCTGCTTATCAATGGACCTGAAATAAAATGACCGAAATGTATAATAGGCAATAAAGAAGCAGCTTCTCACCTTAGGCTTTCTCTGGTTCAGGACAATGGCTAAGAATCGGCCATCTGGGGAGAAGGCAGGCACCAAGGCCCCTCTGGACTTCACTGGTTGGCACGGTGGAGTGAGATGAGACATGGGGTATTTCTTGGTGGCCCACTGTATGCTGTAACCGAGAGAACTACGAAGAAAATTTGCACTTTTAATGACATAAAGAAGGTCTATACTGACATATGAACCTGTTCGCTTACCCCATCTTCACACTGCATTCTTTCCACTGAATTTTAAGGACAGTAATGACAAGCTGCTTTCCTGATGTAAAGACGAAGGCTGATAAGCAACTTTCTCCCATAACCTAAGAGAGATTGGAGGAAGATCATACATAATGTAAAACTGGCAGGACATAAAATCTGGTCTGTAAGATTTTTTTAAACATAAATATATAATTTATTTAGTATGAAGACCTCTGTCTTGATAAAGATGGTATGTTGGGATGCTTCTTTATCTTGTGATGAAGGCAATATGGTCTCTTTAAGGGGCTGTATCTGTGCCCACTGTCCTTTGACAGGGCCATCTCGCAGTACTGCCAAATCCCTCGCATCAGCACACTGCCATAGAAACACTTCCCCGGTAATGGCTATCAGGACCACACACATCCCATCCCCTGAAACCTGAAGACTCAGCCTTGTGGAATTCCCTGTGGAAATATAGACACAAACTTGTTTTAAGATTTAATTATTCATTGAAATGCACAACATATAAAATGTATTGGAAAAAGATTATTAGAATATAAAGAAAACAAATCATCCCGAAAACATGGATCCCTCTACCAAAAGCCATCTCAGGTTGCACATTTTCCAAATGACAGGTGTTCCTAAGCATACATTATACATATGTATAAATACTGGTAAGAAGCTATAATCACAAACCGAATCAATTGTTGCATAAATGAAAAAAATAAAGAAATAAATGAAACCAAGAAATACTCAGATTTACAGTCACCGGCCATGTGTGTCTTACAGTATGCACCTTGAGCTGAGGTAATTATCTGAACCACTTCAGGGACTGCTGCTGCAGTCTTCAACAAATCTTTGTCCCTGTTCCACAGAAACACTTCTCCTGACATCAGAAGTCCACAAAGCCACATTCCTGAATGAAAAGAAAACAACAGGCAACCATGTATGTTTGATCAGAAGATTATGACTGCCTTTAGTTAACACACTAAACTCACCATTGTGGGATGATGCCATCGTCAACACGCTGTTTAGTAAAGGGTGGAGCTTAGGTGTCCTCTTCTTAGTGCGACCAGACACCATGTTGATCTCACTTATCCGTTTGTCGTCTAACAGAAACACAGACTCCTTCTCCTAGAGATACAATTTTGCTGTAATTTTCTTCTGACGGTCGTAGTTCATTTTTAGCATCACTGTTTAAAAAGCTCAGTCAACAATTTCCTCCCCTTACCTGACCAAGCCAGCAAAATCGTGGCCATGGTTTCTTCCGTTTGATGCTCGATGACAAAATAACCTCCAATTTCAGCTCCATGTTTACAAGGAAGCATCAGTTCTCCTTTGCGACAATGCATATAGTTGTGTTGGGCGAGACTGCAATTTTCCAAAGAATTAAGTTAGATCGGGTAAAATGAATAGCTAAATTTAATACAACGTAAACAAACATTACTTACTAAGTCATAACCAGATTTTATTTATATGATATAAAATCTTGATTTATTTATCAGACGAGGCAACATTAATACTGGAATGAATGTCTGAGCTGTAAGCTAAAAGCAGCCTTAATTTAGCTGACGAAAAAACATTAGCAAATTATACTGAACCGTTATCGTAGCATTAGCTTCCTAGCTAAATTCGTCAAAAGACTGCGTATTGGTCCAAAAAAAGACATCGTAACTTGATCATTTTCACCACAGTGTATTTGCTCATTGCTTATACTCATATCAGATATGAACAAGAATGGAATAACATCAAAAGTTTGTAATGTAATACCACAGATAATCGTGAAATAGTTCGAAACTCCCTCCGCTTCAGTAGCCAGAATTGTTTCCCATGATACTCTGGGAGGAAGCTACAGGACGTTGCCGTAGGAACGCAACGAGTTGCATGGATCAGTGGGTTCGCTCCGTTAGCTCACAGGCGTACGCCGGTGTTAACACCGATTAGGCGGTGTCTGGAGAGATGCATCCCGTTCACAAAAAACCATTCATCCCATATAATGCCTCACACAGTGACAACTTTTTAAATATTTTTTTCACATTTATATTTTCAACATGACTATAAACCGGTTCATACGTTGTTGTAAGGAAAATGACACCGTGGGACGAATGTTGCCACTTGCTAGCATTTTCTCCTACGAAAGAAATTCACCTGCCACTAAACCTACCAAGTGAAAGCTTATTTTACAGCCACTGCTTTTTTCATCATCTCTTTTAAAAGTATACAGTGGCTCTGGAATTATCCTACACACAATTATTGTTAAAGATGTGGAATACTCAAAAATAAGATGCAAAAGACAAGAGATGGGATTTATGGCTCTTTAATCTTGAGAAACTGTTCCTTTCAAAGAGCCATTCAAAACATTGGCTCAATGTTGTTGTTGTTGTTTGTTTGTTTTTTAAATTGCATCAGGGATACATTCACTTTTGTCAGGGAAATAATCACTATTAGGTAACATCTGGGCCAGAAATATAATCTGCTGACGGGAATTTTTCAGAAAAATGCAAGTATTTCATTGTAACTAAGGGGGCTCCATATCCTCATTCTCTGAAAGTGAGATTATTATTTTGGATTATCTCTCCCCAAATAACTTGGTTGGCCCGAATGAACTTCCATGGCAATCAATTTTACTCTGAAATGTCCACACAACAACCTTTTAGTGATACAAAATCCACATAATAGAATAATCTTATAAAATACTAAACAAAATTGAATAAACATGTGCAACATCAGTGCAAACATCAATCCAAAATGAAGATTTTCATGGCACTAACAGACTGCAGGATATCATTGCACAACCAGCAGATGGCAACATACTACAACAGAGATCCACTTTAGTGTACCAGCACAGCAAAGAGCTTCTATGAAAACCAGTTCTGACTGGAGCAGTGGAGATCACGGTGAAAGATAAACTGTAGCATAAGAGGCTTTTTGTACTTTGTCTCTTAGCTTTGGACTTATCTCTCAACAAGGCAATTTTTCCCTGAGGAACTTCCAGCCCTATTTGCTATCTGACCATTTGTGTGCAATGAGAGATCTTCTCTCACTGCAACCATGGTGTGGATTCTGTGCACCCCTAAGCAATAAAGTCTCTTGTTGGCTTGTTAAAGAGACTTATTAGGTCTGCCCTCAGGCCCCTGCTGGTATTTAATTACCCCTGCAGTCTCTCCACTTCATCATGATGGAGATGACGGCTGCATTTGCCAGTAGGTGAAAAAGGGGACTTCACCAACCTTAATTGGTTCATTTGCCTCTGCCTGCCAGGCACAGATGGAGTTTTTTTTTTTTATTATTACTGTCACTGCCAGGTTCACTCTGCTATGATGAAGACCGCCTTAAAAGGGAGAGCTTGACATCCTATGAGGGCATGATGACATGGCTTAAACAATATAAGCCAGTTTGGAACAATGTAGTTGAAAAGAAAGTTCTGTGGTATGTTTAGAGAAGCAGCTCTTAGCTATTATGATGCAAACAAGTGGAACATTAGATCATG
>JBBDHI010000020.1:12546227-12563892 GCA_037177115.1 Craterocephalus stercusmuscarum
ACACGCACACACACAATAAAAGCAAACTAGCACACATACAAGTACAAAAATGCAAATAATAACCATTATAATTGGTTCATTTCAGCAGATATAGATACATTAGTATTATAAAAAACCAGAGTTTAGTAAAGTTTGATTTTAAATAAAGACATAGTATTTCTTGACCATAGATCAGCACACAGCTGACTCGTGATTCAGATCAAACAGATCCAACAGCTGATGTAGTTCTGCACCATGACTTGAGTCAGGTTTGTTGGAGGTGGGATACATTGAAAACTTGTAGGACTGCGGCTCTTGCGGGGTCGAATTGAGTAACCTTGCTATAAATCATAAAGATACTTCAGAATTTTGAATGGGGTTTGGTTATTTGCAATTAACTCTGTTCGTGCATACCAATTGAAGGTTAATGAAAGACCACTGACTGGTTGTTAAACTGTTTTCTTGATCAGTTTTAAAAGAACCTTGTATTTGTTTTTGGTTAATAATAAAAACGGTTCACTTTAATTTTTTCCGCTAAACATGGAAACGTGCTTCCGTTGACATCACGGAGGCCCCGCCCTCGCCTTCAAATAATTGGTCGAGGCGTGGGAATATTCAAATGTAGCCTTGATTGATTGGCCCGGAGCCGGTTTCAACAGTGCAGAGGACTCGTTTCCCATACCGTCGCTGCTCCCCGTCGCACACACGGCTCGGTCGACTCGCGGAGATGATATCCAAGCGGCTGCACGCTAAACCTAATCGGTGAAATTATCTTCCGCGCGAGCGTCCAGCATATCGAGGAAGTGCAGTTGATGGAGCCAGCTTCATCAATGGATATTTCTCCGGAGGTTTCCAGCACTCATCGAGAAATCAGTGGCGAAATTGCTTTGGCGAAGGGAATAACGCCTTCCGAGGAGGAGAGGAAGCAGTCAGCCGTGGCGAACCAAAGATAAACAAGCCTTATGATCAGAAAAAACTCTGTAAGATATGCATATTGTTTATTTCCTTTATATTGTTTACACAGAGCAACGTGTTTGTGTTGATGGAGAGAATTTTTTTTTCCTCCCCAGAAATATTTAGTTTTGCATTTTTCAGTCCAATTGTTTAAATATGTGTTTGAATTGTATGTCCACCCTAACAATAACCTATAAGGGGGAGAGGAATGTAAGGATGCTCCCGTGTATGATTTGAGGGTTTTAGGTCGAGAGTGCGTACGTGGTCAAAGACGCCCTGGGCGCACAAAACATACAAAAAAACAAAAAAAATTGCAACTTGAAGTAGCTAATATTTATTCATATAGGTGCGCTCCAATTATAACGTTATTCATACGCCTGTGGGGTAATTAGCATAATGGTTTTCCAGTCCTTAAGGTGTATTTAACAGATAATTAGAGGGAAAATAGCCCCAATTTATAAACATAAGCCATATTTGCATATATATATTATTATTGCTCCAAACTGGTCAATGTGAGCCAGTATCTGTCTGCACATGTGCACAGGATGAGGGCTTTGCCTGCGCTCAAAGGCGCTTTATATGTCAGCATCACAGTGGCAGTGCTTTGAAGTATGTTATTGGTCATTGAGGGGCTGCCTCTGAGGGTTTCCATTTCTATTGTCAAAGAGCCGGAGGTGGGATCATCCCACCTCACTGCACCGGTGGCAGCCGGGGTTGAAGGTTAGCCGCAGCAGAGGTTCTTATAGATTATTGGCCAGGTGTGAAATTCAAGCCTGCATGCTTTTCCTACCTGTGCCAGATCCTTTATTACTCAGAGAGATGGGATGTCAGAGCTTACCACCAGAGGCAGAAAAGAAAAGCGTGCAATTTGGTGCTCTTCTTTTTTTTTTCTTTCAGGGTGTCAGAATAAAAAAATGAGCTTCTTGCTTTGTCTAGACCTAGAATTGAAAATCGAGTTCCCAGTCACAAACGCGTTCCAACTAACTAGTAGTAGTTACCTCCTCATACTTGCTTGGATTTCTCCGTCGTTGCCTGAGCCTGAACTTGTACTCCAGACGTGTAATTTGCATTGCATCTCAGCAGTGGGTGTGCAGGTATCCCCACAGGGGTTTCCCTCTGATCTCGCATCACACCCCAGCAGTAATTCCAACTCTGTAAAGAAAAGGGATTTGTCATTTGGCTGCCTGCTTCCCTTTGCTTTCTCAGGAGCGAAGCTGAGCTCTGATTTATTGTGAAGCTTCCCCCTGCTCGCTTTATCTCCAGGCCTTCCGAATTACTGAATGAAGGGTACTGCTCTCTGTGCGAGTGACCTTTTCTTGGAAGATTATTACCCAGACCAAGTGAGGAGGGGGGGGCTGATTAAGGCTGTGTCTATTTCTGCCGTGTCATTCATTGCTTTTCTCCTAGGGTCACTTAAGTGTATACTGCATTTCCTGTTGTGCATTAGTTTATAAGCAGACTTAATGATTAGAGGAAGCAGACGACTGAAAGATTTATAAGCCCCCTCACTTTTTGTCCATCTTTTGGGACAGTGTCAAAGTCTCGGGCTGCTCAGCAATCTGTCATGTTCAGCCTTCGTAATCACCATTTGTAATCTGCTAGGGGTTGTCATGTGTTATTACGAGTGGCCTGCCATCTTCTGAAATCTGTCTAATTGGTCTTTTCAGTCTAAAAGGACGGTGGGGTGTGGGTTTTCAGGGCTTAGCCCCTCGGGTCACTGGGGAGGGGACAGAACAGCCAAGGTCATTATCATTATTATTATTATTTAGTCTATATTATTCTATCTAGTGATTACTGCAAATTAATAATTATCTTAAAACCAAATGCATCTGCCCTGTAAGGAAAGGCAATGAGATGACGATGACATCATGACTTGGTCCAGAGATCAAAGACTTCTTCCTCCTTGAATGTTTTTTTGATGTTTCTATGTAAGCTCCTCTTTAGGTTGTCTGCCACATCAGAGCCATATAGGCAGCGATTTCCCTAATGAGTCGTATGTTTGCTTTAAGATTTAAATGGCTGATGAAAGCACTGACCCTAAACTGAGCGGCTAGACGACGGGGGCTTGGTAGGAGTTATCTTTGTCTAAGAAAAGCTCCTTTTTCCTCTTCTTGGTGGAATTGGAGCGGTGAAACATAATGTCTCATCGGACGAGTAGGGATGTGAAAATGAAGTCAGAGTCACGGTTTGGGAAAAGCAAGTTTTGCGAAACGTGCAGCACATTTGTTCAGATCTGCTATCAGCCTTAGTCAAGGTTTTCTAAAGGCTGTGCCACATAGCCCACAGCTCTTCTGCAGTATTTCTTAGTTTGCATACAGGGATAAGGATAAGATAAGGCAGTGTTTACCCGCTAATACTACCTTGGCATTGGTCAGACTTTACCCTATGGAGTGTGTTTCTTCTACCTTGGCACCAACAATTAAGGGGGTGGGGGTGGGGGGCAGATTTGGGTTGGTCCAAGGCTTTTTTTACTCCCACCCAAGGCTGTTCTCACTGATAAGACTTCACGGTGAAGTTGTGGATTTCTGGCTTCATATTTGCTCAGTGTCTTTATAGCTAAGCAGACAAGATTTGATCTCAACAAATATTTGCGCGACTTCTCTTTGGTGTCTTCTTACAGTAGGATAAAGCAGTTTGGATATATGAGGGCTGGACAGACTTTTTTAGAAACAGAAAAAAAAGAATCTAAATAATACATACAATTGACGCTTTTCTTATTCAGTTATAGAACGTGAACTAATCACGGCACCAGTTCTGTTTTTAAAAGACAAACTTTTAGAGGCCGACTTAATTAGCGCCAAAGTGAATGAATAATTGCTTGTCTACTTTCTAAACCTCAAAGACAAATTCTTAATGTTTGCAGAAGCTGTGAAATTCATTATGCCAGCTTTCATTCCACGGACTTGCTGCGGTGTTAAATGCTCAATTCAGCTGATGATCAGAGTTGGAAAGCTACCAACTACCTTTAGTCAGATGCTGAGCCAACATGGCATTGGAGTTATTTCTGCTTTAAAAGAGTTCTTCTACTTTTCTACTGCAGCTAAGGAGCAAATTTAGTTTTTACTAGACTAATCATTTTAGTTGAATGATTTAAAGTAATTATATTATGTGTATAGTTGGACCATAAAATACAATGTATAAATCTCTATCTTTATAGTATATTATAGATTACGTTTATTTCATTTTAAGGTTTCCCCAAAGTATAAATCACCTCACCAGCTTCAAATAGTTGCTTGAATAACATTTAATGTTGGAAAAAACAAATCCGCCAGTAATTATGAACACAGTAAAGTGAGTTCAGAGCAGCTAAGCTGATTTATGTTAGATATAATATATTAAAAACAACGCCACCTTGTTAACCGAGAGGAAAATTATAATAGCTTATAAGTATAAGTTTTGACAACCTTCTAATGAGTTTTAATTATATTTTTTGCTCATGTGAAAAAACCTTTTATAGAAGGTAAATTAAGTGGTTTGCTGCTGCATTTATTGTAGCTTTCACCTCATTTTGAGTGTGTTTGCAGAAGTTTGATCACAACATTCAAGCTTGCATTTCTTCTTATTTTTTAAGACATAAAGTCTTAAATTGATCTCCTTTATTGTAACACAGCTGTGTGTTTGCATGAGGCAGGCACGTTAAAGCCTCTCTAATGCTGCATAATTTACATCTAAATGAATGCTGTGGACATCTGTCTGAACACTGCCCAGGAATAAATGACGTACAATTTTAAGCCTGGACGAAAAAATTTAAAGGAAATGCTTTCTAAAGTTGTAATACCTTCTACAGGAGCTAATCTCAATGCTAATGAGGCTCATTGTTACGAGCCGCAGGCCCGGAGTGTTCTTGCAACGCAGAGCTGAGTGACTCGGGGGTTGTTTGGTTATCCTGTATGTGAACCTTTGTGTCCTCCTTTACTTTCCCTACAAAGAGAAAGAGGAGAGAAAAAAATCTGGGTCTCTCTTCTGTTCTGTTCTCATACCAATTATGTAAACTATTAGAGAGTTTAACCAGGCCAGCTCTTATCGGCTAATCCAGAAGTAATAGATTCTATTAAAAATGTATGAGGGGATTGGAGGGGATCTGTGCATGTGCGGAGGGTTGTATAGAAATGAATCCAGCAGCTGCTGCAGCACTGCTGTCTAATTCTGCCTTTATTTAAGATTCCATGTCTGGTCTCTATTACTGACAGGTTCCTGCAGTGCCTGCCATTATAAAAACCATACACAATACACAATTGATTATACAGCAGTGGATTGCCATTCATGGACCATTTCATCCATATTCAGAGGCACTCTTCCTCTTTTCCTTGATAAATAATTGCTCTTTGTTAGTCATTTATTTATTCCTAAATCATTCCTTTTTGTTTTGTTTTTTTTTGCTTTTGCGCTCTTGTTACTCTTGGCTCATCTGCGGTTCCCTAAGTGGAAAGAAGGAAAACATTAGCATAGCACTCATGGCAATCCACTCAGAGTGAAAAGAGCGCTCGCTTTAAACCTTTTCATTGTCATGTAATCATTAAGTGAGGCTCCTGAGAAGCGCTAACAGGATCTGAGATGGAAGAGGTCGAGAAAGGTGCAAGTGCGGAGCACCGTGTGCATTTTTATTTTTTTTTCTGTCTCTGCTTTTCGTGTTTGCTGAGAGGGAAGCTCGGTGCAATTTGCGTCTATCTTTGCTCTGACCCTCGGTGCTGCATGAAGTCGTAAAAGACTGACAGAAGGTCAGACAGATGCTGCTGCCTGGGTGCATGTATAATTTAGCTCCTTTTCCTGCTTTGAAGGATATTCATGCGCTGTCACCTCATGGAGCTGAATAGGTGAAGCAATGCATAATCTATTTATGATTCTTCTCACATTATTGTGGCTTGTTTGGGTAATCATTTGTATGCATTATGATTATCTCAAGAATTTTGGTTACTTTGATCAGATTGCCTGGATATTGATTGGGTGAGATGACATTTGTAGTTGTCCGGAGCAGTTTTTGATGAACCGATAATGAAATAATTTTGTAAAGCTTTTTGCTTGTTCCCCTTTTTTTTTAACCTTCATCATTACATAAATGTCCCAAAAAACAGTAAAGCAGCCTCATTTTGTCTATGATGAGAAAAAAGCTAAAAAAAAAATAACTTTGTCAGCTGAAAACACTGTTATCACTCTGCCATGGGGGACAGTTAGATGGACAACAAAGCAGAAGGTCTTTATCTCCCTGGCAGGCCCTCAGTGGACCGCGTCCCACTGCTTATCAGCTGCACGGATGTCGCCTGAGAATGGCGAGAATTAAACGCTTGTGCAGCTTAAACTTTGTGTCCTTATTATGCACGCTAGAGAAGTCCTTGAAAGCATGAACTGGTAAGGCACCAGGAGTTTTCACCTCCGCCGCACATTTAGCTGCTTATTGGAAAGTTGATTAAAGAAACGTGCTTCAAAGGAGAGTAGCATTGATTGTGATGTAAATGACCGGATCCTTGACCTTTTTAATTTTCAAGGATAAGTTAAGCAAGGCATATGAGCGCCATCTTTAAGGTTGCTGACAATTGCTCTGGCAGCTGTCGCATATTTCAGATCCGCTGCTATGGCATCATAAGTAAAAAGGTTATATGGAGTGAAATTCAGAGGGTTGGAGGATGGATGTATTGTGCATTCTGGGGGAACTTTGATCTCATACCCTGCTTTCCTTTTTCAGATAACTCATTTAACAAGGGGATTCTAAACTAAAGTTTTTATAAAATCTCTTTAAATTTTCCCGTCTGATGGCAGCATGAAAGAAACCATCCCAATATGCACTTTGTGCGCCAGTCCTTCTTTCATTGAAACTTTTTAAGTTAAGCCACTGTTAGCCTCTTCTTGAATGTTAATGCCCGCCTTGATGTATTTTCTTCCAGCTGCAAATGACGGGAGTAATGGAAGGTATTCCGATTCATGTCTCATTTTCTGCTTGTGAAGGGATTTCCCTGGAGATGCTCTCTCTCTCTTGTATCCCCGCTGCCTTTTTCTGTATCTCCCTGCTGGCAAATGTGTGGTAATGGCAGGGTTGTTGTGAAATTGCTATTATTTTCCAAATGGAATCTGAACATTTTCAGGCTTTTAGCTGTCCTGACGTGCGTCTTCGCATGAGACAGGTTGCACTGAGCAGTTTGAAGTGAGCCCATCACCAAAGCACAGATGTCGAGTGGTGCATGTAGGTGGAAGTAAAGCTGAAAAGTAAGGACTTTTTTTTTATTGATTTTTTTTTAAGTTGGCACCTGAAAATAAATAATAAAAGAAGAAAGAAAAACATTGTCTCAGTTTCCTTTTGAAGCAAAGGTAATCATATTTCTGCAGTCCATCACTGAACATTCTGTTCTGTGGTTGACTTGCTTTAGCTGCCCTCTGGACCCTCAGGGAGAAGTAAAAACAAAAATCCAGAGGAGCTTTAATACTAAAGAAGAAAAAAGACAATCTGACAGCTGAATGCTGCAGGCTTGTATTAGCCTTGTCGGAGACTCCTGCACCGTAAGGAAAATGCACTGTTTCTATTTGCAACCGCTGGATTGATTAACTAGTAATATCATATAGTATACGTGTGTGACATTTTGCATCGGTAGCATTCGCCTGTTTACCAGATATCTGATTCACATACATCAACATATTTCCCCATAGCTAGAGGGGGGGTTTGTGTATGTGTTGCAATCTAGCTTTCCGATTTTGCTGACTCTTTCAGATAATCAAAGAGGTTGTCAAAAGTGATTATCACTGAAATATTCCTTCAATGCCTGGCTCTGTCCTCAGAATGATTGCTTCAATCTGCTCAGCTGTGGAGAAGAGCAGTCTTGTTCAGACACAGCCTCTCATTTCCTCTGACAGTACTTAACTGTGCAAACAGCACAGCCTGCTTTAGGGAGTGAGCTGCTTTTGGCTTTCTCTGCTGATCAATACGGCCATAAATTTACAGAACAAGAAACCAAGGTCTCTGGGCTGGTTAGTGTTTCAACACACAGCCCGAGGCTGTGGGAGGGTTAGTAATGATCTGTGTGATCGCAACTGACAGAGCAAGGTTGATAATAGGAAAGAGCCATCATAACAGCTAAGCAGACGAAGGAGATGGAGTCATCATTAAGAGGTTGTACTTTCTTAAATGTCCAGTCTCAGCAGTTCAAAGAGCAGTTGCATCTGAATGATAAAAGAAGCACGGTGGTTGCAGATATTTCTGTCTGCTTCAGATAAAATGTGGAAAATGCATTTTTTTGGAAGCAGACTCCTGTGGGATTTTAGTGTTCTCTACCTGCAAGCTTGCAGTTTTCTACAGCATCCAGCTGATGTTCGCTCTTAGAGTTTGTACATATAAATACAGCAAACCTACAGTTGCTTCTCTTAACTGGCAGTTTTATGGGAGCCACACCCTGAAACATGCTATGCTTCAGGAAAATTATGCCATATGCTAAAAGATAGACATCAGTCACCTGGGGCCAAATTTAAGGCAGTGAGAAAGTAAATAATACCAGTAATTCCTGCTAAAGTTGGATCCCATTGGTAGCCGCATCCATTTGTGGTCACTGCTGCAACATGACCAAAACTGCTGTTCACAAATCAATGAGTACATCAGTTGTTTAAAACTAATCTATGCACTTTACTAATGAACCTTCATGCTAGATGCAGCAAACCCTTTTTTTCCTTTTCTTATTTCCCCTCTACAGCAAAGGATTTACTCCTTGCTGGCCATTAGAAAGAATTTAGGTCAAAGAAGTTTTTCAGTAAATGCATTTTTTAAACCCGAAGGCTGTGTCCGTCTTATTATATTTTTCTATAAAGTCCATCCACCACTGTGGTCCAGACTCAGACAACATCTATAGTGGTGGGTAGACTGCAAACAAAATGTTTTCCAGAGCATAAATCCTGTACTGTAATGAAAAACGACATGAGCATTTTGTGGTTTCATCATGTCTTGACATCTTTTGGCTAATTGCCATGAACTGTGGAGCAGCCACGATGCCATCGGGATGGCTGCTCGTAACTCTGATAATCCTTCAATTTACCACTAAACCTGCACGACTAATGACAATCCAATCAAGCTCAGTTATACTCTCTGTTCTCAGGTGCTAATTGGCTAATGTTAGCTCTGCTGACATGGTAAATTTAGATGAGTATTGTTACGGTAAACAGGTGGAGGTGATCATGCAGCTCAAAGAGCTGCTGTCTGTAGATGCAGCGTCCCAGAGCTGTCAGGTTTATGTAGTGCAAAGAAAATATTGATACAGAGTGAAAAACCTGTTATTTCTCCTTTATTTTTAGCAGGAATACCCAGGCTGCGTGCAGCCCCAGTGAACTATCATGCTAGCCTGTATCCAGAGACGGCAGAACTTCTCATCCCAGAGTTTGGCCTGCATACCCAAAAGCCTTGATGTTCAACCATCTCCACTACTGCTGCCGGTTCCACCACTGCAGCCATGCACCCACAAAGGTAAGCCTGTTACACAGTCAGAAGACACACAGCATAGTTTGATAGTGTTTTTGATTACACAAAGGAAGATTGCTTCAAAATGTTGATCTCAATCCTCCTTTACTGTGTTTACCTCTCTAACAACATTGCTTGTAGGTATACTTAAAGATTTATATGCATAGTTTTAGCTTTGATTTCCGCTGCTGAGAAGCTTCTTGTATTAAAATAACAAGCCTCTTGATGCTAATTGGGTCAGTAATCAACTGGCTTCTGCAGTGAAAATGCATGCAGGTCAAAGTGGACCCTGAAATTACAGAGTTAATCAACTCTCCCACACAGAGGCTACGAACGACGCTTGGACTTTTGTGCTTCATGTCGGTGCTGTTTGACCTTCATCTTAACTGATTATGCTGCCTTTGTTGAAAGGTTAGGTGGGTGTCTTCAGGCCTGGGATTTGTGATTAGATTTCTTTCAATTAAATGATTACGTTCGGTGTGTTTGCAGATTTAGATCCTGTCTGATAGGGCTGTTTTGTTCCAGTGCAGGTTTTTCTACATTTATAGTATTTGTGCAGGGATCCAAATTGCGCGGTCTTTGTCTTTCCAGACAGCCTGTGTTCACAGAATAAGATTAAAGCCATAAATGAATTTATAGTTCTTCTTCAATATACAGTATTGTTTATAGTCTAGTTCTTGATCTCTTGAGTCATTAAACAGATATATTGTCATTCTTTTAAGGTCTGTCTGCAGAGCATACACAGCAGTAATGTTACCAGCGTGTGTTTTGGTTTGCCTGCATGGCCCTGTGATTCTCATGCAGGATATCTTCAAATGCGACGCCGCGCAGTTTAATTATTCGCCGAGTATGTTTTTAGCACATGCATCTGGTGGAAGTTTGGAAAAAAAGAAAAAGGCATTGTTATTTTCAGGTTTTACAAGGCTGTAATAATCAGGTTTCTGCACCTAACACTTGCACATTCACACAGGTGTTTTCACTTACTCTGGATAATTGGACTTCCTCTCAGGTTGAGCTTGAATGGAGCCATGCGGGGAGTTTACTGTGGTCACCGAGCTTCACATGCTGTCGTTAAAAGAACCATAAAAGCTGTTGTGATCTAACAGGTGCAACAGGGCTGATACCACAGTCAAGGAGGTGTTTTTGTAAAGTACCCACATAATCATGTGTTTAAAACAGACCAAAGTGAGCAAAAACACTTCTATTGTGATAGATTGTGCAGTTAATTATTCTCTCTTCTTATGTAGTTGTTGCTAAGCCATGCATAACCAACTATAGAAAAATGTTGATGCTCTATCTACTCATCTCTCATTTCCCCGGGCAAAATGCCTCTTTGTTATTAAATATTAATTGGGAAACAGTGGAGCACATGTCTGCTAAATGTTCGAACAGAAGGGTCTAGTTTGCCTCGGGCAGAACCAGGGATACATTTTTCATCCTGTTTACCTGCAGGGCCTCCACGCCTCCTCCACCCCTTCTGAGTTTTATGTACTGCGACTGTGCGTAGTGCAGCACCCTCCAGCTCTACTCTGACATTTCGAGCATAGCCACAGGGAGCAGACTCCTGATGGGAGCTCGGTCTGTGTGGTCCAGGCTTCTTCATTAAATGAGCCAGCGCTGGATCAAGTTAAATGGGGACAGTGTTTAGCCACTGCTGTGCTTTTGAAATCCATTTCCATTTTTAGCTATCAGTAAATGGAAGGATTGGACACGAGAGCTCTCTCTTTCTCTCCGTCTCTCACAGCCACATAAACCCATGTGAATATTTCGGAGAAATAATAGTTCTGAAGATGAGAGAGAGCCGTGCTCTTCTCCGCTATCTCAGCCTGAAAGCAAGGGGCCGCGAGTGCTTTTTTTTTTTTTTTCCCACGCTTCTGGCCTGTGCTCAGGCTGGCTTTGAGAGGCGAAAACTTTGCCCAAGCTGGGCCAAGCGGCACAAAACAAATGAGGAATGACACTGGTGCAAAGAAGTACTCGCCAGAGCCTCCTCGAGCGCTCAGAGCTAAGTGCTGAACCCTGAGGTTACGCCGTTCATATAGAGGGTGCTGACACGGAAAGAGGGAGGCATGTGAAAATGGGGGTGAATGAGTGTCTGTGTTTTTTCGTTTAGGGTGTTTACTGAGAAAGGTCAGGAATAGAGAGGCTAGTGTGAGGGGAACTTAAGAGCACATGGCTCTGGAGTTGGCATATCGTGTCCTGTGTGAAACACTGTCAAACCTGTTGTTTGGTTTGATATGATGTATAGCTCAAAACGTTAGCTGCAGTTGATATGAAGAAGTAGTCAGTGGCGGTGACTGCGACTGGTAAATAAACTACATGCATACAAGGATTTTCGAGGGAGGTTGACCAAAGAGCTTTTTTATTCCTTACATGCCGAGCGTCTCTGCTACGCACTCCGCTGAATGCAATGTGGAAGTCAGTGTCTTCCTCAAGGACGTTTTGACATGCCCATCTTAGAAGGCAGGGATCAAACCAGCAAACTTCTGATTGATGGACGGCCACCGTTCTGCGTGAGCGGCTTCCGGACAGTCTTTTAGCTTCTTATCAAGGATGCGGGCACTTTCACGGAAAGTTTGTTGTCGATCCAAACCACAGAAGTAATCCACCATCAGTCCCTTGAAATCATGGGTGCAGAAAAACGAATGGCGCTTTCACTGTCAGAGCTGGAGATTCCTAAAATGACTCGTCCCCTGGCAGTTTTACAACAACTTAATATACTAAGATATCATGCCTGTTTTGCCTGTTTTGACTTTTGGAATCTCTTTTTATGCCTAGAAATGAATCAGCGCAGCTTTAAACTGTGTTTATTGAGTGTTTGTTTATGCAGTGTTTGAAATTTGCCAAAAAATGATCGAAGACGGCAGGATGTATTTGCCGTATGTATAATCACAGAGGATTTAAAAACAAACCCTTTTAACCTCGGGGCGCTCATTTAGAAGGACAACCCTGGTAGGCGCTAGTTCAGTCGTTCGCCCCGGCTGAGTGGCAGATAGTCGATCAGAGGGGCTCGTCTCGAATGGATGAATGAAGGCAGGACCAATTAATTACATGGTTCTAATGACTGGGCTTATTGGGCCAACTGGGTGCATAGAAGGGGGTTGCCATGGTAACAGAGCAATTGGTGTTAAATGCATTGGGGGTGTGCTGAGCCTGGTCTCTAGTTATTAAGGTAGACCGGAGTATTTTAAATATGAGGATTATTGGTGTGGTAAACAAGTATTTCTGCCTGCTGAGATGTGCTGTTCTGTAATTAACTGCCAGTTTCCAGCGCCATGCTCCTGCTGAGGATTTGACACGAGTAAACAAGTTATCTCGCCCAAGTGTTCGAGATAAGTCCTCAGCCTAACATCAAAGACCTGTGGGTTTTTTTCTTTTTTTCTTGCCTGGCAGCTCTGCCAACGTGTACAGATATATTTTAAGTTTTATCTCATGTGGGAATCGTATCTCGCAGCAGTCATTGTAATTGTTTCCTTATGTTCTCCCTCCGGGTATGAAGCGGTTGGAAGCCGCTGTTTTGGAAACCCAATAAGCCTGTCCAACTCCCGTTTCAGCCCAGCCTCTGGGGTTTATTTTGCCCATAAATTAGTGATTAACTCAAACTGCTCCAAAACAATGAGGTCTCTGCTCTAATCTGTGGGGGGAAATGGCTTCAAGTGTGACCACGGGAAAAAGATTAGCCAGTTTAAAGTGGCAGAAAGCGCCGAGCGTTAACTGTGTGCGGGTTGAATGAAGGTTATGAAAGACCACGAGTGTATATCCACCACTGCATAATTAAAAACCGTCTCTATAGTTTAATGCTGATGTTTAGATTGCAAAAGCACACTCGCCATATAATAAATTAGCTTTATAGTTGTGATTCAGGGTTTATAATCGGGGGGCCCCTCCTCCCCCAATGCTTTCTTTCCCAGCATGTCCCCCTGCATGGAAGGAGGAAATCAGGATTAGGTGTTTCCTGTGAAAGTGTGCCAGTTTTGCTCGGTGCCATAACAGTTCAGCAGCACGGTTAATTCATCCCTTCGAATGAAGAAAACACTGAAGCATGGCTTTATCAAATGGATGGGGATTCTTGCCGCATCACACGTCGCTGCCGTTCTGCTTTTAAGAAAAATAAAAACACAATCGAGGTTTGCAGCCCTGTGTGGCTGTCCTCACTCTGCCCTGAAATGTGGAAGAATATCTACGTGCTGCACACCGGCTTTGGCCAAGGCTCCTTTTGCTTAAAAAAAGAAAAAAAAGGCAGCTTCTGCTATTTTCTGTGCTGCCTCTGCTTGGTGTCAGAGCCGAGGAGAGATACAGCATGCAGGCTGCAGGTTCAGAGTGATTAAGTGCTTCAGGTCAGACTGCTAATTATCTTCCTGCCATTCCTTACCTCCACACACAGCTGCCATCTCCCTGTTGTCATGTGAACAGCCGCATATTTGTTTTAATTTTTTGGGCTTTATTTTGCAGCGCTGGAGATTCTTGTGTGAGACACTTAGGAAACGTGCCTCAAAAAGATAAAGAGTCGTCAATCGGTTCGTAAATTGTCTCTAAATTTTTCAACAAACTTGACCAGACGAGTATTTAGCATTTTGTTCTGATTGTAATCCTTTACAGCTGAGAAATGCTTGTGATCTCTCACCACAGGATGCAAATGTAAATAAGCTGTGACCACTTCAAGCGAAGACTTGTTTTTTCACATGGATTTACTTTGGTTTTGGGAGATCTGGGGTCATGATCACAGAATCTCCCTATCTCCGCGTCTGCTACGAGCCAGCTTATAAACTAGAGGTTCCACAAGAGTCAAAGTATTAGATTCATTATTAAAACCAGCCAAAGTTAAGACTCCCAGCATGACACTGCAAGCAGCGGGAGGGCTGACCTCCCTGTGAGCTACACCTGGCATGCTTTCTGCACACCATCACAGGTGCAGCCATTGAGGACGGAACGATGAAGCCACCCTGAGTACTGCCACTGCAAAGCACATGTGGACATCTTTAATGTAAGGCGAGGTAAACAAATTAGCAAGCATAATGACAAGCAGTTGCTTAGCAGGCTTGAGCTTGACTTTTTCTACAAATGAGCATCCGATCATCAAAACACAGGTGTTAGAGTTTGTTGTAAGGCGTTTAGTGAAAAACTCCCGTCAACACATCACAGGTTGTGTAAAACCAATAAAAGCTTGATTAAATGTGTTAATTGAACATTGGGAACCTGGTGACACTGTTCTGATTTCCATTTAGGATCATAGCAGTGACTCAAAGCTGTTTATCTGGATGTAGTTTACTGTAAACCTGATTAAAGGTTATCAAACCAAGGTAAGGAGCTGCTTGTCTTGTTTTTAGTATGGCATTAAAGAAGCGATGCTTCATGCATTACCACTGGTATTTATGAGTATGATGATGAGAAAGCCTCTATACAGTAGACTTGTACTTGCAACTTTGGAGAGAAATTTGAGCTACTTCCATGCTAGATTGTGATGAATGAGCCACGCATTTTAGAAGGGGTGGGGGAAAAAAATCATTTTTAATCAGAATCAAGATTCTTATTCATCAAGATTCAGATTCGTTTCAAAATTTCCAAGAATTGATTTTTTAAAAGGCTAAAATTTATTAGCGTGACTACTTTGAAAGCTCCTGCTAAGTGACAAAGGCATGTTAAAGATTGCCAGGATTGCTAAGTTTAAACTGTTTTTTGATGTAAATGATCAATTTTCTTTCAACTAA
The DNA here is from genome assembly GCA_037177115.1 of Craterocephalus stercusmuscarum. Taxonomy (NCBI): domain Eukaryota; kingdom Metazoa; phylum Chordata; class Actinopteri; order Atheriniformes; family Atherinidae; genus Craterocephalus; species Craterocephalus stercusmuscarum. The sequence continues at coordinate 12,561,294 of JBBDHI010000020.1, forward strand.
TGAAACAATTCCTCAGAGCTGTTTCTGGTTTACAGAGGAACGGCGTGAATTGGCACGTTTTGTTACTAAAAGAGGATTGAATGTGGATGAACATCGGTTTGAACACAGAATCGAATCGTTACCCCAAGAATCAGAATCAAATTGATTCGTGAGTTGCACATTTTATTTAGGACTGAACTTAGGCATTCAGTCCGAACTAAAATGTGTGAAGAAGATGGTGAAGAATGACTTCAAGCTCTGCCTTCATTACAGCTACCACATGCTTCAAGAAAGCATGTAAACATCCCGTGTGGTGCTCAGTTTACCACAGTATGGTGCTGTAATTTACTGCTATTTAACACTACTGATTGCTATTAAACGCCCCAAGATTGAGATACTTACCTCTGGCTGCAATTTTGTGCAATTTTGATGCCGATCATGCTGATTTCAGATGTGACTCCACATTAACCAGTTATAGGTTTTCTTTTTTTATCAGTATAACCTAAAGTGATCTTTTTTTCCCATTTTCTCTTTTTTATGCATATGTCACACAGTGGCGGCGCTCAGATGATAAATGTGAATGCAGAGTGCCTATTTGCTAATGAGGTTTCCATAGCGCCACATTAAGGCAGCCGCAGCGGGAAGTGCAGCTGTGTTGTGTCTCCATAGCTCTGACAGGGCTGTAATCTGTGGACTAACAATATCAGACACCCTGTGAAGACGTGTTAGCATTCAAAGTGCTTGAAGTGTTTGTGGCGCGGCAAAGCCAGTCACACCACGCAGGGCTTAGCGTTCACATTTTACCCAGAGAGAAGTGGTTAAAAATGCCAGGGTTTAGATTAAGTCAAATTATCTATCACTGGTAAGTTTCAAAACATTTTCTGAGGCTGAAAAAAAGAAAAAAGGCATCAGTCCTGTGTGGCGATGCAAAGAGTCATTACATTTTAAAATGTGTCATTGCTTCTAGTCATCCAAGCTCCTTTCAGGTGGTTCTGATCCTTTTCCTCTTATCTTTTATGGTCATGAATAATACATTGTTAGCCAAAAGCCAGATATTATTACAGCTGGCTTTTCCTGTTACCCCCTTTTCTCACATGCAAGATTATGGGAAACCAGAGGAGAGCGAGCTCACATCTTGATGTTGTATACAGTACAAACACCTCTCCAACATCCCAGATGTCATTGTTTTCTATAGCAGCAACTACGCTGTGATACATAATAAGCAGTGTTTTGCTTTGTTGTATTTCTCTCCAGAATTCATTCAAGCTCCTGGCACCATGGTGCGTTTTCCCTCTGCTCCGCTGGGAGATTGTAGGATGAATTGAACACTCCACCTTACCTCTTTCTTCCATTTTAAACACCCAATTTATTTCTTTCGCGAGGTGGATCTTGTAGATTGACTCATTTTCACAGTCGGGAGGCTCACTGTAGGCCTGAAATGAAATGAACTCCCAAATCAATTTCAAATGGGAACAACGAGCGAGCTCTCCCCCGCATAGCTGGAATTGGTTTTGTTATTGAAAATGAAATGAAGTGTCTTGTTTTTTTCTTGTTTTTTTTTCTTGCTCTTTATTGCAGATTACAGCCTCGTTCTTTTGCCTGCTGTGATTTCCACTTGCTCACGTGTGGTCCAGGTTAATTTCTCCAGCTCTTTCGTTTCTCTGGTCAGAAATTCCATAAATATAAATGTGTCACTTTGAAACGCGGCCATAATTTTTGCCGGGTGATTTATTGTTTTTTTTTTTTTTAAATGAGGCACCTATTCCACTTTTTCTCAGTCTCTAGGAGTTAAGCAGCCATGAAATAGCCCGAACAACTGTGTTTAAATCCAGTCTTAGTTTGTCCCGTCCGCTTTCCTGCAAACGTTTCAATCAGCGGTGCTCCTGATGGTTTCTCTTTTTCCCAGCAGAAGCGGCATGCCCTGCACCGTCACTCCAATTTATAAAAGCATTAAGTGGAACAAAATAAAATTTGGAGGAACTAATGGTGCATGAGTTATTAGAAATACTGTATAAACATTCAGGCTCGCTGCAGAAATGTTAAAGGTTTGAGTGATTGTGATTAAATGAGTTGATTTTTTTTTTTTTATTTCTTCTTATTCAACCCCGATTTCCTCAGATAAATACGGTCTAGGCAGGGTAATGTTTACCTCTGCAGCATCTTTTCTTTTAACAACACCCTGTAAACATCAGGGAACTGATGAGGAGCTATGGGAGAGCTTGATAGGATTTGAAATTACAAATTTGCAAATCACATTGCATTTAGTTGGAGTTGTTATTAGTCTGTAAAGTTAAATATATCATATTCCACATACTTTTCCCAAAAAAAACCCCCAAAAAACATGACTTTTTAGCAGACATCGAGTGCCTTTTTTGCCATCCAGATTTTCTTTTATGGACGTCAGCCCTCAGAGTTGTGCTTATCACACGTTCAAACAATGACTAGCTCGGCTCAGCGAGGAGATTGATCCTTCATTTGAAGAGGCAGCCAGCTCAGTCCTCTGCATATCCATGTGTCAAAGTGTCCTTGGGCAATGCACCGCACCATATTTCCCCAGATATCTGCATTGACATGTCATAGAGAGAAGTGCTTCCTGCTGTATGTAGAATGCATACATATA
>JBBDHI010000020.1:12598185-12609221 GCA_037177115.1 Craterocephalus stercusmuscarum
TTGTTGTTATTCTTACCGGATTTGCCTTCATTCACACCCACCGACACACACATTGACACACATACATACATGTGCTGCTCAAGGTGTAACTGCTGTATATATTAATAAGATAATGAATAAGATAAAAGGATAAGATGTTATGTTTTACTTTACAATCATTTTGACATATGCTGATTTCTGAAAAGATTTATGTTGCACTTTCATTCTACACTGGAAAAAGAGCAATTCAAAGTAATTATGGACTATTTTGCCATGAAATTCATATCCATGGTGGGCTAAATCAACCTCCAATCAGAACTGTAATTGCAGTGTTACAACTATTTCTGTACAATCTACACAGATATTTCAATTCTTTTAAGTTCATTGATTCTTTTTTGTTTTCTGTAGCAAGCAGAACAATGCTTCGCTGAGTAATGACCGCAGTCGACAGTCCAAGTTGTCCAATCTCCCTCCACAAGCTCTAAAAAACCTGTGGATTCGAACAGCTCTGATGGAAAAGCTCCTGGACAAGATTGTCCTGTATTTGGTGGAAAACAGCAGGTATCACTTGATATGAATTAATGAATTTGTAAGTTCTGCAACAGAATTGAAAAACTGAAAAAAAGACTCTTTCATTTCTGGTACCTGTGTATCCTGACTCGCATAATGTTTTTCAGAACTTTCAAATTTTTTATACACGCATTAATACTTTTTAATTAAATGATCAAATTGTCTGCATACATTTGAAACTCTGAAAGAAATAAATCTCCTGCATGTCTACTTTTGTTTCATCATTTTCTGACTCAGTGCATTTTATGACAAAGAAGCCATGTTGATGGACCCTGTGGATGGACCAATCCTTGCATCTCTATTGGGTACCATCTTGTACAGTAACTTTAGATTTATACAATTATTACTGCAGAACTCCACCCGTAACTTAAAAACCTTGTTTTACAGTTGGCCCGTGTGCTTTGGAGTACACCAAAGTTAAGACCGCAGACCATTACTGGACAGATCCTTCTGCAGATGAGCTTGTGCAGCGGCACCGAATCCACAGCAGCCACTGTCGGCAGGATTCTCCCTCCAGAAGGCCCGCCCTGGTAGGACGGTCAAAGAGCTGAGTCCTTTATTGTGAATCAAGCAGCACCAGACTTCTGTTTAAATACGCACAACACACCTGATGTCCCCTTCACCTGCCAGATCCAGAAGAGACAGTCCAGCGGTAGCATGGATGATCGGCCTCTCATGTGGGTGAGAGAATACGTAGAATCGCTCCACCAGAACTCCAGAACCACACTTCTGTTTGGCAAGAACAATGTCCTGGTGCAGCCGGTATGTCTCTTTTTTCTTTTTATTCAGTTTTCAAAACCATAAGATAATCTTTCTTTTTTTATTTTCTGAAAAAGTGGATGCGTGTTCTGATTATATGTGACGGATTCTAAGAAATGTTGAGACTCATCAGCGTTTGCTTGTGCTTGCAGAGAGATGACATGGAGGCTATTCCCGGCTACCTTTCTCTGCATCAAACTGCAGATGTCATGACACTGAAGTGGACACCCAACCAGCTGATGAATGGCAATGTCGGAGAGCTAGATTCTGAAAAGAGGTTAGCGTTGTTATGTTAAAAATATATTCTTGATTAACACAGCTGATGACTGACTCATATTTCTGTCTTTTATTTTTTGAAGTGTTTACTGGGATTACGCCATGACGATTCGTTTAGAGGAGATTGTGTATCTCCACTGTCATCAGCAAGGTGTTGGAATTAATCTTTTCATTTTCTCCTCAAGGTCTTAATGATGGAGTTCGGTGTTAACGTTAACGAATTTGGTTTATTTCTGCAGTAAACAGTGGTGGAACAGTGGTCTTGGTGAGCCAGGATGGGATCCAGAGACCTCCTCTACATTTCCCCAAAGGAGGTCATCTGCTCCAGTTTCTCACCTGCCTGGAGACTGGCCTGCTTCCTCACGGACAGCTTGACCCGCCTCTCTGGAATCAGAGGGGAAAGGTGGGCTTAATTTTCTCCGTAACCTTATATACTTTTTAATATCAGCATCTAATGAGTAATTTCCTTTCCTTCGCAGGGTAAGGTTTTCCCCAAACTGCGAAAGAGGAGTCCACACGGCTCATGTGATTCTGTCTCAGATAAGGAAGACGATGAGGCAACCGATTATGTGTTTCGGATCCTTTTTCCTGGCAATCAGATGGAGTTCAGTAAGTGTCTGTCATCTCGCTATTCTTCCTCTCGGTGAAGATCCGATAAAGAATCATTAGAGATTACATCTAGAATTTCTTAACGTCTAATTTAAAGCCGTTTTAGTTTAGATTGATCATCTTTCCCAAGGCAAATGTTCTGTTCATGTTTTTGCAATTAATTTCTCTCCAAAGTTAAACTGCACATTTATTATAAATCGCAGTGTGTTTAGAGTCTGTTCATTTCACACGTGTTGAAAATGAGGAGCCTTAGCATGGACATACAGTAATGTATCTGCCACGTCTCCATCTCTATCCTGCCTTGTGTTTTTTTTTTGTTGTTATTTTCACTCAGGACTTACAATTTACAGACATGAAGTTTAATATTCAAATCTTTCGGCATGCCATCTGCTTGTGCTGCTGATAATAGCAACGGTAATCATAAGAGCTCCTGTGCTGTGCAGTGGCCCTGGAACTGATGGATCAGAGCGTTAATATGTGGCAACCAACCCCTAGAAAGTCCTCCTGCTCCTCCTGCTCACAGAATGGCTCCTCTGATGGCTCTCTGCCAAATGGCTGCAATCAGGAAAGGTAAGTATTTCCAAGGGATCCGCTCAAATTGACATTTGGATAATTCCACTTCACTAAGTTTGCCATTTTCCAACCTCACCAGGGCTCCTCTGAAGCTGCTTTGTGACACAATGAAATACCAGATAATCTCTCGGGCGTTCTATGGATGTAAGTATAAACAAATCTCCTTTCCTATTTTTACCATTTGGGAAAGATTCAGTCTGGTTTAAATTTGCAGCTGTATTTGATCTTTTATTTTGGTAAGTATCAGAAGTTTTGTCTTTCCTCTGCAGGGCTTGCATACTGCCGTCATCTATCCACAGTCCGTACACACCTTTCTGCATTGGTCAACATCACTATAGTTGACCCTGAGGTACCGGGCGATGCTCGGGGAGGTCTCTCTGTGGAGGTCTGGGCAAGTTTCCTCAAGGACAGCTCTGTAAGATTCCCACACACCGGTGTAATATTATTTGAAGTTACTGAGACTTTTAGTGCAAATATAAAAAAAAAATCCTATCTTTTCAGGCCTATGAGGAAAAAGAAATCCACAGGCTTGTGTATTTTGGGGGTGTGGCCCCGTCACTTCGAAAAGAGGTGTGGCCCTTCCTTTTGGGACACTACGAATTCACCATGACTGAGAAAAGCAGACTGGAGGTATTTGTTATGCGACTTGGATGTGTATAGGTACGCGCATGCAGCCCGGGGTTTCTTATCATTTCATTTTACATGTTTTCTGCTTGAGATCGATGAGAAGATGCGGACCATGTATGAGCAGACGATGAAGGAGTGGCAGGGCTGTGAGGTCATCGTCCGTCAGCGGGAGAGGGAGAAGCATGCTGAGGCCCTTGCACGATGTTCATCTGGAGCCAGTGTAGAGAGGGCCCCCGTTCAGCGGGACTCCACCATCAGTACAGATGCAAGTTCCAACTTTCCTCATAAGAAAAAACTAAACAGACTCATTGTGCTACGACAGACAACACATGAACCGCTTAATAATGATATAATGAGGAAATAACTCTGCTAATATGTCTGTTTGTCTCTTCCCTGATACTTTAGTCATCTTTAAGTAGCAGCTCTGACCAACATAACGCCAACACACAGACCGACTCCAGCAGCAGTGCACAGGTACTTGTTTTACTTTCTTACTGAAATTGATATATTTTTTTTTACTTCAAGATGACTCAACAGAAATTCTAACTTTGTACATAAACTTTTGTACTCTCTTTTAATAGAAAGCATGAGAACTTTGATTCAAAACAGAGTTGTGAACCTAATGGTGACAAGGAAATGTCAGCAAAGTTCATTTCAGTCCAAATTCATTATTTGGGAACCTAAGTTTATTCATTCAGTAATTATTGAGTTGTATCATACGATATAAAAATATTGTACTTTGATAACCAAATCTGACCCAATCCTAGAATGGACTTTTAAGAAAACTTTATAACTAAGTCATTTAAAAGGCTATGCTTTTGCACATTGTGAAAAATACCTTAATAAAATTTAATAAAATTCACATTTTATAACAAAATTATAAGCATTTGTTTAATAAAACCTCTAGTTTCATGTTTTATCATAGTCCAGCATCAGCCAATGTTACTGCTACTGCATCATGTTTTCTCTCTGGTTACTAGGTATTTGAATCAGTTGAAGCTGAGTCCAGAGCTGAAGAAGTAGAAACACAAGAGAGCACTCCAGTGAAGACCACAGATGATCCACAGCTTCCCTCCACTGATCCTTCCTCCTCACGTCTATCAGATAAGCATCCGGGATCAGACAGCAACCCTCATGAAGCTGAACCTCCAACCTCTCAGCAGACAGCTGAAACATCAGAAGTCCTCAGTGGTGAAACAGCAGCTGGACAGAAGAGCCAGCTTACACCGAGTGAATCAGAAGCAGAAAAAGCAAAGCAAAAGATGGATACAGAAGTAGAAAGCGAGGCCGTTGTGGAGACCAAAATCGATGAACCCAAAGAAACATCTGAGTCAGAAAGTAAAGACCTAACAGGTGATGAAGTTTTGAAATCACTAGATACAAATATGAATCTGAAGTCTGCTCCAGGGAATACTAATGTCCTGAAGCTAGAGACGGAAATTCATAATGAGTATTTCCAAGCACCTCCACTTGGGCAGGCCTTGAGTCTTCAGGCAAACAAGAGCAAAGATCTGGACGGGGAGCTATCTGTTCCCCTGACAGAGCGAGAAGATGCCAACTGGCTGAGTGAAAAAAAGGCAGACGTTTCTAAAAAACCTGAAATTACTGAAGCAGCAGTTTGTGACTTTGCTGACACCAAAAAGGCAGCAGACATTCAGTTTCAGAAGCCCGGTTCAAATTCTCCAGTCAGACAAGTGCTGAATGCTCTTCAGTCAGCATCGAGGGGGAGCCTCTCACTCTCATCACACTCTCGGCAGTCTCCAGACACGGCCGATTCAGATGACTCTCCCTCTGCCCTGGAAATGGAGGACATCCCTGCAGGGATAACATGTGTGAGCGCTGAGGATATTGAGGCCAGGCCTTTGGTGGGCCTCGCTGCACCTCCTGTCTCCCTGGCACAACGACAGAAAATGGCAGCAGAGGACCTTGTCCTAGATCACCATCTGGACACGGCTTGTAACACCAGTCCTGAAGGCACTGACCTGGGCCTTTCTGAGGAGGAGCCTGAGATGGACAACATGCTCACTGAAGCAGCTTCAGCAGAAGTGAGCGGAGTCATTAAATATGCAGACTCCTCAGAGGAACAAACCTATTCTGTAAGCATGACTCGTGACAAAGTTAAACTTTTTTTTTTAATCATCATAAATGTACACTAACTGAATTTATTATTTCTGCAGCAAGAAACTCTGGACATGTACTTAATCAACTTGCATCGCATAGATAAAGATGTGAGACGCTGCGACAGGACGTACTGGTACTTCACTCCTGAGAATCTGGAGAAGCTGCGTAACATCATGTGCAGGTAAACATGCCACTGTCCTCAGTATATCTGGAGTTTGTTTCAACCAAACAAAAACTGAGAAATGTGATTGTTTTTGTAGTTACGTGTGGCAGCATCTGGACATAGGCTACATGCAGGGCATGTGCGATCTGCTGGCTCCGCTTCTCGTTATTTTGGATGATGGTCAGTAAGACTTTGAAGCAAGCTTGATGCATAATTTGCAGACGTGCTCATAAAATGCTTATTCAAACGCCTTGTTAAACATCAGTGTGTTCGTGTTGTGGGGTTTTTGCAGAGGTGATGGCATTTAGCTGCTTCACTGAACTAATGAAGAGGATGAACCAGAATTTTCCTCATGGAAGTGCCATGGACTCTCACTTCGCAAACATGCGTTCGCTTATACAAGTACGTCTCCATTGTTTGGCTCAGGTCCAGCTATAAAACATTTCACAACACAACTTTGGAATTACTTTTTATTTCAAATTAATGAATGCTATAATAAAGGTTGCATCAATACTGATACCAGTATCGGTGTCTGTACCGAAACCATTCTAACGTACTTTTGTATCATACTCATTAAAGTCGATCAATACCAGGAACTGATCCCAATTTATCATGCGCAATGTTTATTTTCACTTGAAATTTTTTATTTATATTTTATTTTCTATTTATTTATTTCACCATTGTTAGTTGTTAAAAGCAGAGAAGAAAATAAAACCTGTCTTGCAAATCATTGCATTTTTTTGGTGTGGTAGAAGTATTGGTATCGGTACTCTGTATCGGCAAACACTCAGATTCAAGTATCGGTATCGTATCCGCTTGGAAAAAAATGGTATCGTTGCATCCCTAACTATAATATTAAAGCTGTTTGATACTGCTAATTGCTATAAAGTTACCAGTATCACAGTGACACACAGGTTAGTAATTCGAATGTGTGAGTGAAACAATATGTATTTTACAGTTATTAAGAATAGCTAATGTATGCAACTTTTATGGCACAGTTAAAAAAGTCCCCTTTCTAGAGCTAAACCTCATCGTTACTCAATTTCACAAAATAACACATCTATTTAAAAAAAACCAGTCCCTTTAAAATAGATATTTTAGGCTTCTTCCCGGTTGTCTGGTTTTCTTCCACTTTAGCTCAATTTAAATATAGATTCCTGTGTCTAAATATGCACCGTTACAGGTACTATTAAAAAGTTGTACACATACATGCAAACATGCTGTGCTGACAAGTTTGCCTCCATACAAACAGATCCTGGACTCCGAGTTGTTTGAACTGATGCAGCAGAATGGAGACTACACCCACTTCTACTTCTGTTATCGCTGGTTCCTTCTTGATTTCAAAAGAGGTGGGAGGGGAAATGCTGGAATCTTATTTAGTTTAGTGGCCTGCAAAGTAAACTTATCATCTCACATCTCAGAAAACACTGAGGCTTATTGGATCTGTCTCTCTTTTCCAAACAGAAATGGTGTATGACGATGTGTTCTCTGTGTGGGAAACCATTTGGGCAGCCAAGCACACCTCTTCCGAACACTTTGTGCTCTTCATTGCTCTGGCACTTGTGGAGATGTATAGAGACATAATCTTGGAAAATAACATGGACTTCACAGACATCATCAAGTTCTTTAATGGTAAGATGCTAAGACACAAATGCTACAATATAGAAAAACAAGCCTGAAAGACAATTGACCATGGCAGTGATGTGCCATTGTAATAGATAGTTACAAAAATAGTAGAAGAATAAATGAGGTCATATTATGCTCTTTGTTTTTTTCATTTTTCCCAGCACTGAAAATGCTGCATTGACAAGGTCTGAAAAGTTGGAGAGCCCAAAATCTTTACTAAAGAGAGTTATTACTCCTCAAGTACCTTGTTAGTAGTCCAGGCTTCACTATTACTCATCTATAGCACTGGAAAAAAATTGTTGTTTTTGTTGATCAAAGTTTTTATCTCAGTAACTGACAGGAGATGATAGAATGTTCGAGAAATTGACCATTTTGGTCAGAAGGCGACAAGAGATGTTGAGGAATGTAATTTGAGGGGAAAATATTTGTTAAATTAAAATATTTTCTTGCACATCCCAATAAACAAAATTAGAAACATGTAAATGACTAGAGTGCAGGCTCTTCCAGGCACTTTGAAATATTTTGACATTTTGTGTGTGATGATGCAAACTACCAAAATGAACCATCAAATGTAATACATTAGGCAATATAGGGTAATGATGAGCGTATTTACAAAGGTTATGAAAAATGTCTATTTAATTTAAAGCATGTTCTTCCAAGCTAAACTCATTTCTAACGTCTCTTCCTAGAAATGGCTGAGCGACACGACATCCCACAGGTTTTGATGATGGCCCGAGACCTGGTCCACAAAGTGCAGACTCTCATAGAAAACAAGTGAAACAGGACGCTTCATTTTATGATGCATTCATTCTTTGTGTTAAATTGTAACAGACCAACACTACCATATGACAGTCACATATTTACGAAGGTGAGGATTAATGTTAATGAAAGCAGAGTTTGGCATATGCCGGGCAGATACAAGGTCCATAAAGCTGCTCATTATCCTAGAGATAGTTGTAAAACAACTTTTCTCCAGTTGCTCCTCTTTATATTTAGGAGATTCAAGTATTGTCAGTAAATTAACTTTTGAATTGTTATTGTTTACCCAGTGAATGTACCCTTGTTGAAACTGCTTCAGGATGTTGTTTATTTTGCCTTAACTAGCTGTTGTTTCAGGGATACGAAAACCAAATTCTTCACTGTTTATATTCAACCAGTTTGATTTACTTCAGTTAAATATATTGTGATACACTTGAATATATTTTCAGTATTATCATCTAGTTGAAATTGTAGCCGCCATGTTTAAACGGCTTGTGACACATTTAAAGCGGAAGTTCGGTATTTTTCAACCTGTACCTATGTTGTAGCATGCTGTACGATCATTTACTCACCCAGACAGTTGTGGCGCAACTCCAACTCCTTCAGACGATATTTATATTTACACGCCATCAGCATATATCCATATAATGGAAGCATTCGAGGCAAGAGCCGCTCGGCCTCTAAATAAGACATTATCTGCCACAAAACTCCTTCATGTGTTGTTAGCAAATGCTAGTCCAATCCCTCCGTGACCTGGATGCAGCCTGTACTTCTTTTGTTGTTGTCATTCCGGGGTGATTTCAAGCTGTCTTGCGCTTACCTGTGACGGCGATTACGTCACTACCATGTGCCATGGCAAAAGGGCGAATTCACTCCGTACTGTAAAAGGTCGGCTACATGCTATTTTTACGATTTGGAAAAACACAAACATGGACCATGTTGCTTATCTTAGCAAAAAGCGGACCGTCCTACAGTCCGGAGTGATCTATGAGGAAATTCGCCCTTTTGCCATGGCGCATGCTAGTGATGTAATCGCTGACACAGGCAAGCGCGATACAGCTTCAAAGGACCCCGGAATGACAACAACAATGAAAATACGAGCTGCTAGCAGGTCACGGAGGGATCGGACTAGCATTTGCTACCAACACATTGGTAAAATGAAGGAGAGTTCTGGCAGATAATGCCTTATTTAGAGACCGAGTAGCTCTTGCCCCGAACGCTCCCATTATATGTATATACGCTGATCGTGTGTGGATATAAATATCGTCTGAAGGAGTTCAAGTTGTGCCACAACTGTCTGGGTGAGTAAATGATCGTATAGCATGCTACAACATAGGTATTTTTCAACCTGAACCTAACTTCGCCTTTAAAACGTTTTTTCGGTAATAGTATGTGGTGTCATTGGACGATTTGGTTTTCTACACATTAGAGGAATAACTGATCACATGGAGTCGGTGAGTTTTACAGTAGATTATGTCCAGTCTGTGTGGTCACTGGCCAATCCTGAGGACCATTTACTGGCCTTTCTGACATTTGGTAGCCCTTTTTGTGTGCTTGCTTCTGATGTACACAAGCTTGCAGGAGCTTCAGACCTGAACCCTGTGCAGTCCAGTGTGAATGCAACATGCTGTCATTTGCATACACACAATCAACATTTCCTCTGGTACCTGATGAAGTTATTCTACCGTGTGCTCCTACTATGTCTGACCTCATCTATGCATTGATTAAGGTGTGATGAATCCTGCTAAAGCTTTTTTTTTTCTGTGAAAGACCCGTGCGTCTCTGGATGTTGCTTGTTTAGATGGTTACTGCGCATTTCTTATGACGTTTATCGTCCTAGAAACTCACAGCACTGCTCAGGCTGAACAAACATGCGCAGTGTAAAGAGATTCTGCTTCCATGCAGCATTGTGAGAGTTGCGGTGGTGGCTAATTTTGTGGTAAAAGGAAGAGATAGCTGTGTGCTTCCTTCACACCCCACTTCCCTTTCTTACTTTGACAAGTTCAGTCAACTAGATTTGCATCCGTCTTGCCCTTCTGATCACAGTTGCCTTGTCTTTGACCTGTTTCACTTATTAGTCTTGTCCAGCAACAAAGTTGTCAGTATTTCATGGGCATTTCTCTCTATTTTTATCTAAATTTTATTTTAATATATCAATATTTTATTTTGCGTTCGTGTCTGCCTAGAGATGCTCCACATGTAAGCCACAGTTTTTCATCAACAGTGTCTAATTGTCATTTGACAAATCCTTTTCAGTAAGCTGCATTTTGTGTCCGGTGGAAGTAGTTTAACCATAAAAAAACAACATATTTTTTACTTTGAAAGAAGAGCCAATTTTATCTGCTGACCCCTGGTCTCTTTTGAGTCAGCAGGTAAATGACATTTCATTCTTTGACCTGTACTGTAAAGCTGGTCAGACCATCGCAACTCTGTCCTCAACTACGAGGAGGTTTTACAGAAAAAAAAATCCGGTTTAGATAATTGTACTGTGGTGGATTGTAAGAGCTATGTTGCCAGGCAGATAAGACTGGTTTTGTAAGTGCATGTTTTAAGATATACATCACAGAATTTGCTGCTAATCTAAATAAGTGGAGGTGGATAGGCTTTAATTTATTCAGCTTTAAGTGATGTAAAATTACTTAAACCTATAATGGTAGTGTATGTTCCTGTGGTGCACTGCTTTGGAGATTTTTTTGGTGAGAAAATAACTCCAGGGATGCCTCAGTATGTTGCGGACACTTCAGCAGTGGTTATCTTAAAATCTCAGTTGACACAAATGTTCAACATGGCTACAAAGTTTAAAAAAAAAAAGAAGTTCGATAATATCTCTTACTGGTGCCACTTACATTTGCAGAATATTCAAAACACACCTGTGTTTGGTTCACTGTGGCTTCAGTTTCAGTGTTTTAATATCACTGCTTATGTGTCTCTGTATGATCTAAAACATACCTGAGTATTGATATTTGTGAATTGC
>JBBDHI010000020.1:12716208-12732426 GCA_037177115.1 Craterocephalus stercusmuscarum
CGTTATCACGAGAAAACGGTTCTTGAGATCTCGTTATAACGAGAAAATTAACCCGTTATCTCGGGATAACCACTGGGGAAAAAAAGTATGCGAGAAAACGACCGCTCTCGGCTTCCGTAATTAAGAGCCAATTTAGCATGTTAAAGTGTACATTACAATACAGGGCATATGATCTACTTTCATCTAGGCATAAAGTCAGTTCTTGGTGCTGGAAACAGCTTTAGTCAGAGCAAATAGGCTACCACATCAAAGTTCATTCAGTGGTACTCTCAGACACATCAAAGACAGGACAAAGCTTTGAGCCTTAACTTCTGAGCTGGCATGTCCAGGAACAATGGCCAGGTGAAAAACTGTAACAGTGAGCACGCTTCTGCTGATGGGATGGAAAGCATGACTGAAAGCTATAAGAAAATATTGCTACCAGCTGAACCCGTGCATGTTAAGCTTCATTTCCATATCTTATAATGGATATAATTCATATATTTCAAGTTTTTTTTTCGTTTATAGCTTGGTGTATCCACCTGACTGCAGAGCTGACTAATTCATTGGTAACGATCTAGGCTACTGTAGATATTTGACCGCTTGTCTTCATAAAAAACAAAACAAAAACAAAAAAACAACAACAAAAAAGAAGGTAACTTAACATAACTTCCGTATCTGTGTGTTTTCCTTCAGCGAAACAAGCCGGAGCATCTGAGCCGTCAGCCTGTTGTTTTTTAATGACGTGTCGTCATCAGGACGCTTGTTGCGGAAGTGGCCTGCGCTGTTTGCAGGGAGAAAGACCTGATCGGAGCTCTCAGGGGAAGAAGTGTGAGCTCATGATCAGGAAAAACACTGGCTGGGACATGGATTACTCTGCAACATGATCTTATGACATCCCTGTCAATTGTCGACTCATTTTTGCCCTAAGACCTTTTGACGCTTTAGGTTTCTGCCGACAGAGGAACCTTTTGGAGATATGGGTGCACTACAGTCCTCGCCGGGTCATCCGGAATATATTGATCTATCGGATAAGACGGGTTGTAAGTAGCTATTAATTACAGGTGTTGGTGTCGCTTTCAATTGTATCTGCAGTCAGTCAAGAAGGAATTAGCGTCTCAACCCATCCGGAGACAGGCTTTAATTCTTCTCTTTTCTTAATCACAATGTTAGTCTTATCTTAAACGGGAAATCTGTCCATGTCATCCTAAGAAATAGTTTATGTCAACGCTTCACACACAAACAAACCATCTGTAAGGTAACGCAGTATGGTTGCTGAATAATTTAAAGTGAAAGGAAAGGAAGTGTAGCTATAACAAAGGGTGATGCATGTCATTAATAACAAATGTTTTCCAAAATGATCATTTGTTGTTATATTGTAGTTAACCTTTACCCTGTGATGGAAGTGAGCTCAGTAGAGCATAAAAATAAATCAAACCACACTGTTTTACATAAGGCTGAATATTCAAATTAGTTGCCTTGAAAGCATCTGAAGAATCGCAAATGAGCATTTACTTTCATACAACTTGAAATAACTTTCTCTGTGTGCTGTCTCTTTATGTTTACCTTCTGTTTTTAGTTTCATATGAACAGATCGGAGTTCTGCATAAAAGATTCAAACAGCTGAGTCACAATGAAGAAAGCCTGAAGTAAGCTGACTTTTACGAATTTTTCAAATAATTACGCTGTAGAAATTATTGCTCATTGTAGCAATTCTGTTTTTTATAGTTACTATTGAAACAGAGCTTTTCAGTATTCATAAGCTGATGGTTTGCCAGCTTTCCTTGGGACTAGAAACCTGTCCAACAAGCATCATGTTAGTTCAAATAGCAGCCTGATAGTATTGCTGTATCATAATAAAAAATGTCCCAAGAATCTTCTTTACTCTTTCAGGAGAGAAAACTTTGAAGAAATCCCGGATCTAGCATGCAATCCCATCCGTGCACAGATCGTTGAGGCTTTCTTTGACAAAAGGTACAATGTTCGGCTTTATAACTTTATTTAAAAGGTATTCAAATCAAAATCGACCTATCATTTCCTGAAAAACCTCAAAGTAAACATTTTAACCAACTATTTAAATAGTTCACAAAGAACATGCTGTATGTTTTTGTCATGTTAATTTTGAACGAGATGCCAGAAACAGGGAGGCTATGAAAAATAAATACATCTTACTTTATACTTATTTTACTTTATACTAACTTGAAATAAGTCAAAATGTTTCAGAAATTCCCTTGATAAAGAACTGGATTAAATGATAACAGACATGGCGGAAGGATTAACACAGCTCTCAAGTTCAAAGAGGTGCAGTTTTTCTTGTTGCTGTGTTTTGAATATGCAAACTTCAGATTAGTCTAAATAGCAGCTTTTATAATGAGGTGGAGCTGCATTAGTGCACACAGCATTGCAAAACTATTTAGAGTTGTACAGAAATGAAACCTCCCATCGAAGAGCTATTTCCTCTTTTTGTTGGTTTCCACCAGCTGACTGGTAACCTTTCATCTGGAGGCCAGCTACAGGTCCCAAATCTGTCGATTTCATTGCCAAATGTGGTTACCAACATTGATCGCTTCTTTCACCGCAAAGTGTTTGAGAGAAATATTGGAGCATTCTAACCTATGTCCAAAAATTAAGAGACAGTCCAAAGGAAAAAGATAAATCCAGGCTACAACTTATGGTTGAAATCCCCTGTTAAACACTTTTAATTAAGGACAATTCAGTCTCTACAGTTCCACCGTTCATGCTTTTTGATGTAAAACTTAGCTGTGCTGGCATCAAATTCAAAACGTCCTTATGTTGAAAGTTTAAATAAAGAATTTATAGAGTATTTGGCCTGTCAAAACTTCCCCTTTGTGTATTTTTTCAGAAACTTTCACCAGAATGATGAGGGAACCATCAATGAGATCAACTTTGAAGAATTCCTGGTGGTCATGTCTCACTTCAGACCTCCGTCCCTGCACATATCAGAGGACCAACGTGTGAAAGTCAGGAGAGAGAAACTGAGATGTATGTCTGGAAGTGAAACACATGACCCGCATGAAATGCTTCACATTATCTGAGGTTGACTCACAGCTGTTAAAGTAAAAGCTCTGTTTTTCTCAACAGTTTTATTCAACATGCATGACACAGACAACGATGGGACCATCACCCTCGAGGAATACAGACATGTAAGCATGTAGTAGAAGAGCAGAAATAAACCAGTATTAATGATAAAACTCGTGTGTAAACCATATTTCCCCCTGGCTGATGGAGATTTTACCTGCATTTAGTTTATCATATATATTTGGAAGCATTATGTGATCATTTTGGTTTGGGGAAAACATCCCTTTGTGTTTTATTCTGAGACACGGCAACATATTTCTGTCGTGTGTGAAGGTCAAAACATCTCTAAGTCCTACTGTACAGTGAGACTTTTAAGGAGATCTTGTTTCTTTCAAATACAGCTTCTCTCTTCATGAGAATATTAATGATTTCAGCATTGGGAAGTAGTTTTAACCCTTTTGACTTGTTACTTCCTCTTTTTAACCAGAGAAGCATAAATGATTTGACTCTGACAATAGCTGTCACAGGATGACAAGCTGTAATAAAAGTTTGGAACACGGTTTATGTTATGAGGAACCAGCAGGAACAATGTGATTATACCTGTTGACCAGTGTTTTTATGTCTATTGACCCTGTAGGTTCATAAAATTGATATTTTGACTTCACTATGAAAGAGAATGCTGGATGATACCCGCCACAACCATCAGCTTTTGAGGCCACATCCCCATAAATTATCTTTTTATTTTTTTATTTTTAGCATAAAACAGAGCCAGATCAAAAAAACCCTTAAAACCGCTCCAGAGATGGATGTAAAACTAGAGCAAACATTTTTTAAAAAGTAGTTAATATACAGCTTATATACTTAAACATACTTCAACAAAGATTTTATAATAAAACCTAAATGGAATTATTAAAAAAAACTAAAATCATGTTTGTTAGAAAATTCCAAAAACATACATTGTCTGTAAATATAACTGAATAAATAGTTCCTGAGTATTGAAGCATCTCATTCCTGGATCTTTTAGAAATTATATTTTATCCAGGCAGCTGTTTTCATCTTTCCAGGTTGTGGAGGAGCTGTTATCTCGCAGCGGAACACTGGAGAAGGAAACAGCCAAAAGCATTGCTGATGCAGCCATGTTGGAGGTGGCCAGTATTTCAATGGGTCACATGGTATGTAAACTGTTATGTCTAAAAAAGTTTGATGCAATAATTGTGTGGATTAACTCATTTACTTATTTCTAATAATGCATAGGAACCTGATGAATTCTATGAGGGAATCACATTTGAGCATTTTCTCAAGGTTGGTACACAGAATATATTATAAACTATAAAATACACAGTGAGTTTGCCAGGACTACTGTATAACCTGGTCAGCCTACTTTATCATATACTTTGCTTTTATCATTGCTTTGGATCATGCTGAATGAATTGTAATGATCTGAAACTGTTTTTACAGCTGCTGGATGGCTTTGAAATTGAATCAAAAATGAGCATTCGCTTTTTGTACATGGACACGACAACCCTGTGTAAGTGAGACTGTTACAATAAATTATGCAATCCCTGTGAGGGCAAACTGAGGATGCTAATTATTTCACTAAAGCATTAATTTTATTTTGTTTGTGGCTTGCACTGAAGGTATGCCTTACTTATATCTGAACAACTATGCAAATCTAAGTGCTATATGAGACCATATATGTATGTGTGTGTATATGCACATATATATATATATATATTTATTTATGTGAAAGCAATACTTTACCACTACTCTGTGAATGTTTGGGTGAAGCAATAATACTCAAATATCAATGAATGGTCATATAACTCTATGCATGTGAATGTAAATGCTCAAAGAACCTTTTAAGATGTACTGTAACATCAAAATTCATAGAAATCAGAAGCAATATGGTTTTCCCTGTATATAAATGTCTAATCATGGACAAGACAGGAATCTGAAGTGATTTTTTATGGCACATATATGATTCTTGATGCATGTTCTGTGTACTATGTTTGCACAATAAATATAAAACGCACATGACTTGAGCTCATGTTTTTTCTCCAACAAGAGGAAATATGAACGCTGCCATGCAAGATTACTGGAAATGACTAAATCTGATGAGGTGATATTATTCACATTTAATGTAGTTAAGTAACTCTTCCCTGGCTCGGAGTTTACTCCTGTCTTTCAAAGCAGTGAAGCCAAACAGTGTGATAAAGATGAACGTTGGAAACTAAACCAAACAACGAACACTACTGCTTGGCCTCAAAGAGAAAGAAGAGATAAAAATTAAGTAACCATTTTTATGACAAACAGCGGCCATTCATGTGGCTTTTCCATGTTTTGACATCCAAAAGATAAAATAAAGATCAAACAAAGGAAATTAGTTGTTACCATCATATCAGCCTGATGTTGTGATTCTCCTGTATTACCCCACGTTTTCATGTCATGTTCAGTTATTGGTATATACTGCCCTCTAGAGGTAGAAACGTTGTTTCTATTGAATTTTTTGTTGGTCACAAGCAACATACAATGATTATGTCCAAATGTGTAAACAGTAAATGACAACAAAATATAAGGATTTGCATATCTTATAAACTTATATTTTATTCCGAATACAACATTAACAACATATCACATGCTGAAATAGAAACATTTTACTATTTCTTGGAAAATTTTAGCTCATTTTGAATTTGATAGTGACACAAAAAGTTTGGAACAGGGGAGAAAGAGATCTGGAAAAGTAACCAGCACAGATCAGACACAACTGGAAGACCATGTAGCAAGTAATTAGGTCAGTTGGCTACAGGTCAGTAACATGATGGGCTTTACCTCTGAGATGTAAACATGGACAGAGCTTCACCAATAAGAGACAAACTGCATGTAAATACGGGAGTCATTTCAGAAAAATGTTTCAATACAGGTGCGTACCGAACCGTGAGCACTGTATCGTCTGTATTGAACAATACACAATTTTTATGAACTTGTCCTCTGATGATGCGTTCAGAGTTGAAAGCTCACAGTGGTGTGTAGTGCTCCCTGGAGAAGTGGGTTTTGTCCGTTAAAAAAAAAAGAAACACCATTACACATAAGATTTGTCTCATAGTTTCTGATACATGTTCCTATGGTCACAAAATGTCATGCTTATGTGGGCCCCAGCAGTAACAAAGCCAGTTCTACATTTGTGAGGACATTCATCCACATTTGGCTTTGAATCATCAGTCCTCATGCCGAAGTCAGAATTAACCAGTTCAACCAGTAAATACTAGCCAGTTAGAGGCAGAGTAGGCTGGGTCATGGATTTGCAATACTTGCAAAAAAAAGGACAATTAGATGCACATCACAGGGGTTTAGAAGTGGGTTTACCGAATGTTGACTGGAAAATAAGTGGGTATACTCCGTGTACCTGCGTATACCCTGGACTACACCACTGAAAGCTCAGTGGATCTGTGCTGAACTTCTCCACAGAGCATCATGTATTCACTGAGGCACGAGTCCTGTTAACAATATTTTCTGTCATTGTTTTTATTACATTGATGATGGAAAAATCTGAGGACCATCCGTCATTCTGAGGGATTACAACACTGGATTAAGAAACTGTACTGAAGTATTTAAACAAATATTTGTAACTAATTTAAAAAAAACTAGTTAAAAATTTGAAATTAATTTCTGTATCGAAATTGCTCCCTCACAGCAAGAAGGTCGCTGGTTTTATCCCCACGTAGCTGTTTAGAGCTTGGTAGGGGTTTGAAACAGTGGCCTTTCTGTGCATGTTCTCCCAATGTATGTGTGGGTTGTCACCGGATTCTCCGGCTTCCTCCCACTGTCCACTGACATGCATGTTAGGTTAAAAGGTCACTCTAAATTCAGCCTATGGTTGGGTTATCTATCTCTCTATGTTGGCCCTCATTGGCCTGTCCAGGATCTACTCAGCCTCTCACCTGATGATTGCTGGGATGGGCTCCAGCCCACACACAACCCTGAATTGGATTAAGCGGTATACAGAAAGTGAATGAATGAATGTTAAGTAACACAAATTTAATTATGTCATTTAAGAGTCATGTTGGAAACATGCTCAAAAGGAGGAAAGAACCTCAAGCCATCTCCCACCCATTTTCCACAGGCAGTTATATACCTATATACATATTTTTAGTAGATAAGAGATACTATTCGTGTGCATGATTATCTGAATGTATCTTTCTTTGAAAGATGGTTTCAAATAAAACTGGGGTTTATCAAAATGATGAAGTGTGTGTCAGCCTTTCTGATGCTGGTTGTGTGTCTAAATAAGGAGAAATTTTAGTATTCAGTCCTTAGCCATTGCATCTGAGTGTGACAGCAGTTTGACACCCCCCCCCCCCACACACACACACACACACGTACACAATCAGTAAGCAGAAGGTGATGTAATTTCTAATGTACTGAGGATTAAATTAGCAACAAATTCATGCTTAAAGCAGCTGCAGTTACACTTCTGTTCTGTACAAGACTTCTGATCACATACCTTGTTTGTTAAAATGACTGTCCTTCAACACAAACCTTATAAAATGTGTCAGTCATACACACACTCAGGTGGAAATCATTGCCTTGAGACCCAATGAATTATTAACAGGGTAGTGAAATTGAACGAATTATACCCACTGTAAAATGACTGCCCGAAGGTACCCTGTGTGTTTGTGCTTTAAATAACACAGAGTTATAACAGGGAACTTGATTCATGACCTAGAGTAAATCCCCATCTACTTCCAGTTTCCTGAAAGCTCATGACCAGAGGAAAGTAAAAATACTGGCCAGCTCTGCTGCCCAGGTCCCCGATTGTTTCCACCTGAGCCTGGTGATTGCTCGCATGCTCACCTGTTTCACTTTGCATTTAACTCTTCAGTGCCAGATTGTCAGATGCTGTCTGTCCAGCGATCCACCTATCTTTGCTATAGTTTTTCCAACCATGTTTTTTTGTCCTTTATGGATTCCTGCTTTAGCCTGTTCCTCTGGGTTTCTTTATTACTATCTAATCACCTGCTGCCCTTCTCAGGTGCACTTCAAACTGCCTCACCAGAAAACCAGGTTCTTCTGTTCTCATTACTGTGAATAAAAATGAACTTTTCAGTCTAATTTTGGTTTATTTTGAGTCAGTCTCACACTGTCACACATCAATATGTTTAAAGATGACAAGTCTGCATGCACGCCGTGTTAATGCTCGGCCTAAAGAAGGGAATTTCTGCAGGATTTTTATGTTTTTCTGCTTTTCCCGCCCACTTGCATGTCCATCTATTTAAAGAGGCAAGTGTGCATAACTTGCACGTTAACACATACAGTTTATCTGATCCACACACGCCCACACCTTGTGACTGACCAGACAGCCCGCCAGTTTCATGAAATCTTTCCTATCTGATGCAGCCTAGAGTTAAACACATGCGTCACTCAGAGCTGATATCACACAGTCAGCGTCTCCGAAGCTTCCTGATTTTCTTTTAAATCCTCTTCACGGACGGATTCTGGTGGAAAACAGCACATGATGCTTTCTTTTTACACTGAAAAACTTTAAGAAATGCTGTACACTTTGCTCCATATGCCCTTTGCCATGGTTTACTTCCAGATCAGTTCTTCTTTTAGACTCATCAAAGAAGACAGAAATACTTTTTAAAGCTGTAGAAATGTTGTTGTTTTTTATTCAGCTGGAGTGCAACAAATGAGAAGATAGATCTTGGATGATTCTTGTCTTTAGTTTTGTCTAATTGTATCTTCATGATGCCAAAAGTTCAGGGGGGAAAACTCAGTTTACAATGCTGCTTTCAGAAAATAACTTTACATCTTATAGCATGACATTAAATACAGAAAAAATCCTTTTCTCTTTAAACAGTTAAACAAAATAAATAATAAATACCATAAATAGGCTTGATAATAATGATGTACCTGCCACCTTTTCAAGTTTATATCAACTATATTAAGTGCTGCTGAACAGTAGCAACCATAGGGCCTGTTTACTCCTTTCTCAGAAAAAGGCATTCATCTGTATCCTTCTTCTGCAGACTTTTCTTTTTAGGGTCTTCAAAACGTTTGACAATAACTCCTTGTAGGTTTTCAGGACCGCGCAGCCGTAAACCTTCTGCTGGAACACATTCTGAGGCGGTGGTAGTGTTGTTGGCCCGCCGGCAGGCTCTGGTAGGGGCAGGTTTGGGAAGAGGGTGTGATACAAATTGCTCATGAGGTAAGCTAGGTCCCTGCTGCGATCTCTAACACGCCTAAGTTTAGCCAGAAGCAGGCTTGTGGGGGGCTGTAAGTCCGTCTGCTGTTCATACACTCGCTTGAAATGTGGGAAGAAGGCCTGAAGGTGTGTGTAGATGCTGGCTATCCTGTCTGAAAGCTCCAGCCCAGAAATGTTGGGGTCAGGGATGTTGTTCACCGACACCCTGCAGAAAAGATCTGACATCTCTCCTTGAGAGGCTTTCTAGTGAGACAGAAAAGAAAATGTATTAAATTAAGAGTTATTTTGTATAGCTGAAATATCCTGCAGTCATGAGAATTTCGGTGGAATAAAGAAGTTTTATAGCTGTACTCACATATGTTTTCATTAGGTCAACAGATTCCTTCTGGGCAAGCCTGGTGAGCCTCAAAGTCTGCTGAGCATTCTCACACTGCTGGGTTCTGCTCGCTGCCACAGTTTTTGTTGAATTAGCAGTCATAAGCAGCAGGAAGGACAGTAATGCTGAGGAGAAAGGAACTGGTCAGTTATGGTTTTCCCACTTTTTTTTAAAACACCACAAGGGCAAAGCAAGAGAGTTAAAAATAAACTACTCTACAGAGCACCTGATTACATTTTATGAAAGCTTAAACTGAATAAAACAAATATTAGAAAAGTATATTGAAAATAAATGCTGCATTTTGCAGAGAAATGCAAACTTCTATTTATGTCACAACAGTTTTAAGTCACAAAAATAAGTTTAGTGTTGTTAGAAAAGATGCAAAGATGCTGTTTTCTGCGCTAATAAGAAGACGTAGTGACACTTACCTGCTGCTGATTCCATAAACCTTTGAAAATGCATATTCTTTACATGACCATTCATCCTCCTCTCTGTGTCAGAGGCAAATTGTGAGGACTCGTCATAATCACACTGCTTTAAAACTTCTTTAAAACACAGAAACCACACATTTGTCACTGGAGGAAATGACGTGCAGTAACCAAATTGTGAGGCAACGACAAGTTCCCAGAATTCCCCCCGCCTCTCTTAAGATGTGTGTTGGTGCGCTTCTTTTTTTTTGCTTCCTTTCACATCAAATAAACGGACAATGCCCTCACATACCTGCTCTTTACACAGACATGCGGGGACATTTTCCAACCCTGAAGACTTACTTTTTATATATGCATAGAAAATACATGTTGTTGTATATCATACATGTTGCATATTTGTGCCATTTGAATTACACAAATTAAAAAATTGGTGTCAGACACTAATGAAAATTTTGTGTTGTCACTTCGCAGCCCACTTTTAGACACAGTTTAGAAATGTGCTTTCTAGCACCCTCTATAGAGCAACAGGGGGAAGCCGAGAACTTCCTTGGTGTGAAAAAGTAAAAGTGAGATCACCACACTGCACATAGCTGCGTAAAGATTGTGCTCCTTGTTTCTTGTTCTTTAACGAAAATGGCAAAATGTCTCCCCTGACCTTTACATATACAGTAGTTACTGCCTATTTCAGCTGCTGTCAGCCTTCGTGTCGTTTTGGAGCAATATTTTCATGTTGGCACTTGCACAGGAAGCAGGGTCACAGGAAATGCATGTCACAATCAGAGACTTTTGTGTGTGCGTAAAGTGGTAGGCAATATGTTATCAGAGGAGGGTTTTCTGACACACGGCAGTGTTGCGTCCGTCATTTTGCTGTTGAGATGATGTTTGAGGAGGTGAATGACACAAATAGGGTTTTTTATGTGTTGCCTAATCTCAACGTCACAGATTTCTAAGGATGATGCACTTTTGAGCTTGACAGTACTCACGAATGAGGAAGAATGTTGAAACACAAACTCATAAAAAACAACAAAATGAAAAGGCTGCATATTTTGCTCTGCAGACTGACATTTGTGTTAGACTGAGTAGACTTCAGACTGTGGGAAAAAGGTATGGCAATGACTGGAAACAGCAGATTAACCATTCCACGAAAGTGAAACAGCTCTTTGTAATCTGATGTGACCTCTTTGGCATCCACATCTGTTTCAAACTAGAAGATGGTGTATTGTTGTCAAACCACCAGCTACTTTAGAAAAGACATGGGGAAACTCGTGGCACCACAAACCTGTCAGCACTATTTCAGGTAAAGGTTAACCACCTTGCCATCCTTGGGGCTTTCCAGTTTCTCCAGGGGATAAAAGTGGGGTTCTATGCAACCGCTGCCGATGGTGCTGTGGAGGTTTACAGTTCAAGGAAACTATGTTGGTATTTCTACCAGTGAATACACTGTTGAAAAACCAAAAAGTAGAAGAAAACCACCCTACAACTGGCCGTTAAATTGCTGAAGTTTTCTTTTAAATGAAAGTGAGGTGTGAAGATTTGAAGGCTCTGCAGAGAAACTGCCATCAAACTTCTTGTTCCCCTTTTAGCTATCTGTGTTTCACACAAGGGTGTAACCACCAGTGAGGAGGACACATTTTTTATATCGTCTCACATTCAAGGTCCCCTCTCCTTAATGGTTAAAGAATCACATTATCACTAATAGCCGCAGAGCAACGCAAGGGGACCGATTTTCGTTCTTCAACTATATACTACTCATGTTTGAGGTCACTTTCCCGTTAAATCCAAAGGGTAAATGATCCCGAACTCTGAAACAATAGTGTAGCCTGTATATGGACAAAGTCTAAAGCCACTAAACCCTGGTTCAGTTGACACAATGACCCTACTGGGTAAATGGCAACAATGAACAGGAAATGTTCAGTATAACACCATTCCTGTCAGCAAAGTATTTTTTTAACATATTAAAGGGAATGGAAGTGACAAATTACTGTTTAACGCCATTAAGCCATAATTCTGTTTAGCATGGAAATACTGAACACAACATTTTTGTCCTATGTAGTCCTATGCTAAAAAAATACTTTTTTAGATATGTATGTTTTTCATTTGTTGATCAACTCAATGACAAAATAATGTAATAAGTTATAGATTTCCTTTGGACCCAAGAAGAAAAAATAGAATAAAAATAATAACGGTTGTTTCTGTGTGTTTTTTCTGTTATTCTAGCCCATTTCTATTAATGCCTTTTAACCACTTTAAATGCCTGAAACTGTTTGTTTTTTTTGCCATTTTTGGATTAAATCCTCCTTGTTTGCTCATAAAATAAATTACATTTTAAAAAGAAAGCCTTGTTGTCAACCCTTTTCAGTAAATAACTGATGTTAACAGTTGTGTGGAGGTGAAACCTGTATAGAAAAAGAAAAATTAATTGAAATACTGTATATATCCATCTCTACCTATTCTTCCATTATACTGTAGGAAGAAAAAGCCTCCCACATCTTAAATGTAGCAGAAGCTTCCCTGATCTCACCTGAACGTGATCCTGCTCTCATTACAGTACACGCAATGATTTACTGATGAAGCAATAATGAACCCAAGCTCAGAAATGAAAGAGGGCTGGGTTTATTCCTAACATGGGTAAATTAGCAGGGGATGTAACATTGGCAGTCTTCCTAACTAGCTTAACTTGGTATCTAACATGAATTAACCGATCATCCTATAACTAACATTAACTAACATGAATGCAACCACACGGTTTGTTAGGAAAGAGTTTTTTCCTTGTTGCTGGCTGTCCCTGGATTCCTCATGATGATTCTCACTGTGCAGCACTGCTGAGCAGAGCCCGCCTTATGTGGTGCGTTTAAAGATGGCTTGGAAAACAAATTAACACATATTAATAACAGATTAAACCACTTTAACAGTTTAAAAAAAGGTTTGGGGGCAGATACGGGAAGTGCAGGGTATATGTCTCACACATACCCCACATCTGTTACGCCCATGGTTTCACAGTTGTGTATGATCACCTTTGACCTGCATACAAGTCTGTAATTTATGAGAAAAAAAGCAACTGTTACAGTACAGGTTACATTTGTTTTCAAACCAAAGCAAAGGCAGAGCAAATCAAGCATGAAAGGTAAACCACATAAAGGAGCTGCAAAGAAATCTAACCACATATTATAAGAAATGCATTTTCATTAGATGCAGGATGCTAACTGAGACTCCTTTTTTTCTCAACAGAATCTTTTTTATTTTGTCTTTGAACTGCACAGGAAATGGTGAATAAAGTTCTCTAGGAAAGTCCCCCTTATTCTAACTAAATACATCTTTATAATAACATAAAATTCACACGAATTGTAAGGATCGTCATTGTTCTGAAGCTCTCAGGCAAACATATCCAAGCACCCGACAGTACTTTGTTAATGCAAACCATTTGTCCACAAAGCTTCAGTAATACGTGACCACACAAAAGGCCTTACTGCATATGAGAAAAGTTTTCATCAAATTTCAGAAAGTTCACAAAAAAAATAATGTAAATGGCTGGAAAATCTAGTGGCACCATTCAAGTTCAGAACACACTCCGGTCAAACAGAATTCAGCGAGAGCATTTAGGCTCTATTGCCATCAGAAACCAAAAGATATTAAATTCCTCCGTTTAAAATACTTTGTAGATTCAGGGGACTTCTTCCGGATCTCAGCCCTGTGAGTAAAATGACTCAACATTAATACAAGTATTGGTTCTGAGGAAAATAACATAAAAATCAGACAAGAATAGAAACACCTGTCAAACATAACAGGGTTGCATTCAAAACCACCACATCCAACAATGTTTCAAAAACTGACCCATGATAAAATAGCATTTATTTGTCCATACATATACTTCATATTTAGAGGGTTTCACTGCATGGGGCACTCTCAGTATGTCATGAGGGGGGGGGGGGGCGTTGCAAAATGTTTACATTTTGTAAAAATCAATTGTCTCTCCAAGACAAAGAACTACAAGGCTAAAGGTGGTATTAATTAAGCACCGAACAATTATCTTTCCATTCACTACAAATGGAATAATTGTGCAACCTGTTCAATGACCATAATGAACATGGTGAAAAATATGTAAATCTTATCCTCAGACGCTAATAACTGAAATGCAATCCAGACCCACATCTTGTTATGTTTGCTTTTGTAAAGCCTCTGATCTGTAAAATATCAACACTGATACTATAAGAAGTCTGTGGTTCCTCTTACCAGCATGTATACAATCTGAAAGTCTAGTTGTTTGACCTAGCAATATATTGAGCTATTGTGTGATGATTTCTCAATATTATTAAAAAAAATGAAGCATTATCTTTATTATTAAGCTCTGTTATCAGTAATAGACCAGTGTTTCTGTATATTCTAGCTATGTTCTCATGTACAAATATTCATATCAAAATTATACAGCACAATTCTCACCATTTCCTTTACAAGATTAGTGAACATTAAATGATTCACAAGTTTGGACAAACCCAAAATAAAATGGTGCCAGCCTCAACCAGTAAAATATAGAAATAACAAACACGGAACTGAAATCTGCTTCAGGCACACCTTAAATAAAGGCATTTGTGAAATTATCATATCAAATATGGCGCTTATGTCCAGCATCCATAGGCTTAAAACAAATAAAATAAAAAAAAGTTAAAAAAAAAGTAATGCTATGACCACTTTTTATTTACAAACAGCTAAAATCTCTGACAGATTCATGCTTCACTTCACAACCTGAATTTGTCCTTAAAGTGCATGCAATAATAATCAGTTTTACCAGGTGGGATCTTGAGTTGTGAGAAGAAAAACAGGTTGATCAAGCTAATGCCAATCGATTCTACATATCAAATTAAAGAAACCATCTGTTGCCTAGAAAAGTGAGGGACCACAGTTTACTGTATGCATTAGCACAATATGGAAGTATGACTGAATGAAAACCTTTGAAAAATTAATCATTTCTGAATAACCAGTGACCCCATACAGTAATATTCACATTCAGAGATTAAAATCAAATCAATAGAACAAAATAAAATAATAAAACAAAACAAAAACAAAGCAGCTTTACACCACGGCGGAGTCCGTAGCTCACATTCCACAATGTCCCTCCATGTAACACACATAGTAAGCATCATATGAACATGATGGGTTTCTACTTAAACATATCAAAGTGCCCATTTTACTAAAATTTCCTGATTTATTCAATTCATACCAAAAGGAGGAAATGGCATGGAGGAAAGAGTCTGTTATTTTCAACACATTGAGATACACTGACAAAGTTAGCCTTTTATTTGACATGTTGTCAATTCTTTTGTTTTACTTTCTCCCTTCAAGTTTCCCAAAAGGCGCTCTCATTGCACGTTAACACCTCTACTTGAAGATGCAATATCTAGGAGAAGAAAAGTAGTGGAGAAAGATATCCAGTTTTGTCACAATGGATGTGTCAAACGGTCAAGTGGATGTGAGAAGGGCACAGATATGTTTGTCCTTTAAAGAGAGATCCACTTTCATCTGTTGTCCTCTTTGGGGAAGTCCAGAGATCCAAGGCTTTCAAAGCCGAGACTTCTACTTTCTGAGTCAAAAGCGCCGATTTCTCTGTCCTGACGTTCCAACAAGTGCTTGATCCGTTCGGTCCGCTCCTTCTGAAGTGCGGCCAGTTCCTCTTCGATCTGCAATCGGCAAACACAGCGGTTGTTACTTTCTTATATGGATGCTCATTTTGACCCTCTAGTTTGACTAGTAACAAAGAATGGCCTTTGTTGTCTGATTTACTGATTTAAGTCAGAAACTTTTAGTCAAATTCACTTTCTGCAGCTGTTAGTGACTTTCAAAAATGACGTTTCATATTTGATACAGTTTCTGCAACATTTTGCATCACTTTATGGCATGGGTGTCAAACATGCGGCCTGGGGGCCAAAACCAAGCCGCCAAAGGGTCCAATCTGGCCCTCAGGATGAGTTTGGTAAAAGTTACTCTGATCATAATGCAAAATACTAGATTTTTCTTTTCCAAATACCTGGGATAGAAAGTTTTGTGATAGTCTTAAATCCATTGTGATCTGCAGGTCGTGATACATGTGCAATTTAGGAAGAAAACACATAAATGAATAAACATAAATGAAAATTTAATGCAAAATAAAAACACAAAATAGGTTGTATATAAATCAAATTGTATACATACTTTTTTCAAAT
>JBBDHI010000020.1:12871758-12882669 GCA_037177115.1 Craterocephalus stercusmuscarum
TTAAAAATGTAAGCAGCTCACGTTGTGAGGTAAAATATTTTAAACATAAATGTTGTTTTATAGTTTCTCTAAATCTAAATTGCTGTAAATATGTTTCATTATGGGTCAGCTGCTGAAGCAAGGATACTCCCCTAAATTATTATTGTTGTTTTTTTTAACCTGTTTGTACCAGTATTTACAAAACAAATATCAATGCACTAGTTTTTGTGGCAAAGGGTTTTGTCTTTCTTTTGAAAATGAGTGAAAATTTGAGCTTTTCTTGACTATTACAAGCATTTCCCTCTTCTACACACAATGCATTCTCTTCCACACTATCAGTGCTGTAGGTTTGGTGCTAGAGTGGAGATAACATGTCAAGATTCTTCCCTCAGTTCAGATTTCAATCTCTTCAAACACCTGATTGCATCTATGTGGGGGTAAATCTGCAGCATTTTGTTCGTGTTTTCCCCGGTCTGAGATGTGTCCGCTTTATTCTCTCACTCAAATATGGTTGATTTGAATGATTTGCACATTGTGAATAAGTTCCAGGGCACTTTTTTTTATTCATAAATGCAATATGATGACCGCTCACTTTTCTTCCAAAAGCTTTAAAGGAGGAGAGGTTTCGCTTCGGTCATGGATATGACCAGGAAGACGACGTCATCGGTGTGGCTCAGCCTGTGCGCTTCAACAGTAAGCATTCAACTTCTGCTCCCAGCAGCTTTTCCTGTGCTGCCTCATCCACCACAAGTCTCCTGTCCATCCACAGAGAAGTGTCCCAGCGGCTGGCACCACTATGAGAAGACGGCCAGCTGCTACAAGGTCTACCTGAGGAATGAGAACTACTGGCAGGCGGTGGACACGTGCCAGAAAGTCAACGGCTCTTTGGCCACGTTTGTGACCAACGAGGAGCTGCAGTTCATCCTGAAGATCGAGGTGGATTTCGATGACAAAGTGTGTGAGCGCAGAGACCAGTGCAAGTGAGTGATTGTCTGAACACGTGCTGAAATCAGCTCTGTGGTGTTTCATTCACCAAACATGAGAGTCAGACTGAAGTTTTTATTACATGAAAGCGAGCATGTTTGATCAGAGATTAGGGAGTAATGGTGCTGTTACTGGTTGAAGGCCATCTGCTGGTTAGAAATGAGCTGCTGTAAACATAGAGCTCTATCTCCTCTTTTTCAGGTTCTGGGTTGGTTACCAGTATGTGATCACTAACCAGAGCCACTCCTTGGAGGGGCGTTGGGAAGTAGCATACAAAGGTTGGAAACATTTAACTTTTAATTTTTTTTTAAAGACTTGTCTTTGTTTTGCACCTGCAGCATGTCTGTGAGTAAAATGCTAAATTGTTGGTGTTATGTTTCTATATAGGGTCCATGCAGGTGTTTTTGCCTCCTGAGGGTCTTGCGAATCTTGGAGAGACCTCCCCCTCCCAGGACAACATCTTCTGCGCCCAGCTGCAGCGCTTTCAGATTAAAAGCATGAATGAGCGAGGCCTGCATAGCTGGCACGCCGAGAACTGCTACAAAAAGTTCCCCTTCCTGTGCAAGAGGAGTACGTGCTTATTTCGTGTTCTCCGTCAGACGCAGATGGATATAGTTTATGTTGGAGCGTGTCTTGATGTCGTTATTCCCCTCACAGGACAAACATGTGTGGACATAAAAGACAACGTGGTGAACGAGGGCTACTACTTCACCCCAAAGGGAGACGATCCATGTCTGAGCTGCACGTGTCACGACGGCGAGCCGGAGATGTGTGTGGCGGCGCTGTGTGAGCGGCCACAGGGCTGCCAGCACTTCCGCAAGGACCCCAAAGAGTGCTGCAAGTTCACCTGCCTGGATCCAGGTACAGCCATGGTGCACCTCACTGCGCAGGATGTCATTTACTGCATGATGTGTTTTACACATTAACTAAGAAAGCCAAGATTTTACGTTCAAAATGCATTAAAGTAGGTTAGAAATGGCCAGTATCTGTCTGCTTCCGCTCCAAATAATCAGGAAGTTTCCACAAATGTGAGCAAAACTTATGCTGAATGTCTTCTCAGGTTACCTGCACTTATGTTTTTTTTTCCCACGCGCGTTCACTCCGAATCCCACAGGTTACTCATCTTAATACGGATTTTGTTATTTTAGATGGGAACAGTCTGTTTGACTCGATGGCGAGTGGAATGAGACTGATCGTCAGCTGCATCTCCTCCTTCCTCATCCTCTCTCTGCTGCTCTTCATGGTGCACAGACTTCGCCAGAGAAGACGTGAGCGCATTGAAACGCTGATTGGAGGCAACCGTAAGCACGATTCCTGCTGACAGTCATTTCATCTCTCAGTGTTAAACACAGGGCGCTCCTGTGACCCTTTAACAGCATTAACACGCTTACATAAATGTCTCATTCTCACTCCTTCATGTTTATATGTGCTTATTTACTCAGTGCACCACTTTAACCTGGGAAGACGAGTCCCGGGCTTCGACTACGGCCCGGACGCCTTCGGTACCGGTCTCACACCGCTGCATCTGTCTGACGATGGCGAGGGAGGCGCTTTTCATTTCCAGGAGCCTCCTCCTCCGTACGCAGCCTATAAATACCCCGACATCCAGCATCCAGACGACCCTCCTCCTCCATACGAAGCCTCCATCAACCCGGACAGCCTCCTCTACGTGGACCTCGGTAGATGCCCGTCCGCTCTCTTGTTCATGAGTCTAATTATGTGCAGAGCGATCAGTTTTCATCTTTGTTGTTGCTTCCAGGGCACAGCGGGGTTTCCATGGTGCCAAGCCAGATGAACGCCATCAGAGACGGGCTCCAGGCCGACGTTCCCAACACCCCCGGCCCCGTGCCAGACTCAGCCCCATCCTCTCAGGAGAGGGAGGACTCCATAGATAGCAGCACCCTCTTGGTGGGTCCTGACACGCCGACAGATGGCCACGCCCCCACCGCCATGCCCGCAGACTGCGCCTCCTCCCTCAGCACCGTGGTATAGGAGCGCCAGCAGCCTGCAGCCGCTTATTCCCCGCTGGTTCAGGAAGGTTGGGAGAAGACTCGGCAGACTGGGTGTCGTTTAATGCTGACCGCAGGGAGCAGAAATAAAAGTTTGTACAGACACATCAGAAGCCGGAGCAGCTTCTTTCAGTGAGATGCAGAAGCATCAGCGGCTCTTTTTCTGAGGAAACCCGCGCCCCACAGCTTTGATTTTTGTTTTTGGGACTGGGAGGGGTTTGTTGTTTTCTTTTAGACACTGGCATCTGAAGGAGCAGCGACTGATTCTGTACAGACAGGAAAAACATTCAGCGGAGGGAACTGCTCCTCCACCGACTGAATGAAGCTGGAAAGAAGCCTGATGGTCGAGACACTCTGCTGTAAATACCCGACCCGTCCAAACCGGAGTTCTCGCGTGTCTCAGTCCGGCAAAGGGCAAATAATGACGGTGAAGCCAGCTTTTTTGTGTGTGTGTGTGCTTTTTGTTTGCGTCATTCTCTCAAACCGATGCGTCCGTATCGACCTTTAAGCTAAAATAACATCCACAGTTTGTGCCACAGCATGACCCAGAGTCAGATTTCTATTTGCTCATGAAAGCCTTCTGTAACTCCCCGTTTTTATCACCCGACACATGAATCTGTCTTCCAGATTTATAGAGCAGATTTGCCGAGCATGAAGTTTTGTAGTAAGAAGGCGCAGTTAGTTTCCTGCCGTCGGGTTTTTATTGGGTAACGCTTTGGATATGAGAAGACACCTGTTGTGATACTGATAAATATGACTTTTGTGTTCTGTTTGATCATTTTTGGCTGCAGGTCGTAATCTTGGATAGATGTAGGTTCATTTCCCCGTTAATCAATGCACTGATGAAGACTTTACATTTGTAATGCGAAGATTGGGGATGATATTGTCTTTAAATTAAACAAAATATTGTTTAAAGTGACTATTCCAATCATTTAGTCATAATCAGACAAATTATGTCTTTTTTTTCTTAATCATGAAGAGGATGATTTGCTACTGAGCTGTTATATAACCAGTGTTTTGCAGTCATCCCTCCATTAAATGTGTCTGTGAGGAGAAACGATCAGGATGCTGTCCTCTCATCCCTGATGTGACCTCAGTTTAACGGGATGTTCCCGATGGGTCTGTTACTGTTCTTGTTTCTCAGTGGGATTGTCTCTTTCTTCTTCGTTATGTATTAAAAGACGAGTGTGAACTGTATATTTGGGAAAAGTAAGACGACAATCGTTTGATTCTCTACGAGGCTGATTTTTGCAAAGTCAGAAAAGGTTGGATTGTCGGGCCGGAGAGGCTCCACCGTCACCAGCATCCAAGCCCAACCGCTCGTGATCCGCCTCCAAAAAACAAACAAAAAAAATAAAACCTTTGTAAATGTGTCACACTGCACATCTCATGTCCGAATGTACTGAATGTAAACACATGATTTTTTTTGTGCTTATCTTTAAAGTTATCCCCCCCCCCTTTTTTTTCTTTCTTTCTTTTTGCATTGACAATCCACAATGGATTATCCGGCAAACAAAATCATGCTTTCATGAATTGTTAAAAAGTGTGCATGTGTGTTTAAAAGCTGGTGAAATGCTTTTCTTTCTTTCTCTTTTTGTTTTGGCACCAAATTTTGTTTTTTTGTTTTTTTCAGCCGGCTTCATGGCGTTCCGGTGCATGTTTTTATCTTTTGGCATGCTGAGAGATTTTTTTTGTTTGTTTGTTTTTTTTTCTTCTTTTGATGGAAACATTTTTAGCTGAACGGTGTACAGTAGGCAAAAAGACTCCTGCATATAGTTTGATATCTGTGTGCGTTGCCGACCTGCCCTCCGCCCCAAACAGCTGCATTTATGCTGTGGTGTATGTGCCAGACTACAGCAGTGGGAGAACTCATTTTTGAGGGGATGGGGGGGGGGGTTGAAATGTTTTAAATGTAATACAATTAATGCTACGTTTCATTGTCTTTTCTTTGATAGCCTTTAAATTAAAAAAACATGCTTCACTGGCCGGGGAAGTTGTGTTTTTCTGAAGCCAATGTTCATTTAATTAAACATGACTAATAAAATACACGGTGAAGGATGTGCGTCGCTGGCTCCGAGCCAGAGTCGGCTGTCGCGACATTTAGCCGCTTAGCGAGTCCCCGTTGAGGAAATTCCTCTGTCTTTAGCGACCAAATGTCAGAGGATTAACGTGGGATTCAGGGAAATCCCCCAACAGTGAGACGGGACTTTGTGGGTGAATCCAATCCACAGCCGTCAATAGATTCAAATGATTTGAAGGAAGCAGATATATTGCACCTCGCAGTGACTCATAAGGCAGAGCAGAGATGGTGATACCCAGCTGTGGGTGAAGAAAAGAGGCTTTGTTTGCAGGATAACTGTTCCTGGATGGGAGAGATGTGACGCTCGATGCTGAGCTGTTCAAGTCAACACTTATGATTGGAGATAAAACAGGTTTTACATGTTGTAATAAGGATTTTATCATTTTCTGATCTGTCCGATGGATACATCCCAGCCTTAAAATGAGATAACTTTACCATTCATTTATATTTAGTATGTATATTTACTGTTGAATATTAATATAGAAAATAATGAAACTAAGAATAAAAGCTTCCAGAGACATGGAGATTATAACCAAAGTCATAAAGATTCTGTTCAGCCTGCTTACACATCCTCTGACTTTCCCATGAGATGAATGGGTCTTGTTACTAGTCACTGGGCATCTCTGCTGGCAGCAGGGAGGGGAGGGGGGGTGGAAGCTGTCCCTGCATCAATGAGCCTGTTGATCAGAAAAGACCACTAGACTGGTAATGACACGGTTCACCGATCAGTCCAGGAGAAAATAAAACTCAGCTTTCACCTACTTTCCTACTTAAGCGGCCGCTGCTGCTGATTTCTCAGTCTACCTCAGATAGTGACACCTGTCTGGACCAGCCATGATTTGGACCGCGGCTCTCCTGATGATGGTCGCTTGGTGCGCTGCTTCAGGTGAGGGGGCCTCCGTTAAACAGGTCAAAACCTTCTATAATGTTTGCAGTCAGTTTAATGTAAAGGGTAATAATATTTGCCAATGCTGCTGCGTTTGTGTTTCAGGGGACTACTGTTACGATGAACCTTACTGTGGTAAGTCGGCTGATGTGTTAACCACTTATTAGTTTTATTATTTTAATGTAACAACAGAAGGTGACGACAGAATTCAGATTTATCTTTAATAATAGATGTTAATAAATCAGTTTTTGACAATCAGACTTGATTTTTTTTTTTCATTGATAGTTCAATGCATATATATAAATTCAAAATGTAGCCCAAACACAGTTACTGGCACCCTTCTCTGGTCCTTGGCATCAGTGCATCTGGCAACCATGCCTTCCTCAAAATGTTTCCTGCAGCTATTTAGAAGCTTTTTGTCTGGTGGTGGGTTTTTTTCTGCTCTTCCACTGTTTGGCGTTTTCATATTTAGGACTGTGAAGCGGCAGCTCTCTTAGGGTGCATCATATTGTTGTCCTGCTTCGAAAAATGTAAGAGTTTTGCCTCATATTCAGCTTTCTGACACTAAGAAGCACGTTTTGTCTCAAAGCAGCCCCACAGCATGATAAAAGCTCTGCCTTGTTTCACTGGAGGTAAGGTTTCAGGTCTTTAAACCGATGCACTGCCTTCCCAGAGAGCTCCTTCTGTCCTGAGTACATAATCTCAGAAGCATGGTGGCTTTGAATACATTACTCCGCCTTTTGTCCTTTTCTTTGAATATGGGGTCTTCCTTGGCCTACTTTGCTACAGTGCACTGTGTGCTCTGAAAATACCTCCTCAGAGGGATTTGGGTTTTACTTTAAGTTTTTAACACATGTTGAGTTTTTCCCAGTTTCTTTGCACAGCATCCTAACAGTTTTATGTTTGTTGGTATTTTAAATGATGATATTTCTGATGTTGAAAAGCAAACATTGTGAAGAAGCCAATACCAGAAATAATGAGCTCTAATTAAGCTTGTTATGATAATAATCCTGTCTAATTTATTTATAAGGCACATTTAAAACAGAACAAGTCTCCAAAGTGATGCCCAATAAAACAATATCAGTTAATGCAATAAAAATGCAATAAAAATTAAATGGATCAATAATAAAAATAGAAATAAAATAAAAGAAGCCCTCATTGACTGGTTAATTTGATCCACATGAACACTGCAGACTTTCCTTTTTGTCTGAAGAACATCCCCAGGGAACGTGCTGATATCTGTGTGGAAGGATTGAAAATTTTAACAAAATCCTGTTATTTAGCAGAATCAATTAATGTATTTAAAGGGACACGGTGTAACTTTTGTCCACTAGGGGGCTGAACCTGTGACTACCCACAGGCTACATGACATTGTTACAAAATTAAACAGTCTTTCTCTTTCTGGGCTCCTCACACACCATGTTTAACCTTTTTACTTTGTTCAAATTTGACTAACTTTCAAAGAAAAAGTAGTATGAAGCTTGGGCCGCTGTGTTTTATAGCTGAAGAGCAAAGAGCTGCAGGTTACATGAACCATGAGAGACGGATCCACTCATACCAAGTTGCATGGCTGGTTTCTGTAGAAGGTAACCTCGTCAGAACACCAAAAGGTGTCAAACACTGAACTGACCCCAGAAATCATCCATTAATGCTCACATTAGGCTGATATCTGGGTCAAAAGTTTAATTTTGGGGGAAATTACATGTTCAGGCCCCCTATTGGCCAAAAGTTACTCAGTACCCCTTTAATATCTGCAGATATTTAGAATCCAGTGATTCTTACCATTGTTGCATTGATGCTTCTGTGATTTATCTTTCATCATAAGACCCTTATGCATGGGGAGACTCTTTCCCCTCATGTTACCCTTTACTTGAACTCCATCACTCTCCCATCAACTTGGACCATCACATGACCAGAAACGAGTCCCTGGGGCCTTTACATCTGGAGGGTTTTGACGTGACGCAGCCAGGCCACTGGATGCTCACCAACGACGGACACTCTGGTGAACACGCCGCACACACACACACATCCCCGTGGTGTAACACTGTAGCTTCTCTGTTGGACCTGACTTGTTTGTTGCTGCTCCCAGTTGTGCTGCAGGTTGGAAGTGGTATGGCAGTGAGCGGCGGGGGACTTCCAGATGTTTACTCCACCATCCAGCTGCACTTCCACTGGGGAGGGCCGGCCACTAACGGCTCTGAGCACACAGTGGACACACGCAGATACCCAATGGAGGTACAGTACGGTCAGTAGGCAGCTCTACACGGTCACAGAGCGACGGTGCAGGCAAACGGATCTCCATTAATGTCTCTGTGCTTTTTGTATTTGACTCTTTGCCAGATGCACATAGTGAGCATGAAGTCTGTCCACCCAAACATGTCCGCGGCTTTGGACGATCCAACCGGACTTGCTGTTCTTGGCTTTTTCATTGATGTCAGTTCGTATCCTCTCCCTGCATGTCTAGTTATCTGCTGCATTTTGTATGAAACTGAGATTAATTTGTGTGTTTTTGCAGGTTGTTTATGCAGACAATGTGCACTTTGGACACATATCCCAAAAACTGTCTTCCGTTGCTTATAAAGGTTAGAAAACACAAAGAAAATCCACCTCAGTCCTGTTATTTTTGTGAAGTGTAACCGTGCTCTCTTTGTGGCTGTGCACGCTCCCCTAAAGGCCAAACAACTAAAGTCAAACCATTTCCGCTGCTGAGCCTTCTCCCGAAGCACAACATGAGTCAGTACTACTGCTACCACGGCAGCCTCACCACCCCGCCGTGCTCTCAGGCTGTTGTCTGGACTTTGTATGAGGTCCCCATCTACATCTCCTGGTCCCAAGTAAGTCTCTCTACTAGTTGATAACATCTTTTTAAAAAAAAAGAAAAAGGTTTTCTGACTTTTATTTGACAAAGTTAAAGCATATTATCTTTCATTCCCCCCCCCAGCTGGCTCAGTTTACCTCACAGATCTTCTCCACGGAGGAAGACGCAGAGCAGGTTACGCCCCTGCAGAACAACTTCAGGCACATCCACCCAACCTTCAGTCGCACCGTATCTGCCTCGAAAGATGCCAAACTCCTCCGAGGGACTTCAGGTCAGCCCCTCAGGTCAGCAGTGTCACTGCATCTGCTTCAGATCGTCCTGCTGGGAAGCTTCATCCCTGGACTTTAGCGCTGTGATTCCCTATTAACACTCACAAAGAAGTTGTTTGCTCTCCGAATGCTGTGCTCCTTAGATTTACATGGAGGAATGGGGCCCTATTTGTCTCCGATCTAGGGGTTGAATTGTATTTTATTTACTTTAAACATACCAGAAAAGGTTACTTACTGTGTATGTAAGACAGTAAATTTTACAATTCACATGAGCAGAAAACAGTATTTAGATAAAGTAGTGTAGTCATGTTTGATCATGAAGCAGAATGATACCAGCAAATGGAGAATATTAAAGAAAAAACTGTGAATAGAAGTACTGTAAATGTTATTTAATGATCCACTGGCCTGCAGATACTTGGCTAAATTACCAATTTGCTAACAGAGGTGGGTTGAAGTCACTTTTTGTTTATTTGTTTGCAGTCCATAGATGCATCTATCACTGAAGGGCATTTTCACTCATTAAAAAAGCTAAAATGCTAACATAAATATATGCTTTGTTTGTTTGTTTAACTAGTTTTGCTTTTGGTCAACACTGTATGTAGCCCTGCCACAAAAATAATAACTAATAAAAATGTAGTCAAATCTTAGAGTGAAGAGAAAACAGCGAGTGGTTAGAGTGCAATACAGCACTTTTTCTGCCGCGTTTGGTCATTAGATGGAGCGTTCGACAAACATTTATAATCAGTGAAACCACAGCATTTGCTGAAACTTGAACAATTTTTTAATTCATATGAAAAACAATTGAACAGGAAGGAAATAAGCAACTGATAATAAACATCTGTTATTTGTTTCACGGTAATTATATATTTTTTTTGTGGGGGGGTCAGCTGATGCTGCAGAATCACCTTCATCTGAATGGCATTGAGCCATTTTTGAAGTTATTGACTGCAATGAGCAGAGACCATTGGAACAGAGTCATAGTTACTGAGTCGATTTGACTGCATCCATCATTTGTGTTTCTGTCAGTGTTTGCCTACCGCCAGAAAACCACATGAAAAGAAGGGCTGTAAGTATGCAAACAGGATAAAAATAATAAAAAAAAAAAACAGCAAATGAAAAAAAAGCTAAATGCTTCACATGCAAACTTTAATTTGAAGTGAATCTCTTTCTAACAATAAAATGCCTTGTTCCATACCATGATGGTTGTTTTTACCTGTTTGTAGTTTATTTCATTACTGTCTTCCTCTCTGTATCATTTCCTGTGTAATGAGGTAAATGATAATCATGCAAAAAACAAACAAACAAAAAAAAACTCATTGAGTTGTAAATCTGCGGCTGAGCTGTGGATTTGATGTCGTGCTGAAATAACTCAACCAAGCCAGCTGGGACAGGTGTTGCACGGACATCAGCCGGTGTTCACCAGTACACAGAGGCAATGAGCGAACTAAAAACAGACAGCATGGCAAAAAGATGGGAACAACACTTCTGTGAACCACAGGGGTGAACTGATCAGAGGTGCAAGAACCTATACTCTACAGATACGACTCGGAAAATTAGAATATGCTGGAAAAGTTGTTTTATTCAGGCAACTCAACATAAAAAAGGGGAACCAATGCATTTGATGTACCGAGTACAGATGCAAGAGTTTACTTTCAGAGGCCCGACATGTTTGTATTTTAAATCCTTTTTTTTAATTATATCAAGCAATTTTCTAATTTTCTGAGTTTTTGAATTGAGATTTTCTAAATGTGTATATTTAATCTTTGAAGAGAAATTACAGAGTCACTTAACTCCAAAGATGAAATGCACATACACTGCTCACAAAAATTAAAGGAACACTTTTTTTATTGGGCCTGGCATGAAATCAGTTAAACCTGTCTGATAAT
>JBBDHI010000020.1:12892850-12913078 GCA_037177115.1 Craterocephalus stercusmuscarum
CCCCCCCCCTCCCCCCCCCCCCCCCCCCCCCCCCCCCCCCCCCCCCCCCCCCCCCCCCCCCCCCCCCCCCCCCCCCTACCTGGGACGCCTTTAGGCGACGGCGGCTTCACGTCCTCTACCGCCTCCCCCTTCGGACTCGGAGGCCTGCGTTTGGACGTGATGCTTAGCTCCATCCTGTCCTTGGGCTCCTCCTTGATCTCCCTGACTTGACCTGCCGGAGGACTCGGAGGTTTAGCGCCTGCGTCCTCTTCCTCCTCATCCGACGATGAAGATGAGGAGGAAGAAGTAGAGCAGGAAGACTGCGCCTCTTTTCCAGCCTCTACGTATTCTGCTTTTACGTCTTTTTCTTCCTCCTCCTCCTCTTCGGAGCTCAACTCGTACTCCGAGGACGAGCTCTCTGCCGAGGAGTCGGACGTTTCTGCTGAGGAGTCGGAGCTGGCTTTGGAGGAAACCGAACTCTCCGCTTCTGCAAGAGACGAAGCCGGAAACGATCAACGACACGACTTAATGGGAACCAACC
Organism: Craterocephalus stercusmuscarum; assembly: GCA_037177115.1. NCBI lineage: Eukaryota > Metazoa > Chordata > Actinopteri > Atheriniformes > Atherinidae > Craterocephalus > Craterocephalus stercusmuscarum. The sequence continues at coordinate 12,893,371 of JBBDHI010000020.1, forward strand.
AGATGCACTTGTCAGATATTTAAAATACCATCATCAGAGGAATCTGAGGACGGGCTGCCACTGGATGAATCTCGCTCCTCTTCATCCTCGCTCTCCTCATCACCACTCTTCTATGGACCAGACAGATCATATAAAAAACATTTGTCGGGGCAAAACAAAGAAAAATCAGTGTGTTGCATTTTCTGAGTAAGCTAACCTTGCCCGCTGACAGCCTGTCTGTAGCCTTCACCCGATCCCGCTCCTCATCCTCCCTGTCAGACAACGACTCCTCCTTCTCCGATGTGTCCGCCTCCTCCTCTCCCTCACTGTCCAGTTCAAGCGGCCGTGCGTGCCGTCGCTTCGCTGCCGCGCTGTCGCCGTCCATCTTGGAGTCGTTGGAGGGGAGCTCGGCAGCATCTCGGTCACGATCTGACAGAAGTTCGCCACCAGAGTTAGGCTTTCATAAAAGACCTCAGCAGAGAATCTGGTTTGTTTGTTTATTCCAGCGGACTACCTTCATCCTCCAGCTCGTCATCCACAGGGGTGGACGGTCTGGCTCGTTTACTGTCCCCTGCAGTAGCTGCCTCCGGTGGATCCTTCCTTTTTACCTGGGCAAAAAAAAAACTAACTTGTCAGCATGCACCTGGAGCAAACAGTCCTCCCCACCCCCCCACGTATGGTGAAAATGTAAATCAATCCTACCTTGAAGGAGGGTAGACGGATGGCTCCTCGCAAACCAATCCCCAGACCCATCCCCTCGTAGCCGAGCCCTTCACCCTTGTTCCAGTTTTCTAGCAGACTGGAGCCGATCATCTCTTTGGGTTTGGGCCGGTCTTCTTCTTTTCCTTCTGCACCTTTCACCGGAGTCAAAGATGCCTGATAGAAAAATAAAGAATAAAAAATGTTTTTTTTTAAGTTTCCTAAATCAATAATTTTCAAACTGCTATGCAGTAAACTCGGAGAAACTGGTGAAAACCCCCACTGCAGGCTGGCGTCCTCACTCAGATTGTCAACACTTTCATTTTCAACAGAATAAAACATGTAGAAGCAGAAAATCTATTCAAACCCTTCCCATCTCTCAGATGATTGACTAGCAAAACTGTTGACTTTACTCAATGAATCTCACCTCATTTCAGCCCCATTTGCATTAAAAGCAACAACTAGACAAGTCTGCTCGGATAAATCCATCATAGCAGAGGCCAAAATGACAAGTTTCATACTACTTATTCAAAACTTTGCCCACAAAGAGGCAAATCAGCTGCAACTACATGGACGGGTCATCGTCTGCAGAAAGAATTACATCGTACAAACGTTGATGCTGCTGAATTCAGATTATTTCTCTTACCTTTGCCGAATGCTCCTTCTTATCCCACCACTCATCAAAAGCCCTGAAAGCCACCACCTCAACCATTTTGCGGTTCAGGTCCCTTTTCATGATGGCCTTCAGCTCTTTGACGATGACCAGCAGTACGCCATCCACAGTGGCCTTGTGGGGATCCTCCTTCTTCGTCTCGTAGCCAGGAGGGGGAACGGTGGGATTAAACGTCGGTACGCTGGAATGCTGCCACTGGTCGCTGGGTGCTCCTGCACCTGCAGGTGTAACACACATGGATAGAGGTGCATAGGGTCCCCCGAACGGCCCGGATGTGCCACCGTCCATAAAGTGATGGTATGGATAAGTTTGAGCCATGCGACTCAGCATCTGCTGCTGCATTTGGAAGGACATGGGCACCGTGCTCCAATGCAGGCAGTTCATCAGCTCCATTTGCATCAGCGACATCATGCCGGCAGGGTAGTGACCCATATGTGGAAGCATGTGCGGATGCACGCCGGGGTGCCCGGTCAGGTGGGGATGCCCCGGCACGGCGGAGTGAGGGCCCAGGTGAGGATGCGGGATGGGGAAGCCGGCTTGGTGCTGTAAGGGGTGGTAGCCAGCCGGGTGCATGGGAATGCTCTGCATCGGGGACACGGCAGAGTTCACAACAATGCCCTTGCCACAGTCTCCGCTGGTTATCTGTGCTCCCGGCATCTCGTCATCGGAGATTTCCATGTCTTCTCCTGACGACTGATGCCCCTGAATAAATAAAGGACAAGCTGTCAACAATGTACACACCTGAAATAACGGGTTGCCAGATGTGACGTGGAAGCAACCATGAAATAACAAACAGACTGAATCAATCGCTGAAGAAAAAGTGCTGCCAACTTGCAATACTTTCCTGCTTTTGATATTCATGGATGAATGTGTGAGGAACATATTTCACGCCAGAACAAAAGACACTTTGGTAATATTTCAAAAAGACTCCAAATCTGATCTGAGTTCAAAGTTTTGTGTGCCCACCAGTGCAGTCAGAAGCAGCTGACCCACATTTTTGGCCAGCATGTTTTTAAACACAGCTGTTCGTTGAGGCAACATTATGTCCCTAATACTACAGCACAAGAGCGAATGCAAGACTTGAAGAAAAGTGATCTCTGTCGCAATAGCGGCATAAATGAAACTAAGTGCAGTGAACTCAGCACGGGAGTGGCATCGCAACCCAAACGACCCGTTTACATTGTTTGCTTTGTGATAACTTGGAATATGAGAACAGAGACGCAATCCTGCCTGTCAGGCTCAGCCAAAACCAGGAAGTGAGGTGCTGAATGGGGCCAACAGCCAAACTGTTTTCCTCCATGTGCGTGTGTGTGCAATGAGTGTTAGAAAGAGGAAACAATACCTCTTCATTCTGTAACAGCAGAATTACGAGTATTTCTCCTTTCAAACCATAAAGCAAAATGCAAAAATACAACATCACTGTCTGATGGTCATCATGAGCTCCGCTTCTTATTAAATCTTACCTGCAGTTATCTTAAGTTTTTTAAGGTGCATATGCACGTCAATTAACCAAATACCTTCTTTAAAGGTAGCTACCTGTTAGCGGTTTGTTGCTACTTCACTAAAAGACACACTAATCAGACAGCAGTTGCAACTCCAAAAGCAAACAATTTCATGTAATGTACAGCTGAGAAATGAGAGTTTCAGTTACAAAGACGTACAAAAACAATGATAGCGGTTTATTACAACAGCTATTATCTCACACTGACACTACACCTGACTTCCTGTGTCCCCCGCATAACTGCCATTCACAGCTGCACACACACCATCAGCACCACAGCGCTCAACAAGTAAAAACTTAAATTAAAGCTGGCTGCAGTATCTTGTGCTGTTTCTGACAAACATAGCAACCCTGAAAACATTTAAACGTGGTTATTTTCATACGATGTCTGCGTCTTACCGTGCCCATTTTATCAGAGGGAGTGTGGCCTTGGAAAGGTCCGTCTTTGAGGTCGTTGTTGCTCGCCGTCTCATGGACAGGAGAGCTTATTCTCTTAACCAACGAGGCGGTTCCCGGAATCGGGTCGTCGTCATCCGAGTCTGGCAGTGGCGTCGGGCTGATGTCCTCCAAACCCGTGCTGGAGGGGCGGGAATTTGGCTGCCCGCCCTGAGAGCCGCCGAGGTAAGGTGGGATGGGGGATAGCTGCGAGGATGAGGAGGAAATGGGGCTTCCCTCCATTCGCACCTCATTGTCCGAGTCCCGCTCCTCGAGGAACGGCAGCAGTTTTGTCCTTTTTTCCTTCAGGAGCATTTCGATGCGGGAATCCAGGCTGTTGCGCTCGGGGTCCAGCACCGGGGAGCCGGGCGAGGGGCAGCCCTCTGGTGTCTGAGGGGGAGGCGTGGTCGGATGGGCCACCGGCTCTGGCGGCGGCTCTGGGATCGGAGGAGTTTCCGGTCTCTCCTTGATGGGTAAAAAGTCCGTGGCCGCTGCCAGAGGCGGCTGTGGTGGTCGGAGGTACTCACCCTCCCTCTGGGCTGGGTGATGGAAAGCTGGCTCTGATGGAGGGAAGGCGGGAGGCAGAGGAGCCTGGTAGGGTGAAAAGGCTGACTTGAAGTTGGGCGTAGCAGGAGGGGGGGCCGTGTAGTTAAAGGAAGGGGTGGAAGGTGGCGGCTCAGGTGGCGTGAGCTGGTGTAGTTTGAAAGGAGCTTGCTCAGACGGCGTGCTGCGGTACATGTTGCTGCGGTACTGCGGCCTCTCCGGTCTGCGGTTGTACGCGTCCTGGAACTTACTCTCATGCCTGCGAGACTTATAGCCTCCGGAGCTCTCAGGACGGCTGGACTGATACGCAGGTGTGGACTGCCTGCTGGAATAGCTGGAGTCTTGAGAGAAAGGCGTGCCGCCCTGGCGCGGGGTGTGAGGGGTCCCCTGGGACTGCGGCGTGTCCTGCCTCAGGCTGGAGTAGCCCGTCTCCAGGCTCAGAGGGGTCGTGGAGCTGCTGGATGGCAACGCTCCTCCAGCGCCAGACAAGCTGCTCTCCGATAACCTGCGGATGGGCTCGCAGTTCTGTGAAGCAACAAGCATACATGTTAACAACAAGCTTTAGCTGAAAAGTTTCATGTTTACAATAAACAAGCAGCAGTGCAGATAATATTCATCTGCAGCTACATTTAAGTGAAATGCATGTCTACAAAACATAAACTAGAGGATAAGAGTATCAAAGCAGAATGCATGCAAAATGCTGCAAGGTCAAAGTGCAAGTTGCAATGACTGAGCGTTTGGACCAGTTAAGAGTCTGGATAACATCGCTGATGCACAGCTCTTGTCCCTTGTTGCACTGATAACAAAAACTACAGATTATTGGTGAGCTTGGTTTTGCAAACTGGGTTACTCCTACAAAGCAAAACTACAATATAGTGTAAACATGGAATGGGACAAAAATCATATAAAAAAAATGCTTTGAGTTATGCGAGTGCCTTAAAATGAACTACAACACTATGTGTGTTAATGCAAGTTATCATTATTATTCTTACCAGCAATGCTTCTGCCAGGCTCCGAGGTGAAACTTCCCTGGACTCCTCGCCACCAACAGGCAGCGTCCGCGGAGTATAGCTGCCATTCATCAGAAGCTGGAAGTACCTGAGGCGATTCTCACCTGCAGAGCAGTAAAAATGCATGTCTGATGTCAGGTTTAGGAAGCAGAATTAAATACTGGAAGACAATTAAAAGTCATCATGAATGACTTATGTCTTACTCAGTGTTTAAGATGAACAAAAAATAACATTGATAAACTGAAAGCATTGTAAAGAGAAAAAAAAGTGAGTGTGAACTGTACTCAGTTAATGTAGTCTATCACACACAATAACATGTCCGCATATCCAAGCCTATAAATAAGAAAAACTAGCACATTCTTGGATTTTTTTTTTCTTAAAAAGTAGGCCTATATCTCACAAGTACATTTCTATTTACAGTTAAATCAGCATAAGCAGTACTTAAAAATTAAGTACATCTGGAAAAATCTAAACTTGTAGTGAAAAAATAATCTTTGCATCATCTTTAAAAGCAACGATTTGGTTTGTAAATATAAAGAGCAACATAATGCTAACTGCAAAATGACGTTTTTAAGAGCCACTACTGATCCAAACAGAGGTGAGGAGGACAGATTGGTCTGTTTGTTTGCAGGTCTGAAATTATGCACAGTGGGAGTATGCAACACCAATACCTCTGGGATGTGGGAACACACTCATTTTCAATGAAATTCAATTAACCCACGTTACCAGGCAGGATGTAAATCCCAACACGTGACTTGTGTCATCCTTAAAAATCAAAACACGGAATCATAGCAGTCTTAATATTTTTCGCGCTGAGGCATCTGCTGACTGATCTGAGTGCACGAGCGCATCCAGCACGTCTTCGCTCTGAATGAATGAATCAGTGTTTACCTTTTGGGTCCAGCTCCACGTGGATGATGTTTCCCATCACAGACGTGTTGTGAAGCGACTGCACGGCCTCCTTGGCGGACTTCACCGTTTCAAAAACAACTTTGGCTATTCCGAGGTGCTTCTTGTTCTTCGGATTGTACAGGATCTCTACCTCCTCGATCTCCCCGAATTTTTTGCACATGTCGGTGAGAAATCCCTCTCTGATGTTATCGTTCAGCCGGGCGAAAGTTACCTCCTTCGGAGGCACCGGGCCGATGTAACACTCATCGATCTGGGAGAGGAATGACAGGAGTTCAGGTAAAGGGCTCGATGTGGGGAGAATAAAGGCGCCAGAGAAGTGTTGACTGAACATGAAAGCATGAAAGCATGCATCTGAGCAGACGGTCCAAACATCCCAAACTTGACAGGGAGGGGGTGTGTCTGCAACTTCTGACAGCAGCACAAGGAAAATGGTAAATCAGGCTTCAGCTCCTGTGGATACCTTGAATTTGGGCACCGGTAGGTCAGTCTCTTTGTACTTTGTCCATAGACGACCGATCCTCGGGTCTCGGACGATGTCCACTGGCGGTATCCCGGGGTTCTGCGTGAGACAAGGGACACACACCATCCTGTTACCCATCCTATCAACAAGCTTCACACAACACTAACTTATTAAAAGTGCTCCTGTAAATCCCAGAGTCGCTTTTTTAAATCAAAATTAAGGCGTTAAAGATGCTGTGTTACAACCGCCACATTGTAACATATCATGGAGGTCGGCTACTCGGTTACTATTGTAGCCGTTTGGCCGCATTAAAAGCGGCGCTTACAGGCATGCTGAAGTGCTGTCCATCGTAGCGGTACAGTTTGTGAGATCCCTTCTTCAGCGCCGGGTCGATGATCAACTTGTAACTTCTCCAGTGGTGGGTCCGCTTATCCGCCGAACCGCAGACTGGATGACTGTCCATGCCGTTCGCCAAGCCTGAAACAGCGACAAGGAGAGCGGAGCTAACGCTGTGTCGAGGCAGCGCTGAGCACGGTGCTCCCACCAGCACTTCCAACATGCCCAGTACTACACAGGCATGTCTTCGGTGGTGGAGGGAACCCCTGCGATAGCGAAAATGGGATCTAGCGTATATCCCACTTTCGGAAAACAGGCATTAGGAGGGCTGGAGAAAGAGGAAAAAAAGAACAAGCTTACTTGAACTCTGCTTTCTGCCATGGTCCTCGTTCAAACTGTTCCTCTCGCCTGGCTTGGACATTGTTCGTCTGGTCGAGTGTTTTTTTTAATTGACGAAAAGATGAAATCGTTTTCCTTTCGCCGTTTACATTACATGGTTTAGCTTGAAGAATACTGCCTCCTTTTCGGCGAGAGCCTGCACATATTGTGTGCCTCTGGTCTGTAGCTGCTGTCTCTCCCACAATACACCACTAGGCTTGCCCACCCCCAGCGCTCCTCGCACTTTCGTTACAAACTTGCCTCGCTTTCTATCGGTTATTTCACTAAACAGACATCTTCCATGAAATATAGATGCTCGAAAATGTTGAGTTGGTAAAAGCTAAAATAAACTTTATGTTTACTTTATATATTGTGGCAGTTTAGAGTCCTTAAACTTCTGAATCATTCAGTGTGGAATCTACCGATAGCATTTACCTAACTGGCAACACAAGATAGACACAGGGGGTAATATCTTCTTAACTGCCTCGAAAGGCTAATGAAGCTGATTCGGTCGCGAGCTTTTATGTACAGGCGTGTAGTCGTTTACAAATTCAGATATGTCGGGACTCACATTTAGACAAATTAGACAAATACGATGCTAAAGCTAATAGCTGACAGCTAAAGTTAAATGTGTTGCCGGGGATTTGAACTTAGATAACATTTTTATTTGCTTATTTTTTTCAATTTAACAGCCGCGCGCACGTTTGTGACTGTTGGAATGCGGCGATTTGTTTCAGTACATCTCCAGCAGGTAGTCTAGTCCAAACCGACAAACTAGTTCCTCGAGTAGGTCCTCGTTTTTTAGGTTATAAATCTTCAAGGACGTCGTGAACTGCGTAGTATAAAATCGCAGTTGTTTTCTCCTTTCTTGATTAAGTTTTTTATTTATTTAACGATTTGCTTTTTGTCGAGCGAACAGCGTTTTGTGTGACATTGCCTGTTGTTTTGCAGTGATCGGGCAATTGGCTGGTTAACAGCGGTAGCTCGGCGGGCCAATCAGAGCGCAGCAGCAGTGGAGCTGTCTGCTATTAGAGGCACGGCTCAGAAGTCCTTCAACAGAGAGCAGGGAGAGGGGGCTGAGCGCTCTCGGCAGCCATTTTCCTTAAACAGGACTCAATGGCCTATATGGGTTTCCTTTGTTCCAAAAGGGATCTTACACTTGATTTCCTCATCTCTTACGGACTATGATAAAACTATGATTGCTCCTTTTAAAGGATTGAGAAGATGGAAGAGAATGTACTGGATGTAATACCCTGTGACATTTTGCACCTTTTTTCCTCTGCCTGGAAACCATCTCTGTCTGAACTAGGTCATGGCACACCCATATAATAGTATTTATATTTCTTGAGTGAAAAGAAACCAAATGTTGTGAATAAACAGCTTTCTGATTTTAGAGATGTTGTGTGATAGAAAATCCACAGTTAAAAGTGACCAAATGTTGGCAATTCACTTATGGCCTTGTAGGAAATGAGTAGCAATGAGTAAGTTCAATTCTTTTATAATAATTTAATAGTTTTGACAGTTGAGTAATGTCATATGTGTGGCATGCAGTGACAGTTATTAAAAGTATTTTGTCTTTATTTCTGTTGAGCTATCATGAAATTAGTCACAAGTTCTGTAACAGCCAGCTATATTCATAATGTTCACTGCATGCTGATGTAACCTATGAATATACACGGTTTTGTAGCACAGCTCTAAAGCAGGCCATGATTAAACTAATAATAGTTTAATGTGCGCTCACTTTATTTTTTGACTGATGAATTATCACTTTTTTGCTTTGACTAATGACTTTAAACACTTTCCTCTCAGCAGCAAGATGGCTTGTCTTGTGCCCTGTCCTGCAACAGTGGAGAGACAACGTCAAGCACGATTAGGTCCGAGCTGTCCATTCGCCATTTAAAGAGGCAAATGCGTCCAAAGTGTAAACGCCGGCTTGACCTTGCCTCAAGGGTATATGCGAATATCTAAAGAACCCCTTCCAGGTAGCCTCTTTCCTTTTTTTAAGATAAAAAAAATTCAACGATTTAAAACACAAACAACCGAGTGTAAGAGGAAACAGGTGGAGGCAAAAACGTCTGTGGTGGAAATATTTACCTCGGTACATTGGTGAAATGCAGTTAACAGGCCTAAACGCAGGGACAAGAGGACTGCTTTCAGCTCCATCTTCGGATCCTCTAATAATGGCATTTATAAGGGTCAGGAAAGCGTCCCCTGAAAAGGAAGAAATCCATTAGCACGACAGCTCTTTTGAAAACTTTTCTCTTTTTTTTTGTCAGTGGTTGCATTCCCCTTTCAGCCAGCGATTATGCATCTTCAAGCATCATCTGTGTGGGCAATATGCAAACCATCTCTTCTTGAAGACAGGATTGCAGTCGAGCATAACCTCGTCCATTTCGACATTTCTGAGCTACATCATTTTAAACCACAAGGATGTATGGGGGAAAGGTAACGGAATTTGAGCTATTTCACTTAATTTACCAAGTCATATCAACACTTTAGTTTTCTTAGGAAAGATGGAATATTAATAGGCTACTTTATGACAAAAAAAGACGGTTTTAGTTAATTTTAAACTATAACTGCAACCCACATTTTATTTTGCTTGATTGATATAACAAACTTACAGTTAGTATTCAAAACAAGTAATCCGAGTCTTAAACGAGGAAACAGTCTAATAGGGAGAAATCTCGTGTTTTTCACTGCTTCCCTTTATCCAAAGACACTTTTGGGAGGTACGTAAGCTGTACTTGCTCAGTGGTTTCTCTGCTCTTCTATCTCAAAATGGCTTCTTTACAGACAAAGGGAACACTGTGCTGTAAAATGTTGCTGCGCCATAACTGGGTGAGGCTCGCGAGTGCGCCTTTTTTCCTCCCCCCTCGAGGACGTGGCTCGTATTTCAACGGCTTTCTAAAAGGAAGCGGATTCATCTACAGTAGCTGGGGTGGTTTAAGTGGAACCGATGTGTGTTTGACAAGGAAAAAGATGAAAGACGACGGACGCGACGTGCGAGGAAGAAAACTTTAATAACAGCTGCGTGTTCAGGGCAATGGTTACATGGCTGACTCGCCCTGGCAACGGCTTTAATCCTAGAGCTCTGGGTGGTTGCCAAGAGAGCTCGAGCGCTTTGCTGCTCCCCCACACTGCCATATAAGGTCAATAGGAATCCTCCGCAGCGAGCCGTGTTGCCTTTGTATCTGGGTGAAGGGTGCTTGGGCTTCCGCGCGCGCTCTCCGGTTCGACACAGACGCCGCTGGACCGTCTACCAGCCGACAAAAAGTGTTTAAAGTGCCGCTGACTAGATAGAGGAAATAAATAAGATGCGATTCAGACTTTTATTTCGGTGAAGGAGTTAAAAAAAATGTAGGCGGAGGGTCTTGCATGCGTAAAATAGGTCCCTTAGGTGTGTTTCTGGGTTTATGGTGCCTGTCACGTACTTCTTTTCAGCGCGAGCATTGCTTTTCAGTTTGTTTACAGTATATCAGGGCACAAATGCAGTGTGAGTGAGGCCTGCTTTTCCAGTTCTCAGTTCCTACCCTCATGCAACTACCGAGCGCGCGCAGGCAGGTCACGAGGCTGCTGACACTCTTCTTCCTCTCAAGGTTGGCTGACTATCATCTCACTCTACACTGCAGTGGCTGCAAATCTATGAAGAGTGATGTGTGTATGTGTGCGTGTGTGTAAGAAGAGATGGAAATGTAACTTTAGTTCAGAGTTTGGGTTAAAATCCACCAATCAGTTTATTTATAGGCCTTTTGTTTGCAGGGGAGGGGGGCAACACATTCCCCAGTGGGTTGCGCCGTTCAGCTTTACCGCTGACAGACTGGAATATTCCACACAAGGGATTGGCCTCTCTTCCACAGGACAGCTGTCTCTCTCTCTCTCTGCACGGCGAAAAAACATTTTAACAATTGTTCTTTTGTTCACTGATGTGAGGCTAAGTGCGTGTGGATATTCTGTAGGATACATTTAATATTCTTTACAGGCTTTATGTGAGGCTTCCAGTTTCACTCTGTAAGTCAAGCAAGCACTTTTTTATTATATGTTCTACATGGATCTTTTTTTCTTTATTAATAGACTTTATGATATTCTAAAGTGTGCCTTTTTATTGAAGCATATGAAAGCAGTGCATGGCTCATTTCTGTGGAATCAGAAGCAGACAGGCACACTGCCACATGATCTTCTATTGTACTTTGAGCTTTTCAGTCTTATGGATTGTTCACTGAATCAATGCAGACATCCTGGGAGCTTTGTGCCTTTTTTTATGTGCACACTCGCTTTTTGAAGGATCCTTTTCAGATTGGTATTGTATTTATTTAAAGCAATATCATCCCTTTTGTAGCTCTGAAAATATTTGCATGCATTTGTATGTAATATGACTTGTGATTTTTATCACCTTTTTATTTGGTATTATGTTTGTGTATGGGATGTATATAAATAAATAGACTGCATATTAATCCTCTTTCAAATGTTTTCTTACTTCTACTTTGTAAAAACTGAAGCATGTTGCATTTTTATAAAAGATTTTCAGGCCCAGATGTAAAGCTGTATTATAGTAGATAAAAGAAAAGGTGTAGTAATCAGTGCTCACTCATGCAAGCTGACATTGCTGTTTGAGCAATTTGTCATATAGATTAAATAATCAAAATGTATACACTAATGCTTTGGAGATAAAAAAGCACAATAAAGGGTGTTGTCTTTTCTTAAAGGGACAGCTTTCGTTAATGGCTGTCCTTTTAACACTGTAACACCTTTAAATTTGACTTAAAAGCCTGTTGAACTGAAGTGCTTTCACGATGGATGAAATGTTATGGGGCAAATATATTTATGTATATTTATTCTCTATTATCCCTTTTTCCTGACACTATAACTGATCTGATGGTGATAATTTCACTATTATCCCTGTTACAACATAGCCTATACCCAAACCTCCCCCTTTGCTGGTTTTTTTTTCTTTAGTGTTAATGAAAAAGAGACCTTTTCAGAATCTGAATACATAATCACACTTTGCATTTTATCCTCTATCACATGCAGACAAAGCACATATGGCTCAGTGTGCCGTTGTAATTAGCAACATTCAACCCTGATCCGAAAGCAAGTCTAATTTAAAAACTGATCAAATATTCCCCATGTCTTTGAGCAGCCTGTCGAGGCATCGTCCTCCGCTTCTGAATCCTATCTGCACCTCAGTCTGTTTAATTAGCTTGATCCTGAAAATAAGCTCCAGTCCGGATTACACTTAAAGATGAGAGAATAGCTTGTCCTGGTGAACAACTTCAACCTTAGTGCAGCGACTGATGTCGTTACGATGATTCAACCTGACCACATGAGCAGGAAATGGTTATTTTCAGTAATATACTGATAATTTTTCTTCAAGTGTTAATGTACAAAACCGACAGGAAGCAAGAATGTTACATCAACATAAATCTATAAATCTCTCAGCCTGAGGGTGAAGTCTGTGACAAGCCAGAGCATAATCTCCTGTATCTGAGCTCACATTTGTTCCTGTAGAAAAATAGCCCGCATGATGGTTTCACATCCACTTACAGTGGCACAACCATTCACGGCTATCGGAGCATCGCCGGGTCACACATTCATGACTTCTTTACTCAAAACACTTAGTGCTGATAATAAAGAACCGGTTGGTTCTCTTTCAGGCTTCACATTTTTATGGTTATCTCCAACTTTGTCTCCCACACACCCACACACACACACAGTCAGTGGAGGCAGTGCCTCAGTTCGAGTCCACACCCAGTGAGAGAAATGAGAAAATGCAAGTAAAAGAGGAAGTAGGAGCAGCTACACAGAGCCTCATGTGTGTCTGAGCTGCAGCCTGTGTGTGCGTACAGAGAGCAGCCTGATGATGAGACAGTGTGGGGGGTCAGCGGGAGACGACGTCAGTGACAGGAAGAGGAAGCGGTGAGCTACCTGGTGAAACATGAGGCTGGTCTGTTCCTCTCTCTACGCTCTGCGTGCAAATCATCTCAGCCATTCCAGATGTGAGCTTAGTAGGCCCGGTCATGAATTCAACTTAAATCTGGAGGGAGCATCTTCTGCCTCGTTCTGCCTGGCACCCCTTTGACTCGTCCGGGAGGCGAAATGACGCAAAACGGTGCCAGGACTGGCAACGGTACAACAAAACAGGGAGAGGAACTGAAAATTGTGATTGTGGGAGATGGAGGCTGTGGGAAAACATCTCTTCTGATGGTTTATGCCAAAGGGGATTTTCCAGAGGTAAGAGGAGCTGTACCTCGTCTTTCTATGTATTACCACAGGCATTTCTGACTCTAAAACACAAGCAGCCTTATAGAGTTAACAGACAATACTGTATAAACAGGAAGAATTACTCAAACCCAGAAGTGCACATAAAACTGACATCTTTCTCTTGTGTGTCAAAAACAGAAATATGCTCCATCAGTGTTTGAAAAATATGTCACAACTATCACTTTAGGAGGGAAAGAGATAAAGCTCAACTTGTACGACACAGCCGGTAAGAGAAAGATCACTTTTCTTTTCTGCGTCGATTTCCTGAAAGACAGATGGTTTCGTAGCTTTCTAGATTTTAAAGATTTTAAAGTTCAGGCAGCTGTAGAGCTCTGGTTTCATTATTCTGACAGTGATGGACACACAGGAAGTGGAAAAGGTCGATATTCATCACCCAGCATCATCAGTAGCCTCTATAAGGAACCGTCTTATTAAACTATTAAAACTATTAAACTATTAAACTATTAAAACTATTAAACTATTAAAAACTATTAAACTATGTGCTAGAAATTTAATTTGACAAGTAAACGAATCCATGTTTTTGTAATTAATATTTTAATTTCTCCAGTTTAATATCTCTATATCAATATTCCCAACAACATGCAACCTGCTGTTTGAGCATTGTGTTCATATTAAATGTAAACTGAGGTAGTGGTTTGAGAATGACCCTTGTTCTGTTTCTTTGGAGCATGGCACTCATGTTATCAGCAGACAGGGCGTGAAATACATCAAACTTTTAGGAAAAGTCGTGACGGCCTGTCCTGGAACTTATCTTCCGAACAGCAGCACAGAGCCTTGCATCAGCCGAAGAGGAAGCCGAAGCCAGGATGTGGTTTTATGTGTTTACGCTGTAGCTATGTCACATATATCATATCTTTATTTTCAGACGCTAAGCAGAGTGATTGTTTCGAGTCCCACTGTTCATTTACTCGTGCACTTTGTTATCTCTGGGTGTTGGCATGCTGACAGCTTAATCCATCAAATAACTCCTCCTTTTTTCTTCCTTTAGGACAGGACGACTATGACCGACTAAGACCTCTTTCATACCAGGAAGCAAATCTGGTTCTAGTCTGTTTTGATGTCACCAACCCCACCAGCTACGAGAATGTCATGATAAAGGTATTCAGTTTAACACATGCCAAAAATCGAAAGTGTTTTTTTGTGTGTGTGTGCGTCTATTGTAAGTGGAGTTTCATGTTTGCTGTTAGGGTTCAGTTAAATGATTAACAGAGCTCGGTATGTCGGCGCTAGCTGCATTCTTCTACCTGTGATTAACTCCAGGTCTAACAGAGGCTCCGTGGACGTTGATCCCCTTTAGACTGCAAAAGCAAACAGAGAGAAAGGCTGTCTGATAAGTCAGTCCGACAGCCTCATGTTAAGTTCCCCACACCTTGTTAGTCTCTTAAATCCCCATTTTGTTTGCCCAGTGGTACCCAGAAGTGAAGCACTTCTGTCAAGAGATACCAGTCATCCTAATTGGTTGCAAGACTGACCTGAGGAAGGATAAAGAGTGTGCAAGAAAGCTGAAAGCCATGAATCTGGCTCCCATCACGTACATGCAGGTGAGAAACCACAGTGTGTGCAAACATTTCCTGCTCCATCACCGGCAGGATTTATAACCACACTGACCTGATTTAACAGCAGATCTCATCCAAGTGCATCGTTTCTGTGTGTGTGTGTGTGTCAGCCCAGTTATGCAGTCTGAGTCTAACTGGTTGTTCTGGGTGTAGGGTGAGGAGACCCGGCAGCAGATGAATGCGGAGCTCTACCTCGAGTGCTCGGCTAAATATCAGGAAAACGTGGAGGACATTTTCAGGGAGGCCACGAAAACAGCTTTGGCCTTCCATCGAAAACTGAGGAACAAGAAGAGGAAGAAAAAATGTGTCGTTTTGTGAGGACAGGAGCTCCCAGGATGCATCTGTCGTGCAGGCGACAGCTTCATTTAAGTTGGACAGTAAGACTGCATCAGTGGACATTTGGGCCTCGCTGAACCATCAGCTGGAGTTTTTTTAAAAAGACAAATGATGCAAGCATCCAACATGAACTGCTAATTAACATATTTGTCACTGATAGTGATTTAATATATATTTTTTGAGAATTTTGCACGTTTGACTAAAACCGTGATTTAGTGCAGGTATCAGAACAGTTTGTTCTTAAGTTGTTGACACCGATTTCATTTATCATCTATAAAAACAGACTATAGACGTCCAACCTGCTGGTAGAAAAAGTCAGAGAGGATTGCTGAAATGTATTACACAATGGTACTGTACTTTTTACCTCCTCTTCACATAAACCCCACATTTTCAGCACAAAAAAGTATCTGTTTATTATGGGTCTGAGTCAGGCTTGTAGCTCTTAGCTTTTCCTACAGCGCCCACTAGAGGGGGAAAATCATAACAATCACTGCACAATATGTCCGTAGGCACAGTTGCAACTGGATTGAAAGAAAGTACCGTCTGTGTCACTGCACATGGAGATTTTGCATATTTGCTGTTTTTAAGTTAAGCGTTTAATATGTTTTTTCTACAACAACTTACACAGATTAAGAAACTGGCAACGCTCTCGTGTTACTGACCACCTGATACAGTCTCGAAATAAACAGCAACATCATGAAAAACGAGGACATCAAGTTATTTTGTGCGTTCTGGCAGCTCCCACATGAAATGTAACATTTTGGTCTAGAACATGCTTTAATTTTCCTCAATAAAAAAAAGCAAGTGCAAGTGCTTTGTGTTTTTTTTGTTTTTTTTTTTAAAATGAAGGGAAAATAAGGCATTATAGATCTGAGCCTTGGACACGCATGCAGAAACCCCCAGGTGGGTCAACCAGAATGAAAAGTTTGATCGTATATTAAGACAAACGTTTAATCGTACAGCAAAGTGGCTTTTTGATCAGACTTAGAAAAATAATCCAGCACTTTTAGCTGTATCATGGTCAAACAGTACAAGTGTGAATAGCAGCATTTGATCCTTTATGCAACATCACGTAAGAAAACGGTAACAACGGACACAACGAAACCAACCAATCATGAATTGTTCAAATCCGACGATGTTAAGACCATCAGTGAGAGACAATAAACTCGCCCACATTACAGTTTGTTAGTAACATGATGATGTGATTACTGTTACAGGGAATGCTCCTTTAATTGTCAGTGGTAAAAGAGTGAAAGTGTTTTATATTTTCATGTGCATCTGGAGGGAGGAAGCCTTGGCAGAGCAAACAAACCAAAAGTTTTTATAACAAGCGTTCCCTTGTAGTTCCAATCTTTCAGAAAGACAAAAGCCAACCAACGACAAAATAAGAGTACATCCCTTAACATCCAGTAAATAATGGGCAGACGAGTGGCATTGTGGACCGTTTATCATTTCAGACACTAAAATTCTGGTAGAAATACTCGTTAGATGTGACAGTGTGTGATAAAACGTTGAGTACTACACGTTTGACATGAAGTGCATTGCCAGAATGAATATGAGCCAGAGGAAGTTTGACCGTTATTACTTCACAGAAGTGTGCACATGACAGACGTTCGGTCTTCAGAGGCAAACTTTGACCCATTCTGCTACCTGCCCTTGTTTAGTTGCATATGATTTGAACAAAGGCTCTCCGATGCTCGCGCTCCAACACAAGCATCAAGTAACACATTCTCTCCACTTACATTTTTTATACACAGGATAAAGCAAACTGTTATCATCTTATTAGGTGAACGTCCATGTTGGTTTGCGCCTCATGGCGACATCCAGTCATTAGAGGGTAAGAGCATGTTTGCTGGATGCTTTGGCTGGACGCTACGGCCGATATCGTAGCCTGAGAGAAAAAGGTGGTTTCTGCTCTGTCCTCTCGGCCTGATCCGTGGTCAGTCCACACAGCAACTGTGCACGTTTGCTTCACGGGTACTGGCCGTTCGAAGGGTCACAGATGTGCGTCTCAGTCACTCTTTTGCACTTTTTCCTGGTTCTTTTGAATTTTTTGGTGGACAACTTTTAAGGTGGTGAGGAAATTTCCCAGGAAGAGGACGAGGAACGTCAGAGCCAACATAAACACCTGAAAGTAAAAGGAGGGAGAATTTACTTCAAACACAAGCTGTGAGATCTCTAAGAACTCGCTTTGATCAGTTTTTCAAACAAATAGCAAGTTTATTTTTTCCCACCTAAAAAATAAAAAGTGCATTCACATATGCTGACTTATGTATTATAATTTTTTTTGATAGTCTAAAACAGGAAAAATGCATTTTTTTTTTTTGCAAATTAGACCTAGGTCACTTTAATATGTGGTACTTTATCAGATACAAATCTGAGGTTTTTCAAAGCGACGACAGTCTGAACTTTCTAACATTTACGTCATGGAAGTGAGACAGATGTCACAATTTTCTCACTGGAGGAGGGGTGTGTGTGTAAATGCTGAGTACTGCGTGTCAAATCATGTCCTCCTTCTGGGCATGCAGATCACTTCAGGGTCACAGACTTAACACTGAAGTCCGAAAGCCAAGAAAAAAATATTAATAATAAACATTTTTTAAAAACTTGGCTCTCGGTAACAAACTCAGAGCTGAAAATAAAGATCTGCAGTGCGAATGTACTCTTCTTTGCTTCTGTGTGGCAGACCAAATAAAATCTGTTATGCTTCGCATCTCAGCTGTTTTAGACTGAGCCACCATAGCGCACATTTAACCAGATGTAGGTGTTTACATGGATTGTTCTCATGAACTGATGCAAGACTCAGACCGTTTCAACAGAACTGCATGCATATCAGCGTGCATGCAAGAGCATGTTGCCATGAATTTCGCATTAACCATCAAAACGTATTGTGGGCAGTAAAAAACTGTAGGTTTATCTTGGTAAACTCTGCGCTTGTGATCCGTACCTGCCACTCCTTACAGTCCTCACGTCTTGCCAAGCGAAACAGGGTCACCGAGTTGTACAGCTGCCAAAACTGCAAACATAGAAGAGGCATCATCGTCTGTTTTTTTCTCTACAGTCCCTGAAGGCACAAGCACTCGACTTTAATCTTCATATTTGCATACAAACTGCCTTTAATGCACCCAGTACAGGTTAAATGACAGATGTGTTGTGTCACTGCCTCATGAACTCACACGATTATATGCAAAATGACCAGCTTTTAAAATCCTGCAATATGCAGTAAAACTCAGCCTAGATGAGAATAAAGATGGAAAACCAAAAGGGTTTTTGACTTACATGGCCAAAAAAGAGGAAAGGCAAAAGAAAAGTGAGTCCTCTCCACATCCAGGACTGGAACCCCTCTGCAACGACACACTATAATAAATCTCGTGACACAGAATACTCCACAAATGACTTATTGCTTGTGGCTTTTGTTTGCACAACAGTTTGATGTTAGAGACGGCTTTAGGACCCCAGCTCAATAAAGTCTTACTCAAGTTGACAGACATCTGCATCTCAGCCCACTGAGTCAACAGCTGTCTCCATTTCTCACCTTTACCCCATTTTTCCAGACATGGTGCCGCAGATGGCTTCAGGGTTCAAACGATTGAAATGGCTAACACCAAAAATAGCTTGCAACTCACCCACTGTGAGATCCAGTTGATTCCTCTCTCCCAGAGCACGTAGCCTGTATAAACAGCCGCTCTGGTAGTAATACTGGAGGAACTGGACAAAGCCTGGAGGGCAGAGTGGCAATGAAAACCACTAAATGGCTGCACATTAGAAAGATGGTCACCGATTCGGGTTACTTTGTGTAATTACGAAGCAAAAATACACATCTGGCTTGTCACATGAAACTTCATCTAGAAAAAGAGGAGACATAATTGGCAGATAATGACTTTACAAGTGATTACAGATACCGGACTGTTACAATTTCCCTTTACCTTTCTGATGAAGAAATACTTCAGTCCTTTTAATGATTTGCATTTTTATTTATATGCCTTAAAACAATAAATGTCAAATTTTAAAAAACAAAACAATTTGGTAATGCAGGTGATCGTTCCAGTGACCCAATGTTTGACATAAAAACACTGGAGGACAATTGTTGGGGAGAACATCCACTTCCATTTTCCCTCCCTTACATCTTATATTAGTTTATAAGAGTTTAAAGCCCCAGAATAAGACTAAACATCTGTGTAGCAGCTGGAAACCAGTGATCATGGAGTGCAGAGGTCAGATCACGTCTTCACAAAACTTATTTTCTTATTTCTTGTCTGATTTTCCATCTTTGGTTATGGCTAAATATTTCACCATTTACAACATCATCCTTGTGTCTTCCTCTGATCAAAAACACACCCGACATCCAAATAGAACCAGGAGGACTTTTATACACTGATTAGCTTATTGTATGATTAATCATGTCAAATAGCCAAATTGTTGAGTAATAGCTCAAATCGGAAAAGGTTCTGCTTTACATGATTTTTGTCACAGTACTATATGTAGGGCTGGACAATTATGGAAAAAAAAAAAAAAAAAAAAAAAAAAAAAATCGCAATTATTTTGATTGATATTGTAATCACGATTAATGTAAACGATTATTCATTGATTTTTTTTCAAAAAGTGTTTATT
>JBBDHI010000020.1:12913178-12924122 GCA_037177115.1 Craterocephalus stercusmuscarum
ATTACAATAATAATAGCAATAAAAAAATGAATACCCAGTCTATATGCATTCCTGTTACATACATGTGACATTAATCAGTTTTCTTCGATTACAGTGATTGTGAGAAGGCAATATTGTAATCTCGATTAAAATTTGATTAATTGTCCAGCCCTGACTAGATGTTTAATTTTTAATTTATATCATATATATCTGCTGAACAAATAATTAAATGTTATCTAGTTGCATCTGTGGATAAACCTTGTTTGAAAGGATATAACTGGCTGGACAACTGACCTCATTTCTGTAATTACACGGCCATATAAAAATAAACTACAAGCTCAGACAGCATTATACTGGCTTTGTTTTAGTTTCTGTTGGGCCTTTAATAAAGCTGAACCACTTTTACAAGCGCCGTTTAACTGAATCTCACACTTTTATCAATTTCTTTTGTAACGTTATAATAATAGAAACCAAAAAAAATGAAAACAGTTAACATTTTTTCATATGTACAGCATATGAATATCAGGTCCAGCTGACTTATACTGTAAAACACGTGCAACCTTCACCTTAGCAGTAGTTTTACTAAATTAATATTTCCTCTTAAGAAAATGTCTCAGATTAAATTCCTGGTTGATACATAGACACAATGTTATCTGACAAAAGAACCACATAAATAAGGTGAAGATAATAGTGCAACAACCCTGGAGACTTACTCTGATAAATGGAGAATGCAAGGAACTGGCTCCTGAACAGCTGATACATTGGTCCCTCTGGCCTGTGGGAAGACACAAAGTGAAACAAAAACAAAGATACTGCTGCCTTCTTTCTGCTTCGACACAAACTTGAACACATTTCAAAAGGTAAAATTGACTAAATGAACTGAAGCACAAACTCACCAGGTAAGCATAACACCTGACAGAAAGGTGGACACATAGTGGTGAGATACCCACCAGCCTTTGATCCTGAAATGGCCAAAAAAAAATAAAATAAAAATCCCATTTTAGGAAAATTAAACAATCAAAGTTCATATAAACATTAAGATGTAATTCTAAAAAGTCAATGTAAGAAGTAAAAAAACACACCTGGAGCCATTGCTCATGAGGATACTTTCCCTTATGGTCAGTGTGCAGTAGTACCACACCAGTAAGAAGTTAAAGATTTCATCTGTGACTCTACACATAACCAGAAAAACAATGATTCAATGAATTCATTTCACCAAACAATAACAGCACTTGAAGGAAACGGCTCTCACCGATAGTTGAGTAAGAAGAGGCAGGTTATAGCTCCAAACATCAAAATTATTGTCATATAAAGCTTGAACTTCTCATACTCATCTTTATAGGCAAATCTGTGACACCACAAGAAAAAGGAGAGGATGAGACTGACAAGGAGATCACACGCTAAAAGCAGATTTTTAACCCATCTCGGGGCTGAATGCTTCCCATACTTTGCCTGGTTACTGAGAAGCGTCACGTTCACGTTGCCCAGGACCAAACTCAAGTAAAGTCTGAAAACAACAAGCAAAAGTCCCATAAGCATGTTTCTGCTGCTCTCAGTACAAGTCGAAATCAAAGACATGAAAACACACTTACCCGTTCTTCTTTGGCAAATATGATTCCATGTCAAAGAAAAAATTTTCTTTATCTTTGATTTGCGTTTTGATGTCTGTTATTAGCTTCAGCTCTTCCTCGTTACATGTCTGCGCACAACTGTAAACAGAGCAAATGTTCATGAGTGGAGGAATAATCTTAGTTAGCTGAATTAAATAAAGAGCCTTTATTAATTATTGTTAGTGAACCTCTAAATGTGGACGGACTTAAAATCATGGCAGGTTTGTAATCCATCCACGTTCAACCAAAATATGCTGTGTTACTGCACCATAGCTGTAAAAACATGATATCAGGGTTTATTTTCCCTCAGGGTCGGTTGTACTCACTTGTTCAAGCTGTACCTCAGGTCTTTCAGGCATTTTCTCTGTTTGCTGATGGCGCTGCTGCATGTCGTCTGAAGATTTGTGAGCTCATCTAATTTCTGTCTATATATTTTATGGGTTTCCTGGGGATCAAATAAATAAGAAGACTTAGAAACATCTGCTGACTGTCAGAATTTAGCATTGAAACAAACTAAAAATCTACTGGACTTTCTTTTTTGCAAAAGCAAGTTTTACAATTGTGGAACATCATTTGACCCATCTGCACACAAAAATGTAGATGCTTCTGCATTCAGAGGTGAGATAAACTTCCCACTTTGTATGCATTTGCTGCAGCAACACTGAAAGTCCCAGTCTGGGGTTAATAAAGCACGTCCCATCCAGACTTATTTTGGTAAACCAAAGCATGATTTGCATCACAAGAATAATTTATCATATTTTTTCTTTCATACTTCTCCAAAAGTGAGGTTTTATTTTTTCTTTCATTTGCTTATTTGTATGCTTTTCTTTTATGGTTGTATCTTGTGTTGCAGGATTGTTACAAAATCAAACCTTTAAAATCAAAAGCGGTGTTTTAAAAAAAAAAGTCAAATTAGACAAAATAACGTTCATTTTATACATCATAACCCGTTACCAGCTAGAGCAGACAAGTCTGTGGAGCTAAAGCTGCTCAGTCAGCATAGATAATCCTATGATCTGAGGAGAGGGACTCATTAACAGCTTCCTCAAAATGATTTGCATCGCTTATCCTTACATGCTCGTCCCTACTTCCAACATCTACAATAAAATCTAGAAACAGGGTCAAAAGCCAAGACGTCTATTTTCTTGTGCATATGTCCAAAATGTTATTTCAGGGGTGAAGTCACAGTTGGTTTTTCTTGGCACTCTACTTGTCTTATCAACTGTGTTGCTTGACAATAATTCAGGTCCAAAAAGCATAAATTGCAAGAAAACAGAGCCTCTTGCACAAAGTACTGTGTCACAAAGCCATAACCGATAAAAAAAGCCACAAATTGGGGAAATAGAAAGACAGCTCGCCTGTGTTTACACTGCGTATATACAGTATAATCACACAACAGTTTAATCATTAAAAAGGCCTGTATTTTACCACAGGTGGGTCAAATTGACACAAATTAGACGGAGTAGAGCAGAATTTCAGAAAACCATTGTCATTTTTCACAAGAAATATAAGGAAGGACATCCTTTGTATGTGTTGGGACACAAGTCATGTCCCTCGATAATACAGAGAACAAATAATTAGAAACGGAAGAATCTATTACGCAGGTTGGCTTTGTCCCCTAATTTAATCTCTTATGTAATTGTTAGGCATTTTTTGCTTCAAAGTCCCTCCAAAGAGATGGCTCTTGAATCTTAAGGTAGACATCTGAAAAATGGCATGCATCACTGCAGCTCAAAGTAAATAACACCGCTGCATGAAGTTATGTTAGCCAACTATAAATTAAGTAAGCTACAGCCCGGTTCAATGAAAACTAAATAACTTACCCCCAAAAGATTTTTTAAGTGAAAACCACCATTTCGACCTTTACGTAACTTTGATTGCAACTCTTTGATCAATAGCTCCATACTGCAATGACAGGCTAGCTGCTCTGAACATAACCAACCTGCTGCTAACGTTAGCAGATTGCTAGCTATGTTACAGCAAACTCCATGACAAAAGCCCGGTAAAACATCATCTATACCCCACATATGGCCCCGCAAAGCGCAGTTATTAACTCGGTGTAGCCTTTGAGGCCAAGCCGAGAATGAAAGGCGAATTGCAAAGAGCCAGACAAACTACCCTAGCTGCTACAGTATTTGCTGTCAGTGACATCCACAGCACGACACTGTTTGCAACCCATCGTGTATGATAAAACACTCGTAAGAGTGATTCCTGTTACCTGTAATTGTTGATATTCCTCGTCAATTTCCTCCCACTCCGTCTGAAACTTCGGTTTGGACATTCTGGTACAATTACGGCGAGACGAAAAGGACGTTTCAACAAGATTTAACCCCGGATCCCTTCTCACACAGGCTGCTCCGCCTCCGTCCCACTCAGACGCTTTTTAATTGTGCTGCACCGCGCATGCGCATATTCAGCTATTCGGGCAAACTCAGTTGAACCTATCAACTGTAAAATGAACCACATTTGAACCTGTAAAGTCAGCAACTCCTTTCAGATAAACTCTGTGGTTGAGAAACATCTGCAATGACCCGCTGGTGCAGGAAAAAATCTCAGAGAAAACGTGACTATCTTTAAGGTATTTATTTTAAAACACATTTACAGATTCGCTGTCTCACACACAGTTGTCTCCCACACGGCACTGCGCGTACCACACACAAGTATGCGCGTTCACTCCTCCCACATCCATTTTTGACAGCTCAAGCATAAAAAAATTAAGAACTGTGGAACAATTAACACTATCAACTATTAAAAACAAAAGAAAAAAGAAAAAGAAAAAAAAAGAGTGAGGCATCAGCAAGAAGCGCCAGATATATTTCTGCATTTACCTCTTAAATTAACGGTGCGCATTGCTGTTGCTTGGATACAACAAACAAAAGCAGAGGAAGTTTAGGCCGATAGCTAGCTTGTTACGTTTTCTTTACATGGCCAAGGATAAACAGATAGGCTTTATTTAACTCATCTGCTGGGACACACTAGTAAGGTACAAAAACTGTTTCATATGGTTGGGGTTACGCTCGCATTCTTATGCTTTAAATTTATTTTTTTTTTAAATAAAAGCCATCATTTCTCTAAAGTCCTTACAATGGTGTTAAAATTATCGTGAAATTTAACATTCTCTGCTATTTTGTGTGTGAAAATTATGTGAAATATTAGATTAATTATTAGCACAAAAAAGAAACATCGTTGGTTTAAAGATATAAGACCTGGAGGTTCCAGGAAATTCAATTAATAATTTAAAGTGAGATGAACTTGAAATAAAAAAAAAAAAATCTGAAGCGTCTTTTCTAATTTATGTGAAATTAACCTAATTAGTTTCTCCACAACCTCCTGAACATCAGTTAATATCAAATTACTCAAGTTCAGAAAAGTTAAACAAACTAAAACTATTCTAATTGATTGTACTCAGTCACTCAAGTTAACACACAAAAAAAACAAATTTTTCTAGGCAGCAGGTTTACATAATTTTTTAAAGAAACATTTGTTAAAATGACAGGGAACAGACCAACTTATAACTAAAAAACTATTTCTCTCTATTTAATAGGGTGTCATTGAGCTACCTCCAGCCATGCCGATTATAAGATCGTCCAAAAGGAATCTGCCAAGCTCAGTATTGAAGGAAGTGAAGTCACAGAGATGTGGACTTAGACACACAGTTTTCTCCGTCAGTGGAAATGAATACACTGGAGAGTGGAAGGACGACAAAAAGCATGGTGAGATACTGCTAAGTCTCTGTTTCAGCTTAACCACAGAGGATTGTGTTAAATGATTCTTTTGTTTTTTTGTCTAGGCAAAGGAACTCAGGTTTGGAAGAGGCCTGCTGCCATTTATAATGGAGAGTGGAAATTTGGAAAACCTGATGGATATGGCACTTACAGTGTGCTTCTCCCAGAATCAAAGGAGTACACGAGGAAGTACAGTGGTGGATGGAAAAATGGGAAGAAACACGTATGTATACATATGTGCATTACGTTTAACATGCATACTGAAACATACTGTATATATTATATATTTTTTACTCCTCAGGGCTATGGGATATACTTCTATGACAACTCATCAGTCTATGAAGGGGAATGGAGTGAGAACCAACGCAGTGGCTGGGGAAGGATGTACTATGACAATGGAGACATCTATGAGGGAGAGTGGATGATGGATAAGCATAATGGACAAGGAATTATTAGATTTTGTAAGGAAAGGTTGCTCTGCATATATAATATTGAAAAAAATGGATTTTAATGTTAACTAACATAGACAACAAATTGTATGCTCCAACTTGTGTTAAAGCAAATGGAAACTGGTATGAGGGGACATGGCAGCATGGCAGGAAGAATGGAAATGGCAAGTTCTACTACTCTGACAAAGGCCTGCTTTATGAAGGGTTTTGGGTGGATGGAGTGGCAAAATGTGGGACCCTGTCTGAATGTGAAAGAGATCCATTCTCACCAGCTAAACATCCAATTCCAAAGGTATAACATTTCGACTACTTCAACTTTGCATCAAATTAAGTAAATTTTTTGAGTAACTTTTATGACATGATCAAATGAGCATGGATCAAAAATTCAGTTTTATGTTCAGTAAATGTACTTCTTTTTCAATTTTAAAGGTACGACTGGTGGATGCGGAGTCAGTTTTAAGGGAAGCTGAGTCAGCTTTCCATGGTCAGTCTTGACTGTCAGCAAGAGGACCAGGAAGTCTACTCCACCATGTAATAAAATATGTGCAAGTATTTGTCATTTTACTCTCACCTAGAAAATCCCCTTTGGAGCTCACAGTCAAACTGAGCTGAAGACATTAGGAATTAAAGTTACTTTCATCTGCTGGTGTCGCAGCTGTTGTGATAGTAGACCTATAGTGAAAACTGTATAACCCCATGCAGTAGGGTTGGGCGATGTGGGTTCAATTTAATATAACGATATATTGAGCAGTTCATCTTGATAGCGATAAATGGACGATACCAGCACTATAGTACACAATTCAATTAGTTATTAATGTAATGTCAGACTAATGTACGGGTCCATTGTGCCACTCTCTGTTCTGTAAATGCTGGGAATCAAGAGTGTTTAAAAAATATTGAATAGGAATTAATTAGCACTGGGACGAATAAGCATAGACTGGGCAGTCCCATTACATGTTCATTTTATTAAAATATCAAATTTATCGATATGGGCCAAAATTATATCAGTTATTGTTGTAAATGTCAGTATCAGTAAATTTTTGATATATCGCCCACTCCTACAGTGCAGAAAATATTCAGACAAAAAGACATCTTCTGCAACCATTCTGTAAGAACCTCCATGCTTCAACCTTTAATTTTTCTGCACTTATCAAATTCAAACGGACATTTCTTTAATCTGTTGAGCATAAAGTTGCAAATAAACATTAATAAACTTGACTGACTGATAAGCTCCATGTGGGTCTCTAGGAATGTAAGATAAAACCATGCATCAGATTACAGTAGGTGCAATAATTCTGATGGAAGTTTTCAGCATCAGTTAAGTCAGTGCACAGTGTAAGGATGGCAGTTTGAGAAAACTGGTACTTAATATGGTTTGTGTTCACAAAACCGTCTTTCATTACATGTCCTTTCGGTAGATAAAATGAGAATGTCATGTTAACACCCAGAGCCTGAAAGGCTCTTGCTAAAAATAAGACGTTATTAGTCACCACAGCTATGCCATATATACCAGCAAATTTCTGATAATACTGTAATTATGGCAGCTGATTAGTCAGTCATCACAAAAAGCAAGCAGTACAAATAGAACTGGAGAGCATTATTATAAATCCCGTAAAGGAAGAGAAAAAAGGGTTAATACCTGTGGTTCACAAAACATAGCAAGATAATATATATATATAATATAATATAAACATTTGCAATATTTGCTGATAAACAGGTAAGTGCAGCAGGCAACAGACAAGATTCCAAGTTACTGATGACATGTCTGCCACAATGTCAGAGATAAATCAAGCTACGATCACGTGAAAAATTTTGTGATTTCAAGCTACATGCACTATGGCAGATTAGTGAGTTCACAGTTGATGAAATATGTATCTTCTAAAAATACAGCTCTTCACAAAATTTAAATTTCACAACCATGGGTGAAATACATTTTCCTTCCTGTAAAAAAATCTGAAGCCAAAATAATGGCTTCAGGCTGGGAGAAATGTCAGAGTTCCACCACAGATACCAATCCACTGTACTCGTCTATGGAAAATGTGAGCTAGGAGACTGCAAGATGGAAGATTCCCCCCTGTTGTCGAGCTCGTTTTGGAGTCTGGTGAGGTTGGACAGCTCTTCAAGCTCCTGAAACTGTCTGTCAGTCTTGTGGCTGACCAAGGAGCGATAGAAATGCACAGCAAAAACAATGAAGACTAAACCAAACGGGACCATGATAGAGGTTGAGGTAATAGCAGCAGCCACACCGGAGGAAAAAGCAGAAACTGTGTTGTTACTGGATTTGTTGGGCTTAATGGGTAAAAATTTCACCCAGCAGAGTAGAACCACCTCAGCAAGAAAAAGCAAAGTGCCAATGACAGTAGAAAAAGCCCAGGCCAGTTCAATATGTCTATGCATCCGCTCATGTGGGGACTCCTTTACAGAGTTGAGATTGTGGACGTTGCTGACAGCCTCTATGTTTGGCAAAATGCAGGTGCTGACCATCAGGGCAAACAGGTGAACAGCCACAAGCACAGTGGTACAGGCACTGAAAGCGATGAGGAGAGCAGGTGGGTAAGGATAACTGTTATCCAGCTGCACTTCTACCATAGCCACCTTGAAGAGAAGAAAGCAGGAGGCACAAGTTTAAAACATGTCAGCACTGTCATGTGAGTGATTCATTCACAGATTAGTGACATAATAAGTTGGAGACAACGTTACCATAGCAAATCCAGAGAGCAGAGCTGATGTCCGACTGGAAGCTTTCAATTTAGCTCGACTCAGGTACAGCTTTCTCCACGACAGCGCTTGCAGTGAATGCTCGTTCAGACTCATGTTGCGCGAGAATGAAAGCAGTGGCCGAGCAGCGCAGCTGTGCGGAAATCTTGCGCTACAAGACAGAAAAGAGGGTCCAACTATGTACACTAACAAAGCATTCACTCTCCCCAGTTGACGGAACTGCGGAAGCCAGTTTTCCACAAACAGTTTGCCTTCAGCGTGCTAGATTGCCTGCACCTTGAATTACCCAGAAGCCCCAGCGCGCCCAGAGGAACAGCCGTCACTGTAAACGGTGTCGATGCGTTATCTCTTTAAAGAGTAACTGCACATCCCGTTTTACACATGTTACTTATTAGTGTGAAGTCATTGGTTACATACCGTAACACGTGTGCAAATGTAAATTATAGAATATAATTCATTTTTCCTATTTAATGAAACGTTTTGTTTCCCTAGTCACGTAGTCATTCATAGTGACGAAATGAATGAAACAGGTCAAGGCGAGAAACAAAACAACTGCTCAGCTGCTAGAGGAGTATTTTGAAAAGCCTATCTGGTGAAACTGATTAAAAAAAGAAAGAAATCAGAAAAAAAAAATATAATGAAGACTTACATATCTCGTGGCCAACCATCTCGTAGCTCTGACTTATAAATATAAATAATTAAATATAATATAAACAAACAAACAACATATTTCAGGAACAAAATGCTCAGAACATTTCTAGGAATCCAGCTGTAAACTTTGTAAGTCTTATTTCTGGTTCAGATTTGAGATAAGGCTTATTTTGGAAAAAACAAAACTAGGGCGATGATATCACCAGCGTCCAAACGGGTTGTCTAATTTCGCGCTTGGCTCTGCAAATGAGACAGGTGGTTAATTAAATTAGAATTTTTATTACATCATTATTATGGTTAACTGGTTTTTACAGAATATACGGTAGAAAGCAAAAGAGCCAATTAGAGTAGGCGGGCGGGCAGGACTAAGAATTTTATATCTTCTTCCAATTTCATGATGAAAGCTTTTGAAAACCTTTTGACAACAGTAGATTAAATAAATCATAGCAATGGCTAAAAGGCAGCCATTTCATTTTCCATATCTAAAACAACACTCGTCAAATATGATAAATATTTCAGATTTTGTAAGAGCAGCTGAAAGCAGCGAAATGACATACTATGACGCTGTCCAACAATGTTTTGGTTCCTGGCGATGACGTAATACACAAAAACATGGTTCCCTTGTTTTGAACCTCTAAAGCGTGCTAAGTGCTTCTTTAACTTTACTACGCGCGAGGATGCTTTTCCCAAACTGACTGCTTGGAAAATTATTTTGAGAGACGATGGCTCAGTCCGCGGAAACGTGCGCCGAATCTGGACGTAGGCTGGTGTGTAGCATCTGCCATGTTAACGTTAGCTTATAAGGAGAGACTGGCAGCGAGCTAATTAGTTAGCTAAGCTAACGTTTGCAACAGTAAACGTGATATTTGTCATGTCACTGAAGCTGCTCAAGTTGAGGAAACCAGTGAACACGACAGACATCGCAGTTTAGATTTGAGAACTTCTTTCATGTTTATAGTTTTTGTCCAGCGTACAGGAGTTAAAACAAGACAAATCAATATAGTTGAGTGCAAGCAATTTACAGTTATCTTGTAATATCATACCAACAGTAGCTTCCTTCTTCTCTGATAAGCGTCGTTAGCACGAGGCAGTAGAAAAAGCAATAAGGCAGTTGTAGCAACGTAAGAAGCGCTGTGAAAACCTTAATATGACCTCCTGTCCCAGTTTGAAAGTTCGGGCTGAAATGGAGGTTCATTTATTCTCCATCCTGTATCCCAGTCCAAATACAGGCGCGGGCCTTTGTGACAGAATTTGCTTTTCACGCGTGTCTCAGGTTTGTCATGTAAACCCTGTCATTTTTTATGGCAGCGCTCCATCTGCCGGAGGATGTACGACGAAAACGAGGACTTGTCTGATGTTGAAGAAATTGCAAACGTCAGAGGTTTCAGTGTGGAGGAAAAGCTCGTCAGCGACAGCTACAGCGCAAACTTTGTCCACTCAATGGAGGGCAAAGGTAAAGGAACACAAAGCATGGCATGTTTCTTTCGAGTCAGCCTCTGTTATACTATAATAACACTATTTTGCAACTAAATAAAATGCAGTTATGGTTGAGAAAATGTACGTCTTTGCCCCAGTAAATGTGTTGTCATATGAATACTTTGGACTAAATAGAGAACTACTGTTTTGCAGACTTCACATATGAATATGTACAAAGGGAGGCCCTCAGGATACCACTTATTTTTAAAGACAAAGATGAATTAGGGATTAGGTAAGGAGTCTTTTCTGCACATATTACAGTTTCTAATGTCTTTGTTAACAGGGTTGGGCCAAGTTACTTTGAAATGCAGTCATTCAGTTAATACTGTTTGCATT
>JBBDHI010000020.1:12986122-12997126 GCA_037177115.1 Craterocephalus stercusmuscarum
TAAGCTGCATTTTAACATTGATGCAGGTAGAACTAAGATGCATTAATTTACGATTGTTTGCTCGGATAATAAGGTTTCTTGTTGAGGTAATTTCCTAATCCTTTCTATTTTGCCAGCTTCTTTAGAAAACGTCTCATGTTAAATAGTGCAGTTAAGATAAAGTACACAGTGGTCATCGTCCTCCTTGTGAAACCGTTTTCCTTATAGATTGTCCACATTTTTCAGCCCCGACATCGCTGGGCTTGCTTTGCCACTTGAGACACTATTTATGTATGACAAAGTGCTCAGACATAAAGCTCTTAAATGTCTGTGGGGTTTTACAATGACTGGAATAAGCCAGAACAGGATCCTCTGTTATCTGACACGTCTGTTTCCCCCTGTGGGATGGATCGGGGCTGCAGATGGATGGCCTCAGGCTCTGCCCCTGCAAACATAAAAATGCCTTGCTAGCAAACTCACTACAAGTCAGCAGGATGTTGATATTATTCTACCTCCAACAGGCCCATACAGGGAGCAACTCTCATTCACACAGTATTAAATGCTGACATGGAAACCAGCTGCTGAGCTGAGCTATTATCTGTTAAGTGTCCCTGCAGAATGAAAGCCTGTGATAGCATTGCTATCTCATAGAATCTAAGAGGTAGTCCCAGTTTTCAATCTTTACAGATGTAAAATGATATGAACAAGCACTAACCCAAATGTATTGAAGGATTTTGACTCATCCTTTCAGTCAGAGTTGTAATTTTCAGGTTGAACAAATACACTACATGCAAAAAGTTTGTTGTCCGTTGACACCATCCGTAGTATTAACATTTAAGATAAGCATATATAATCACACTCCATCATCTCTGTTTTGTTATGCAACTGCAAATCATTTCTTCTAGCCTGAATGATGCTACTTTTAATACTGATGCAGTCACCTTCACTGATGCCTTTTTGGGGTTTTGTTTTTCAATGGATTCTTTAGATTTTTCCAGTCTTGGAGATTTCGATCAAGCACATCATCAAACAGCAGGCGGACCACCTGCTGTCACAGCTGGCTGCACCGTGATTTGCTGCAAAGGGCACCTAAAGGGACGACTAAAACTCTCCAAATAGAAATAGTCTTATTTAAAAACAGGAACATGCCCATTTCTGGTGCCTGAAGCTCATATGTATGCCTCTGATTAAGTTGTGACTGGTCAACACATGATCCATACAAGGCCAATACGGGCAGTGTGACTTTTTTTTCTCCAGTAGCACTAGTGGTTGCTAATTGCTGTTAGATGGGCAATGCTGTAGGATCCTTAAAATAAAAAGCAGTCTTCATTAATGAAGAAGATTCATGTGGATTTATGCAATGTGTTAAAAAGTACTAAATAAACTGTAGATTAGATCAATGGTTTAATTTTTTAGATGAATATTGGTTATATATATGATGTGATTATATAAAAATCTCCTTGGATTAAGCGGTTCAGAAAATGGATGGAATGGATGGATATATAAAAATGATCTGTCAACTCCCTGAAATGATCTTGTGACCCCACGAGGGGTCCTGACCCTCAGTTTGGGAGCCACTGATTTAGACTGTGTGCTTGTCAGACAATGAGTCTTATGTTTATTGATTTTAAGTTGTCAGCGGCCGAGTTGGGTTTGTTATTGACTTCAATTCAATTTCAGAATAAGCAAAGGCCTGAATCTAAAAGCCCACTGTTGGGGCAGTTTGGAGCCTTCTCCCTCTTTTATTTGTTTTTCTTTTGTGAGTATTTTTCTTTAAACTTTCTATGGACTGGCTCTTGGTTGTCAGATTCTTATAGTATGTTCTTTCTCTTTCGAGCCTTAGCTCATATGGGGATGTTTATGTTCTTTTGGGTCATTACACACTCTCTGCGCCTACATCTCTGCGCGGGTCTGCTCGGACTTGCATGATTCACATTTCATCAAGTCTACAAAAATCCCAGATCCAGATAGATGTGTACAGCCCAAACATTTGATTTCCCAAGCTTTACTGCTGAGTCAGTGAAACAAAACATAATTCAAGCAAGTACCAGCTTGTTTTAGGAGAAGCTAGAGGAGAGGCACATTTGAATTATTTAGCATTAAAACAGGCATCGGGAAGATGTTTATGCCACTTTCACTGCTTTTGTTGTATTTCTCTCTTTTCTTGTCTCATCATAAACAAGCAGAGGACAGTATA
This sequence comes from Craterocephalus stercusmuscarum, assembly GCA_037177115.1. Classification (NCBI taxonomy): domain Eukaryota; kingdom Metazoa; phylum Chordata; class Actinopteri; order Atheriniformes; family Atherinidae; genus Craterocephalus; species Craterocephalus stercusmuscarum. Next base: position 12,988,299 of record JBBDHI010000020.1, read on the forward strand.
CAACTCGACTTTTCAGTTGTACTTGTTAAATAATCTTTGGGTCAGATTCCTCCCTGGTCAGGTGTTCTAGGTATTTCCCACTGTGTGAAGAGGTATTGGGACACACTGCGATGGGCTATGTCTCTTAGCTGATCTGGGGGGGTGGAGGTAAACCCAGTCTATGGGTTAACTAAGCTATAGGGCGCCGATAGAGGGAAGTTTGGGCATCCTTGCTTTATCTGCCGCCGCTGTGACCCCACTTAGGATAAGTGGTAAAAGATGGATCTAAGAAAACAAAAATAACTAACAAAAATAAAAATAAAAAGTCGACAAAATTATTTATTATTCAAACTATATTTATGCATGAGCAGGCAAACATCATTTCCAGTTGAAGAAAAAAATAAACAGTGTTACAAATGGACCATCAACAATGATTAATGATCAAGTCTAATAAATAAACATGTGAATCAAAAAGTTTCGAGCGAACATTTATTTTTAAATGTGCGAGACTCAGCTTGTTTTTGTGCCAATCACACACACATCAAAACCAAAGCTTGTGCATTCAGGGACATAGTCGTCCTTAAAGTGCAAATGAACAGACATTTCATTCCTATGATCAAAGGTAGTCATTTTCTCTGCATGTCCACAACATACACACACTCTAGTTATCAGCTCATGGACAGGTTTGGTTTCTGCACAGATGCAGAAACCAAACCTGATTAATTAAAACAAGTAAACATGAAAATAATAAGACAATTATAACAGGGAGCAGGACAAAGCGTGGGCTGTCGCACGGCTGTATCTGAAACAAATCTCAGATTTACTGGAAAATAAATCCACATGTAAACATGCTTCCTATTTGTGGGCTTTGGATGTTGCACTATGATAAACAGTCATGCCCGTTTGTTAAAACCAATACAAAACAACATATCTATTAAAAAAAGCAAGCAAAATATTAGCTGCTGCAATTTATTCATGCCACAAGAACAACAAAAACCCAACAAAACAGCATAGTGGAGAAAGAAAGAAAAGAGTCCCTTTGAATTCTTCAAACACTGAAAATGAGTCAGTGATTCAGAAATAAGATCATTAATGAAACATCACTGGACAAACTTATCTGGGACTAGTCCTATTTGGTGAGAAAAAATAGATCTTCTGCACACCATCTGTGACTGAAGAGGCATGAGAGGCCTGATCAGCAATCAGTTCATCTGAAGTTCATTCCCAAACACTGTGTGTATCTGTGTGTGTGAAATGTTTAATAATTACTACGTAAATTATACCCTGAAAAAAAATGGAAGCACATTTCATGTGAATATATTCTTACTACTATCAGGTTCTGGCTAAAAGTTATTGCCACTTTATCTGTAGAAATTAAACTGACCAGTTTTCACTGCTGGATATTAACTTCATACATGAGCTGGCAAACAGAGGAAAAATTAACATGAGAATTAGTTCAATGAAGAAATTTAGATATTTAGTTTGTTTGAAGACTTTTCCTCCTTTTCTCCTGTTAGTATATTCCCAGCTGGCATAAAAGAAACATGGGTTTCTGGAGTGTTTTGGTGTTTTAGCAAAGGTAAAAGACAAAAATTATACATTTATAGAAGTACTAAGACGCTTCACTGAGATCATGAGTGAAGCATCCTGTAGTGTACAGCCTGTTACAGTTCTATCTACAGAAGCTCTTCTGAGTCATGGTCTTATCAGTCGCTCATGTATTTTACTGGTAGTTTCCTCCGGATTTCTCAGGAATATGTTTCTGAGCCCAGAATGATGCTCCCGTCAGCATGCATGCCTAGAGACTGACAGTATTTATAACATAACTCTCAGTTTCTGTTTCCCTCCACACACGATGCTGGAAATTGTGACTAATTACTTACATTTTTGTTTCTTAAAAAATTTATTTTTAAATGTATTTCTTGATTTTTATCTGAAGAATTGTTTTTTTTTCTTAATAAAAAAGCACATTCCCAGCAGGTTATAATGTAATAAAGAGGGGCCATTCAACCATGACATCATTTGTTTTCCTGCAGGTCTACAGGCGGTTCTTGACCTCCTGCTTCAGTGTCATCCTGTCACACACCACAAACTGAGGGCGCTTATACAGTATAGGCAGGCGTGGGCTTTCTTAATTATCACGAGTGAGTTTAATTAGGTTTAAAGGGCGACTCTCGAGCATCATTTAATGAAAAAAGGCTGCAACTGACATCGGCTGTGAATGATATTGTAAAAGGTCTACATAATCACATCATTGGAATATTTCTGTGTTTTAACTTTAATAAATCAACAAAACACTCCAACTAATGACTTTTTATTTATTACTGTGAAAACTGAGACTAGCTTCATGGGAAGCTGAATCCATAAAGATCTAAAAAAAAAACCAGCAAATTGTGGGAAACCCAAATTCATCTGTAAACTTTCTGTCATCACTTCTCATGCTGCACACTTCCTTAACTGCTGATGTGCCCTGGAGCAAGGGACCAACTCCACAGCTGCTCCAGTAACAGGTAATGGGAAGGCTTCGTATAGGAAAGCACAGGTTTGGAAATATGTTGCTCTGGAAAACAGGAAGCCTGTCCGGGGAAAATTCCCTGGATAAATGGAGGTGAACCCAATCCACCAATTTATTCTTACTGGTTGTTTAAATACAGAGCTGCCTGCAGTCGTCAGAGCATCCACAGGGACACACAACATAGATGCTCAAGTTATTTTCAGGAATGTGCGGGTCAATGTCAGCATCTCACTGACACCAGCTAACACAGCAGGCTAGACTTGGGGGTATACGAGGCTGCCAGTCTAAGACTAGAAGCTCCTGGGAAATCACCTCCCACAGAAGTGGAGTGCCACATTTTTTGACATGTTTCTTTCTTCAAAGCCCCAGGCTTGAAGCTCTAGTCTGTCCTCCTCCTCCTCTCGATCGTCCTCCTCTACATCTCCCTCTTCGTACAGACTGGGCTCCTCCACGGAGGTCTCCATGTTCGGGTTGAAGCTACAGAACGCCTGCGCCTCGCTGTACTCGTAAATGGTTGGGAGGCTGCTACGTAAACCAAAGCGGCGGCGAAGGGCCACAAGTAGCGGCTGCGGGACGGTGAAGATGTCAACGTTGTTGCCCAGATCGATCCAGGCCAGGCAGGGGAACTTTTTGGGATCCTTCACTGCGTCTGTAACGTCCTTCAGGATGGCGACGGTCAGGCGGTTGCCGTTGACGGCTAGCGTGGTGAGTTTGGGCAGGCTGCTGAGGTAGGGCAGCAGCAGCCGTAAGCTGTCATCCTGCAGCTCGGTGAAGCTCAGGTCCACAGCCGACACCGCGTCGCTGCTGTTCTGAAGGTAGAAAGCCACGCGGTGGACGTCACGGCCAGACAGCGGGATTCCTGACAGATTCACAACATCCCCCGACAGTTTCTTCTTCAGGGTGGTCTTCAGACTGTTTGAAAAGACAAGAAAAACAAAGTTAATCATCCTGTTTACACACATAGAAAGCTTCTTACAAACTGTATTAATGCTCCATTTACTCTTTCAATAACAAGTTATCTTTACTTTATGATACTGAGGTTATTGATTTCACAGTGGTTGCAATCAGGTGCTACAACGTCCACAAGCTCCTGGAAACTGCAAGTTTGCAAAAAAAAAAAAAAAAAAGCAACAGCCTGCACGGTGTGGAGAGTAAGAAATCAATAACATGGAGAAAATATTTGCATTTGAATGTGTCTCAGTCTGAGCGGCTCAAGTAAGAAATTCTGTTGCTGATGTTGAAAACCATCTGTGGAAAAGCAACTAGTGTTTCAGGTGTCGTCATAAAACCAGCCAGAAGGTTCAAAGCAAATAAAAAAATCTGATCACAGACAAAAACAACAAAAAGAAAAAAAACCAATCTGACTTAAAAAACAGAATGAATAAACAGAAAGTAAACACCCTGGTAATGAACTGGTGCCCAAAGTGTCTTTAGCCATGCAATTTCACCTTAAATGGTCTTACAGGGCTTTTATGAGTGTGTGTGATTTTCCCTCCCAAAACAGGGATTCCACTTGGATTTTAGAAATCAGGCCACTTGTGAAGTGTAGAGTGACAGGTTTATAAGCCACTTAGGTCGAGTTGAGAACATTTTAAAATGAGACAAGTCACATTTGGGATATGTAAACCTAATGCTGCAGTCTGTCAGCATTTTGTAAAAAAAATGGGGCATTAAGAGGCAAAATTCTCTTCCAGGTTACATAAGAGTCTCAAAACTAAGAAGCTGTAGTAACTCCTGCAGTAGGTGCCAACTGGCAGATTACATCCCTTTGGACAGTATGGTAGGTGTTTTCCCGCTGTTTTCAGGATTCTTGCCAGAAGCAAGTTGATGGTGGTTGCTTTAACTCACTTGAAAGTTACAACATATCAGTCCTTTCATCTTATTCAAACAAGTGAAGATTACTTCTCTTAACTTTGCTTTGACTTTTAAAAGTCAGGGTAGATGAACGTCTTTTGAAATATGCAGGACATGCAGGGGGATGAAAGATGGACACGCAAGAGACAAAATGATAAAAGCCCGCTGCTGTCATAATCTGTTTCAGTCCTTGAAATAACAGGTGTGAGGTGAATTAATCTTAGAGAGAAAAAGTACCCATACAGACCTGTGCACTTGTCAGACTGGATCATGGTTTCACTCACCACCTCTTCCTGTACTGAATAATCTTAGATAAAATGCTCTCTCTTTATTAGAAAGTAGCTAAATATGTATGGGAGGTTGCAACAGGCGTGTCATCATCTGATTCACCTCATTATTCTTCTTTGTTTGGACTTTACAAAAGTCAGAGAGAGGACATCCCTCAGACAAATGACAATAAGGCAGAAGCGTGGAAGTTATTTATAAAAACAGAAGAAAAAGGTTGTGTTTGAGCCTGAGGCCTGAGTTTGATCTGTTTTTCCTTCGTGCCGCTGCCTCTGTAGGCACAGTGAGGACCCTCCCTGCATCTCTCTCGGCTCCCGTCTATGTCTGGAAGCCTCATAAATCGACAGGTTGTGCTCTTTGCATCTGTCACCCTCTCTGCTTGGTTAGGGAAAAGAAAAAGATCTGTAGCGTACCGGGGCTGTGATTCGTCGGATTATTGATTCTAGGAGTAGGCTATAATTCATCTCTCCCTCACATCCTTACTTCTGCTCCCTTTCTTGCTCTTTTTCCTTGGCCTCCTTCCTTTTTTCTGTTACACTCTCACTGTCGCTCCCCCTTTGAATTTTATCAGCTGAAGCAAATGCATTCATTCTTTCATATTTCTCTTTTGAGCAGTTTTCTTCCCACCAAAACACTGAAGACTTTCTAACAGATTAGCAGCACACTGACAGAAAATAAAGTACCCAATTGTACCTTTAGGGGTACAAAACAACTGGGGTGGTACCTTTCCCTCAACATTTCAGTTTTTACCCTGTAAAGACCAGAACTGAGTGTCTGGATGTTGTCTGTTTTTTATAAGGTAAAAATGCACTGAGGGTACAACAGCAGCACCTTTCAGGGTATGACCCCGGTGACAGTCCTTACACCCTTGAAGTTACAATTGTTACTATATTTTCTGAGAGTGTTTAATCACTTTATATTACTTTAAACATCTCATAAGCTTAATAAATGAGTTAACATTTCTTAACTAAGAAAGGCCCTTATTTCAACTATTTAATATTTAAAGCTTTACAGATTAAAATGACATCATTGTAAGATTTTTCCCATTACACGCATTTTTGCATTTACCAAATTGGCAGAGATGGTTTTCAAATGAAATCACAATGCATTTTGCTTGTTAAAGGTTGGATATGAAATATGACCACATTGCGACATATAATGTGTTTAGGTTGTAGCTGCAACACCAGAAAAATAATGCTATGCTGCCAAGTTTGCTGCCGATACGTCAACAGAACAGCACCATGTCTGATCATAAACTGTAAAGGATAAGGACTGTTTTTGATTAATAAGTCTATTTTTCAGCACTATTTAACGTCAGCCTTGATATCCAATATCTATTACAGTAGATGCAGCTACAGTAATTTCTGACAGTCTTACTTTGGCCGCTAACTGCAGTGATAAAACAAGCTGGAGGATAAAACTGCCTCCGTTTACTGGGTGTGGAGGTTGATCAGCAACAACGAAGATCAACGATCTAAAATAAAACATGTTCCATAGTGTAGACTGCACCTAAATTGACCTTAGTTTTCACTCTTTTCTAGTCACTCCCCTTCTGAGATTGATAACGACATCATGGCCCAGACTCAGCTGCTTCACTCACCGACTCATTTCTCCCAGTGCCGGCCAAGCTGTGCTGAACATACTACTGGAACATAAAGACTACACTTGATGTATTTAAACAGCATGCCACAGTCATTTTTTAAGGTAATGCTTCATTCTACACCCCTCTAAAATCCTGGTGGGGGTATTCTTTTAAAACAATATAGGTTTTGATAAAAAATGCTCATATTCAACCTTCGATGTATTTTTGATTTAACAAACGACTCTTTCTTGTCTATGTCCATGTATATGTTTGGTCAACATGATGATTTTTGCAAAAATATTCAGAACAGCAACAAACAGTAAATTCTGTATGCTGTAACCGATAGATAATTATATTTAGTATTTTTTTCAGTCCTCAGATCCTAACAACATCCTTTAACAATTCTGAGAGGGTGATTGCATCTTCTTGTCTGACTCTCCTGCGGCTTGTAAGGGCTCAGCATGCCACAGTGCAGTTTCTACATTATGCTGTAAAGAAAAATGACAATTGTTCCCTATGAATTATTTAAAGGAGGGTTTTCCTGCCTCTGCTGTAGCCTTTCCCTTTCACCTCCATGTTTATGCAGAGAGATGCACTCCAAGAGACACGCAGCATTGGTAATGTAGGTGAGTGGGTGGTACAGGGGGGAGTTGGAGTTATAATATGTTTTTAATGAGAGAGAGCATACACAACAGCAGACTTCCTTACAAATCTACTGCTTCTGAGCACCGTGGACACAGTTCCACCCACAGTCTGCTTAGCCGACTGAACACCCGCAGGGCAGGCACGGCTGGTATTTCTGAAGCCACGATACAAAATCGTCCATCAGAATAAAACAACAATACCACAAATAAATGTCTTGCTCTGTCAGGAGGTCATGCTCGTAGGCAGTGGTTCCTATCCTCTTAGACCAATGCAGAAACAAACAGCTTTAAAGAAAAATGCATCTTGATGCAAACAAAACGTTCTTTGCTTGGAGACTCATTTAAAAGCAAATAACTGAGGGAAATCTATCTAATGACATCCACAGGAGCAACTGATGTAACCGTGCAGGAATCTAATAAGAGCAGAGTCTCATGTGTCAAACTATTGGCTGTTGAAATGTGGGTTCAGGCTGACTGTCTAATTGCTTTTCGTAGCTTGTCTTTCCTCTGGGATGTTGTTAACTTCTACGCACTGAACAAGGGGTCCTTCTGGCTCTACTGTTATGTAAACCCCAGAGGTAGGACATGAAACACCTGGGGTTTGTGATGTTGAAATTGAGTTCAGGCAAAGAGATCAAAAAGGTCAGAAGACAACCTACGAATGTGTCTTTTAATGTAAGATTTCACTGACTCGTTTCAAAGCGTTCTGCTGAAGACGGGCTCGGTCTGCTATGCCTCACCAGCCTGAGTAATCGCACTGGATAATGAATCTACAGCGGTTTGATCTATTGCACAGGCTGCCAGCATTGATAGAGATTTATTTAGACAGCCTCGATTGCCTGCGAATGCTTTGGCAGTTGCAAACACAACAAATTAATCAGCATTAACATGTATGATTTGCAACCTTAATTTTCCTAACTGCGGCTCCTCGCACCATTACTTTCTCCACTACCACAAATATGCAGGTCTAGGTGCTTTCTTGCTATGCTTGTACATCCCCAGATGACATTACCGCGCTTCCATTAAAGGGCACACCCATTGATTTCTGCAATCACCCTCATTTTCTGGCCCATGTTTGGAGCCATTTAGCATCAGGTTAGTCTCCACACTGTCTAGCTGTCTCTCCTGATGGCACAAAAGTTAAGTGCTCATCATTAGTCCGCGGCCTCCCCGCTTCGCCATTCTGCTTATCAATTTCTGCTTGAAAGCAATCAAACACTTTCCATGCAGTGAAAGTGATGTTGAGCTGGAAGGATGCAGGTTTTAAAATAAAGGGCGGACAGGACTGGGCATGTATGCTCTCTGAAAAGTGATATTTTCATAAGAAAAAAATTCACAACCCCTCAATATGCCGTTACCGGGTTCAGAGTTAAAAGCAGACGCAAGGAGGGAGACTTGTAACCTTGTCGTCCACATCGAAAACATGTTCCCCTTCATTTACTCTCATGAATGAGTAATACATCAGGAGACAGCAGGATGTGGTAGAGGTAATACTTTGTTCATCTGTTGTGGAATTTAATAAAACAGTGTTGAGTGTTATGAGCCTTTCCTGGTAATATCTTTAACTGTTTACTATAGACTGCATTTTCATGCTGTTTCTTAGTACTGTACACTGGGACTTATTTCTAACAAATGTTTTTAAAGTGGTAGCTAAAATCATTTAAACCACATTGTTGAGCTTAATAGAGTTGATAGGCGATAAATCATCTATCCTGAAAGACAAACATAAATGAATGTTTTTTGTGAGGGGATCATGCTCCTAATTTAAATGCTGTACGTTGTTTTAATGCAAGTTTTGTGGAGAAGAAACAAAGATGGAAAAAGAAAAAGGCAACAAAAAGGGACTTTATTGCCAATAACCGAACTATACCATTGCAACTGAAACTTTTTATTTTCATTTTTTAATGATTTTCTTTTTAAAACAAATTAAATATATATTTAATTTATGGACTGATATATAGGGGGTTTT
>JBBDHI010000020.1:13005309-13025008 GCA_037177115.1 Craterocephalus stercusmuscarum
AGTGACGTAATAGATAGAAAAACGTAATAGATAGCGGAGAAAACTAAACAGACTGAAAAATATGACCCAAAAAAAATAATAAGATTTATACATGGCACCAGAAGTGAATAAATTACATTTTTCTGCAACAGGTATTTAAGAGCTTAAAAAAGTGGATTTTGCATGACATGTCCCCTTTAAGTTATCACTGCTGAGAGCAGGAACAAGTTTGGGATGCTGTGGTTTGGTATGATAAATGGTTGGAAGAGAAATCATCAAGAAGCTCAGCTGAAAAAGCAAGCCTTCGGTACTAATTTCAGAAAACTTCAGAAAGAAAACATCGCCGTTCCTGACTCTTCCCTGTGTTTACAGTTTTTGAGGCACTCACAGGATTGGTATGTGTAAAATGTGCTATATAAATAAAATTGTCTTGCCTTGAGAAGTCACATTTTGGTGTCATTTCACAACATAAATGAATTAGTTGTTAAAGTACAAGGGCATAAAGTGTTGTTATTGTTGAATTGTGAAAAATTAAATCTTTTAGATGATGTTATTGACTATAAGAACAACGCAGCGGTAATGCTCCCCTGAGTCCCCTCTGGCTCTAAACATTAAGGATAAAGGATTCAATGTTTATCATCTCAACATGATTCATAAAGTGTTTTTTACTCTGTCACAATCAAGCTTCATGTAAACTTTGGAGAAGTAAATAAATGACTTTTGGACAGTATTCACAGTGTAAGCTGTGGGAGGAAAGGCACTTTGTGAGGTCTGAGCAGGTCTGGATCAATTTTCAGGAGGACTAGTCAACAGTCAACACTCGTCCACATCTAATGACACCTTTTCAAAACAGCAGTCACAGTCACGATTTCTTTCACGTTCAAGATGATCATTAAACTAAACCTTAATGTAGGCTCCAATATTCAGTATATTAAAATAAATGGATGTTACTGAGAGATTTCTGTCAATATTTCGAGGGATTCTCTGCAAAGCTTCATACAGGAGAAGAAGAAACGCTGCACTAACTGGAGTGGTTTCTTAAAAGATACATGTGAAAGATGCTGTAATGTAGATCACTGCATTGCAATAGAGGTAAGTAATGAATGAGCATCTACACTGAGGGCCAATCTCTTCAAAATGTGCTGTAAGGCAATTTTAGTCTAATAAAAGAAATGAGCTTCATTAATCTGAAATCCAATAGCAATCATAATAATATTAAAACCTCCTTTGGGGAGTGCTGTACGTCTCAGAAACCTTCCTCAAGCTGCTGCAGAGAAAAATGAGAGTGCCTTTAGAATGACACAGTTGTGTAATGTTACAGTGTTAGAGAAGAAAAGCAAGCCTCAGTAATAAAGCTTGAATTATGATTTATGTGTTATCTGTGAAGCATTTGTGACCACCTGCTTAGAATTCATGAAAACAATCCAATTTGTGGCGTGGAGCGGAGAGCCGGATCCGATAGACTGCTCTTCATGGAGAAAATAAAAATGCAAGAATTAAATGTGTTGTAGGTTGCGGGGTACTTTATGCTTCACCCCCAACTCCAAAATGTGAAAAGATCAAACTCCAGATCGAGTCAATGCAAGGTATGAGGAATGAAGAAAATACGTGACTTCTGTTCTGCAACCTTGCAGTGATTCTGCCTCCCCCCTTTTTCTCTCCGTCTGACAGAGCCTTTCCCCAGAGCTTTGGCTCAAACTGCTATGTATAGCAACTGTTGAGCAAAATGAGCTCTCACAAGAAGGAAACGAAGGAAATCAATGCAAGGGGGAGATTTTAAAATCCCTGCAATTGAGGGGCAGAAACAGTAAAAAAGAAAAGATGATGGAAGAGGAGAAAGGCTAGGAAAGGAGGGCAAAATGCAGAAAGGGGATTTGAGGGAAAGGTATTTGGAAACAGTGTTTTGTTGTTTGATTTAATCCGAGAACATGCACGTTTTCCTTCATAAGAGCGTCATGTTCGCAGGGAACAGAAACAGTGTGTTATAAGTCCCACAGTGAAGTGCCGCTGCTGTGTGCATGTTTGCAGCAGAGGCTGTGAAAGACGCGGAGCTTGCTAATGAGCACGCTGGGAGAGTCTGCCTTGTTGTTTTGTTGAGTGTTATTTTCAAACACTGCAAGCCGGAGACAGGGGTGGGAAGTTAACTCAAGCTGTCAAATAAATAAATAAATAAATCTTTCAATCTGGGTTAATTGCTCAGGGAGATTTCCGTTATCATAAGACTTTTTTCCTCAATGTACCTGTTACGTCTTTTGAATTGGAGAGCTACAGATTATCTACAGTTGGTCTCGTCTGTCCTTTGCGTATTCTGCTTATTTCATTTAAGCTTGAATAAAAAATGTGTTTTCTCTTCCAACGCAGTCTGTCTCGCTGGGATAAGCCTCATGATTGGATGCTCATTTGAAATGATGCTCTCTCCCTCTTCCTCATCTTGCGTCTACACTTGGGGAAACAGCAACCTGGTACAGCTTACATGCTGAAAATGAGATTTCTGTTATTGAATGTTTGCCTCACAGCAAGAAGGTCGCTGGTTCGAGCCCCGGGCTGGGCTGGAGCCAGAGGGGGCTGCTGCTTCGGGCTGGGGAGGGGTTTGAAACAGCAGCCTTTCTGTGTAGAGTTAGTATGTTCTCCCCGTGTATGCGTGTGAGGTTGATTGGACACTAAATTCTCCCTATAGTGAGTGTGTGAGTGGTTGTCTGTCTCTCTATGTGGCGACCTGTTCAGGGTGTACAGTACCCCGCCTCTTGCCTGCAAATAGCTGGGATAGGCTCCAGCCCACCCGTGACCCAATTGGATTAAACGGGAAGTTTGGTATTTTTTTCAACCGGTACCTATGTTGTAGCATGCTAAACGATCATTTACTCACCAAGGCGTTTTGCTTTGCACATGTACAGTACTGCCAGTTAAACAAGTCATTAATGGCATTACCTAAAATCCGTTTAACGGCGTGCATTTTTTATCGTGAGATTAACGCTTGTTCCATTTAAGGCCAGCTCTTTGTAGATTTTCTCCATTATTTTGCAAACAACTCATCAAGTTAGAAAACTAGCTAAATACTAGGCTCCATGTGTGGTGAGATGTGATCGTGAGAAAAGAAAGGAAACTTAACCTTAGGTTGTCAGACAGAATGCTAAGCACCACTGCGATGCATTTAAGCTAGCTCGGAAATCACCACTCTCACAACATATCTTACATAAAGACAGCTACAACATAAAAAACTAAACAAATCAGGATTTATAATCTGTTTTCTGTTATCTATGTCGACTTCCTAACAGCTTACATGAGCATTAGATCATGACAAATATCCTGTTAAAAGATATGAGATAAAATAGATAAAAATAAAGGATTTTTTCTCACAATAATGAGATTTACATGTAATTAATTGCGAGTTAACTTTAACCTTCTTGCAATTAATCCCAAGTAAAAATTTTTAGCGACTGACAGCACTACTTTGCATGTATTACACGCTAATGTAAATGTAAACACACCAGCAGATTCAGCAAACATCGGAGGAAGAGAGAAAACTAAGGAGAGCCAAAGAGGGGCAAGATTAGACAAAGATTAGACATGGAACAAGAAAAGACAAATACTAATACAAATACTGCACCATCTCATGTGGATCTTTGTTGGGAAAAAAATGCATGTTACACGCAGGAGCTGAATCAGGAACTCCAAATCAGAATCCCTCCTGCGTCTTTGTTGCTTGTTGATGAAGCAGCTTTTACTCCGAGTTTCAAACAGGTGGTGAATCACCACCAATCTCTGAGATGCTAAAGGCTTTAACAAACGGCAGCAACCGAAGCTATGGGAATAACAACAATGTTGATGTGATTGGTTTTTGACCTTTGATAGTCGGCAGTTTAACGGTAATTCATCCAATTTAGTCGTGCACGTAATCTTCGACTCTTATTAGTGCCTTATTTCCAGAGCGTCCAGATTATTCTTCGTGATGGCTCAGCAGAGGAAAATAAACACTTGTCATGTTTAACGTGAGGCCGTTTTTGTCACCGTAGTATCACGCTGGAAAATAAGTTTGCCAAGAAGTGCCAAGTGTGAAAATGGACTCATTCCACATCAGCACAGAGTGATGCGTCATTTTACAATGGGCTATGACAAAATACTTCATTTTAAGAAGTCCATGGTTACGTTTTTACATATAGAAGTAAAACGGCTCAAAAAATTTGTCTCAAAAGGGAAGGAAATGAATAAAAAAATCCCTTGAGTAGGTTTTTCCCCATGATTATTATAAATAATTTACAAATGTCTGATGATTATTTTTAATCTACGTGGAGCAGATTTGAAATATTTTAATCTGCAAGCAACAGATTTACAATGATTTAGTCTTTGATCATTTCCTAAACTGCAACTAACAGCATGGCGATTATTCTTTGGGACAAATGAACACTGAAAAACATAGAAAAAAACATTTAAAACATCCCAGTTTATATGTAAGATTGCTCCTGTGGGCTTCGTAAAATCAATTAGGAACCATAGATAGGTGTTTTGAAAGACATGTTTTTGTGGTACTGGAGTCATCAATAAATGCTTGTAAAAAGTTCATTTTGATTTGGCTTGAAAAGGCGACTCAATTTTAGAATGAAAGGCTTTGGCAAGGAGAAATTCCTCCAGCAGGATGTACCTCCGAGGCATGACCTGATTTATTTAACTTTTAATCAGCAAATGAAGGGCGCGGCTGAATTTGTCTCTGTTTGGTTTATAACTGTGAAGTGGATTGCTTGGTTATGTCAGCAGAGTGCGATGCTGTCACAGAATTAAACATCACACTTACGTAACCTGACTGGTTGATGCAAGCTTGATAAAGTGGCAATCGTTTTTATAGCCTCCTCCTCTGAGTATCAAGGGTTTAACCTTGTTAATACCAAGTTTAATGTTCCTGTTCAGTGTGGTGTTCTTTTATGCGATTTGCTCTTACACATAATGAGTGAAATTAGTGGTCTGTGTCATGGGAGGTCATTTCCGTATTGCAGCATACCAGTAACAGACTGGAAAGGACAGCTTCAGGCAGTCGGTGCTTAGTGTAAAATAAACTTAAGAGCCAATCCTGGCAACCTGGGACTTGTCAGAGCTGAGAGTCAATTAAACATTATTGAATACTGATAATCAATTCTGACTCACTATATGTTCGCTGCTGGGATAGGTCTGCCAAATTACTGCTCATTTAAAGCCCAATTCCTCTTCCCTTTCAATATGTACAGTAAGTGTTACGACTTGACGATCACCTTTGCTACAGGAAACAAAAAAACACTGACAATAGAAACTAAAGATTTGGATCAGGCATTGAGGTAGACTACAAGTTACTGAGAACATGTTTGAACATAAGTTCCTTCAGAATTAAAACATCAGCACCATTTTGCATGCAAGAAACACATTTGGCGACACAAACTACATTGTCAAAATTAAGAGTCAAAAGTGTTTGAGCAAAGTCAAGGCTGCAGCTGTGGAGATTTAGACTTTATATTTAGTGAGACAAAGCTGTAGTTTTATTTGTTGTTGTTTTCAAGGTAAATCACACTCTTCTCTGAGTGTTTATTCGACTAACACACAAATTGTTTCCCGTCTGAAACTGTCCATTTGCTAATCTCTGCTTGACCTGTAAGTTTTCATAGATTCATAACTAAACAAAAACCCAGCAGGTAAGCAACCAAACACTGAAGAAGGTCAACTCCAATAATTCTGAATCTTTTTCTACTATTGCAAAGTCAAGACTATTTACAAGTCAGGAAAGATCAAAATGCTCCCCCTTTGCATCAGCTCTGAGGTGTAGAGTTAACACCGTGCGACAAATGATAAAATGTGCTATCAACAATAATTCTTTAAATCAAAATCCAGATCCATTTGTATAAGCCAACAAGCCTTTGTTTGCCTCTCTGTCTGAAATAAAGGAGTCATCATCCTTTAAAAATAGAAAAATTCTCTCTAATTTGTATATTTACTGAAAAAGCAAAGGATGCTCGCCATTTTGGATAACAGTTCAAAGGAGTGGGGCGTTGGGAAAAGTCAAAGATCAAGTGAGGGAAAAATGTTTTTCCAGAGCAAAATTTCCCAAATGTCCTGAAATTGAGAAGATTATGAGTCGCACTGAAGCATTCAGTGAGGACCAATTTACTGTGACGGCACAGAGTCACACACTCACCAGGACTGGGACTTCCTCCTGGGCACGCTCTGTTTCATCCACTTGGAGTGAGGGGTTAAGTGGTAAATCAGCTGGCGACATATCTTGTTGGTCGACTTTAGCGATTCAGTCTCCTGAAAAACACAACAATCAGATAAAACGCCACACATCTGAGGAATCACGTCAGCTAAACTTTGACAAGATATTTTCGAGACTTTACGGGGATGATGCACTTTTAAAAGTTAATCGGAAATGCTTTCGATGTAACTTTGATTCAATTTCTGTAAAACCGAAGCTCTAAACATGCGTAAATGCTTGGCTAGGCTTTTGCCCTTTACATCCTCTACGTCTCTCCTCCTCCTCACTCTGCTCCTCTCTCCCTCCATCAAAGCCTTTAAATGGAATGGCTTGCGCTGAGCGGGCTAAATCTAATTAATGGTACAACACAACAACAAGGAGGAGGCAATGTGGCAAGAGAGGAAAAAAAAGACAGGGGCAATTTAGCCTAAGGCGATTAACCGTTCCCGCTGCCTCTTCTTTTTGTGGGCGACAAAAACAAACAGGCCGCCTGCTTCAAAACATTCAGTGCGGCCGTTTCAGCCCCTTGGATGACTGAGCATGATGTTACAGCACTGCATACTGATTTACAACGTGAGAGTCTTCTTGCGAGATGTGTGGTCTGAAAGCATCAACAGAGCCGTACTGTAACTCTGTGATAACTCCGGGACATTAATCACGTGTCTGCGAGCCAGAGTGCATCAAGGCAAAACGTACATTGCATTAAACGTCTAAAACTAATGGCTGGGTTAAAATCACTCACAAATGATGTTTCTTTTAGCTCACAATATGCCCTGGAATATAAAATCGCAATAAATCTCAGTGTGTTGGAAAATATTGGCCAAACAGCTGCGGGGCTCTAAATCCGACACACAGCGTCTCTACGTCCTCATCACGTTCGCCACAGCGTCCCGCGACGGCTCAGGAGCCCATTGATGCCATCTCATGACTTTTTCTTCCCTACAACTCCTGGGCTTTCTTCACTAAAAGCAACAAGAGAGGAGATAAACGAAAGTGCCTTACAGGTGATAATTATCTGTGCGTGGTTACGGTGACCTTATTTAAATGCCTCTAATAGAAGAAACATCTACTCGGTTTCAGTAACAGTGGCTGCTGGGTTTGTACTTACAGCCATTCTGAGCTGTTTGTGCCTTTGCCCAGAAACCTGTGACTGAAACGTACTTTGAATTACAAGGTGTCTGATTTGTATGCCATACGGCTAGTGATTAAGCTCAGTGCCAGTGTGGACAAAGCACCATTTATTTCTTTAAGCATCAGTCCTTTCACTTTTGAATAAAGTCATCTGACTGCAGATAAAAATGTTTGTGCTAATGGTGAAAAATTTGTATGTATTCAGTTAGAATGATCTTCAAATCATGGTGTTGCCTGCATTATTTTTAATTGTACTACAAACTCTTTGGGTGGTTTTGTTTTTCTTTTCACAGTTGTCATACAGTCCCTTAAACAGTTGGAGGCGCCTGCAGTCAGGACCGTAGCAGATTTTCCCTGGCCCAAAGCCACTTGTCAAAGCCATCAAAGTGCCCGGGCTGTTTGTGCCAAAGCTTTGCTCCAGAAACCTCTGTGCCTTTGACCAGGGCCACTGGTCCCATTGACTTCAGCACAGTGACATGGCCGTCTGCCCAAAATGAAGCTACCAAAGCAGAAAATCCAGTAAACATCCAGGTCTCAGAGCACAGCTGCTACCCATTCCCTCTGTGCTAAAGGAGCACAGGAGCAAGGAGGGGGGACCGGTGCAAGCGTAGGGTCAAACCAAGACCTGACACAACCTGCTGGCCCTCCGGCTGGTCTCCCTACATAGCAGCTGGATTTAAGTTTGTATATAGTATAACAGTGAATTAAGCAAAGGTGTGTCACTTCCAGAATCTAAGTCCCATTTTTGGGACAATTTATCAGATAGAATAAATTACAATGTAATTGAATCCATTCATGAAAATGTTCATTTTTAAAATTGCATTCAGCGGGTTTAATGTGTCACATACTGATCTTCTGGATCTTTTACAACATGATAAGCATGTTTAAGTCTTCATGATTTGACATAGATGGAAATAATTTTAGAGGTTTGAAGCCTATAATTTGAGCATTAAAAATACACAAGACAGCCTAAAGAGCAAGTAGCAATACAATATGGTGTCTGATCAAACCGATGGATAACTTCACATAAAAAAAGAAGGGACACCACCGAATAATGGCAAAGTAATCGTTCATTTTTATTGAAATGACTGTTAGTACAGCTTAGATACTGTAAAAACCTGCTTTCTAGCAATTCCAATAAAAGTACCAGTTAAAAAAAGGGGTCTATCTTACCCTTTTCGGGCACTGCAGGTCCCGGGCAAGACTGAGGAGCAGCTCATGAGAGATGGGGTCCACCAGGTTGAGAAAAGCTGCATTCTTGTACAAAATGTCATTGAGGGACGATCCCTGCAGTCCCAAATCCTGAGAGAACAGAAAAGAGATTAAAGGAACCCAGATGACTTTTATTTAACCAAAAACCTCATTTGATTAAAGGAGCCACATCTGAGGCACAATCTCTGTTTTTATCGTGCATTTCATGGGTAGTTTAATGAAAATAGATTGAAAATAGATTTTGGAGCTTTGTTCATTATCCCCTTTCATCTTATCTTGTAATGGTGCAAAAAGCTGATAAGGGTTTGATGTCAGAGTTCTGAAATGCAGAGTTACTGTAATTGGGAGGGGGGTTCTGTGGGTATCAGACATTTGTATATACATGCAAAAACGACAGGCATATGGAGAGGATAAGTGAAAATAAAACATCTTCACTTACGTATTACAATTTCACTCTCTGGGGAAGAAAATTAAAGGCTGTTACGTCTCACCTCATTGTCAGGTTTAAACTATGTTAACTCTTTTTATCCTTATAATAAACAAAACTCTCTGTGATCTTTGGAAAATTGATTCCAGTTGAATGCACTTCACCTCCTTCAATTTTGCCTTTAAAGATCATGTGACATGGAGAACTGTTTAATAAAAGCAGGAACCAGGACACATCCCCAGAGGCTGATGATATTTATACTGTCTTCAGACTATTTCTACTCGCAGCGAAAAGGTAAATATCATATACTGAAGCCACAATATCTTCTGGTGATGCTTCCAGTACTGACGCGTCATTAACAGCCAGCATTTTGAGACATAATGTTTTCAGACACATCAAATAGCCCCACCAGCTTGTGGCGTGTGCCGCCTTTCCAGGGAAAGCGTTGACACACACGGTTAAGATTTTTAAAAAAGGCAACAAGATGGGAAACATAAAAATGAGCAGTTGAAACCAAACAGCCAGAAGATTAAAGACAAAGAACAAAGAAAGAAATATTTTTCTGCTACATTATTTTTTTCCTGATTTGTAACTTAAAAAAGAATTTCCTCTTGTACAGTAAGCCAAACTTTTTTATTTTTGCTTGAAAACAACAGATAAAAACCTGTTTTACTCGACCAACATCTGCTTGTTTTTGCAGCACGAACACAAGCTGTCGGAGCAGCTGAATAAAAGCTGTCAGCTCCGTATGAGCCGAAAAGCTTGTCAGATAGCAGGATGGAGGGTGAAGCTGTGTAAAACTCTATATATGCTGACAACCACATCGCTTTGGGGCACAGTGGAAGCAAAAGGAAAACTCCCATCAGCATTTTCTCTTCCTCAGCTTTTGAGTTGATTTATTACAGCAGAGATCTGTGGGATTCCCTGACGCTGGGCTATCCTCAGCACCGCCTCACACTGAATGCCCTGCATGTTAGAAAACATGGAAGCATGTTAAGATGTTCAGGATTATCTCAAGATTGCGGTATTTCTTAACAATACCGTGCAGCTGCAGAATCAGGCTGATTTTTGTGCAAAGATAAGGAGCCACTTGTTTACATAAAAAGATCTGATCCGATGGATTAACTTGACGTATTTTCCTCCATGAAGGCATGAAATGTTTTGCTGTTTGTCACTGACAGGAAGCCATGTGTACATGCCTGCATGCCTTCAGATCCCGCGACAAATGTCCTTGTTAAAGCTGCATATCTAATTTGACGTCTGCTTTGTCACAAAAGGTCTAAATAAGGCAATGAGCTCAAAAGCTCAGAACATCATCCCACACATGCAGCTCATTAGGATCCAGTTACATATGATGCAGAATGCGACAAATCCAGTCCCACAGGCCTCCGCTTTCATGGCTGTCAGATAATAAAGCATCTAACTCAAATTTATTTAGTTTGTTTATTCTGATATGACTTAAAGGTGAATTATTCATTGTTGAGTTGACGACATGGTTCATGACCGTTGAGTATGATTTAAAGTTTCAAAGACACAGCAGTTCTCTGGCAAGGGTATGTGACAAATACAACAGGTCAATATGCCACCTTAGTCATGTATGACAGGGTATGCAGCATTAACTGTCTCTAGCATGCACAGTTAAAGACCATTTCTGCAATATTGCTGCAGTAATAATGCATGCAATCTATCGCAGAAATACTTCACTTTCGTATTGATATTGAGATATCTGGCATGAATATTGAGATATAAAATTTTGTCCATATTGTTCAACCCTAATATCTATATATAAATCCTGACCTTTTAAGGAGGTTTTCTGGGGTTAAATTCAGTTAAATCACTAAAGCTAGTAAGACTGAATAAGTTCAAATCTGTGGCTGTGATGGCAGTTAAATCTCTAGCCTTTCAGACTAAACGCTGGGGAACTAAACGGCATCTGTCACTTTGGATCCCTGCAGTGTAGCTTTCTATAATTTAAATTCAGCGATAGGTAGCAAGTATAATAAATATAAGTTGCAAGTTTAACTGCCACAACAGCATTTCTTCAGTTTGTTTATAAATGATGGGTCTAATTCACATCATTGTGACTTATTTCCTGAACTGCTTTGCTTATTTGCTGAACTGCTTAATTCGGGAAAACACCACATATCAAGTAACAAAAAAGGTACAATTTTCAATTCATTTTCTATTACAGATGTTTAAAATAAAACAAAACAACTTATTTAAAATTTTGCACATAACGTAGGTGTGGTTGCTCTGTAGCTGTAGTGAAAAATGTATTTGCTGATTTCTTGTTTAGTAATGACTACCTAGAAGAACCCAAACCAATTAACTTAATAGCCCAGAGAGCAGATCTGTGACGGATACAGCACAGGAGCTGGTGTGTTGGTTCCTTTTTGCAATTACTTCCCCTGTGTGAAAGAAACATGTTCCTGCATCCATCATCTCAAGGTGATTATCTCCACATCCGTTGGTCCCTGAGAGGAAAAGCTGCCATACTGCTGAACAACTGCAACAGAAGATCTATTGCCAGTGTTTTTTTTTACTCCATCTTGAAGTATATTATTAGTCAGACACTTGGCTTCAGCCCAGACAACGTAGCAGCGCTTTGGCTTCACCTCACTGAGCGATGGCGTGAGTAGCGGTGCTTCGTGAGGATTTTAAATGTAGAAATATGCAGAAACATTCAACCATTGATCTTTAAAATCTTTTTTCTTTCTTTTCAAAAACCTGGAATATAAGAGGCAGCAGAGTGATAAATATGAACACAGCGAAGTCTTAAAGTGAAGATGAGTCAAATACTATTTTATACATGTATACAGGGCTTTACGATGACGATAAAATTCAGCCCACACCTGTTTGATATGTTAAGCAGAGAGATATTTTTCTTTTCAACTCAGATTTCCTACATAGAGTGCTTTCTCTTTTCATTTGTGCAAATCTGTGGACATTACTCCTGGTCACCATACAGGTGAGCATGACAGGATCCAAAACGTGCTCTGGTTGAACTGCAAAACTTATTTCCTTTGATCAGTACAGCCAATAAAAGGCCACAGAGAGCTCAAGCTATGCTTGAAAAAATATTTCTGTCTCATATCTTCCATTTAGACACAGGCATATAAAAAACAGAATAAATGTAAAATGTCACACACAAGGTGTAACAGACAAGAGAGGAAAAACCCTTCTCTAGCTGGGTAAGAGAGGCTTTAAGGCTTCAGATTGGAGTTATTAGACAGATTAAAGTCACAATGCCATATTAGAGCATTGTTTGGGTTTGCATGAAGTGAGATAATTAAATTTGACTGTCTTTTCATTTAAAATTTCCTTTCCAGTAAGAGAATACAGCTACTGCAGCGTGTTATTCATAGAATTAAGGTGCCTAATGCATTATCATAAAACCTGCAAAGTTTCAGAATGATTCAATATTTATATTTAGAGAAATCATCAACAAAATGATTTTTATCTGTTGTTTTCATTGATTCACTTTGGGGCTGGCTAGAAAATGAACAGCTTGATCCTCAGTCCATTCCACACAATACAGCTTTAAGCAGTCCAAAGACCGGGCGTAGAACGACTCAAAGTCTAGCATTTATGAGGAACTGCTAAAAGTAAATTATTCAAAGAATTTAACTTTAAAAAAGGTAAAACATCAACTGCTGACATGGAGGTGACAAAGTTGGAGTGTGGTTATTTAATCTCTTGCTGAATGTTCAGGATAGAGTCAAAATATGTCTTTTAATAAAAGCATTACTGTACACATGAATTTATATTTTAAAGCCAAGCCTTTCAGGACTCTTTCTCACAGATCAAACTTATGCTTATTAAAATATTTGAATATAAAATTAAATAAATGTAGGATTCTTGATGTAGTGCATTTAAATTAATGAAATGCAGAGCACTTCTTTGTTTGTGTTAAGAAGCATTCAAAGCCTCATGCTAATTTCTATCTTAACTAAAGTTTTTGTAGGACAATCACAATCACCACAAAATCGAATTAAATAGTCATTTCTCACCTTTCGCAGCAGTTTTAACACTTCTCCCGCTTGCTCCAGTTTCTGCTCCCGGAGAAGCCTCTGGATCTCCCGGACCCAGGCCACCCGTCTGACATACGGGCTCTGGTTGCTTTTCCGCAGCATCCCCGGCAGCTTGTCGGACTTGAGCATCAAGGAGGTAAACAAGAAGTCTCTGCCGCCTCTATCGCCACTTCTCTCGCTCTCCCCGGGAGCATCATTCCTCTGCTGCCTTCTTTTTGACAATTTGCTCTCCAAATCGAGACTTCTCTGTCTGGATAACTTAGAGCCCATCACCCCTGAGAGGATGTGTCGGTTGCGGTGGTGGTGATGGTGATGGTGATGAGGGGGACTTGACAACACGCAGCCAAAACATCCCACTTAACTTGCACCGAGATGTGTCGACATACATTGAAAAAAAATGTGTTTCAAAGTTTTAAGGCTGCTCAGAAGCGAGAAGCATCAGTAAGAGCGCGTCTAGCCGACGTCCCCCGCCTGCTTCCGCACATGCACTGCCGGAGCACTCTGGCATCCTTTGCCTCCACACGGAGCTCGTGCTCTCCTCAGCCAATCAGATCGGGATTTGCTGCACAGAGTCGTGAAGAGGACCGTGTTGTGTTTACAGTTACTTTAGTTTTCTTGTCTGGCCCCAACTTCATAAACACGTCTAGGATCGATTTATTGATCATTTTAGCCAATGAAATTCTGATAGAAATAAAAACTAAGATAACTAGCCAGCTGGTGAAAGAGAAACGTTTATTGAAATTAGGCTAAACGTTTTGGCTGATATTCAGTTTCAGCCGCGCAGCTGCGTGGGGTTTCTTTTGAAACATTTTTCATTTATGTTGATAACTAATCAAGTCTTCATGTTAAGACTGGATTCACTTGATGAGATGAGTGGAGTCTGATGTTCTGCTGCTTTGTTGGGATGAAAACCTACAGCCATACGACCCTTTCTGGAACCAGTTTGACACTCATGTGGTAAGGTCTTTGAATATTTGAGGATATTTAGATTGCTGCTAGTCAATTTCTTATCCTTAAAATTGACTCTCAAATATTTGCTAAACCATTGTGAATATCTTAGAGCCGAATGCTCAGTTAGAGATTCTAGAATAACATGAAGACAATAGTGATAATTTCTCTTTTTTTCCCTAGGCAAGTCCTTCGTGAGAGTTGGGAAGATTGACCTTGACTTCTTAGTCCTTCAACGTCTGTCAGTCGTTCCACAATGGAAAAGCTGGACTTAATAAAACTTTACTTCAAGTTGGGCCTGAACTATAAGACATACTATTCTGAGTACAAAACATCAAATTATTCTCAGCTTGAGAACCCTAAAACTAATTTTGAAAAAGAAAGGACTATTTTGTCGAATCAATTTTGACACGTTAGAGGAAACGGTGGGATTCATAAGGGAGCAGTCTGAGAAATGTGGTGCTACTATATCTATTGTAGTCGATTCAGTTGGAAACATTTCTGAAATATTTCAATAACAATGGAAAACAACAAAAATTTTGCTCTGTGCATTACTGTCAGTCTCCATGGTGCAGATCACCATGGAAAATGTAACAAATAAACAGAAGGCAGAGAACTTGGTGCCATTCTCTTGATTCATCCTTTTGTTTTCAGTTTTTCTGTTTATGCCATTACTTAATGTTTTGCATTTGTTTTTATTGTAATGTTTCACATATGTATTGGATCTCAGGAAGAACAACTAAAATTTGTCTGCTGTTACTGGGGTTTGGTGCATTTGGTTTTCCTTTCCTTAAGAGTTCACTCCCAGATTTGGAACGGACGGCAAGGATGTTCATTGTAATTCCTACATTTCGCCACGAGAGGGCGTGTAACAGTGAGCACTTCTGTCTCGATGTGTAAAAGCCGTCCTGATGTATCGCCACGTTTATATCTACCAAAAAATTATATATCCTAAATATAAGGAGTTTATGTAGTATTTTCATAATTGTATTAGCTTATAAACCCATTATGTCCAGATAGATACTTAAGGGAAGGTTTTTGAGTTGAAATGTTTGAAAATAAATGAGTAGGCCTATTGTTTGGTTTAATATGCAAGATTTATTTGTTTTGGAGCATCAACAATGGCTAGTGCTCATCAGAACTCTGTGGCTCTTAAAATAATATGACTGCAAATGATTAGACAAATTTCTAAGCCTGTGAACTGCCCCTCCAACAGCTAACAATTGGCAGAGAATGTTTTTCTAAAATAACATGACCATATTTAGCGGAACCGCAGCAAATACAGTGACGTAATAGACAAGAAAACGTAATAGCAAATGGAGAAA
Source organism: Craterocephalus stercusmuscarum (assembly GCA_037177115.1). Taxonomy (NCBI): domain Eukaryota; kingdom Metazoa; phylum Chordata; class Actinopteri; order Atheriniformes; family Atherinidae; genus Craterocephalus; species Craterocephalus stercusmuscarum. The sequence continues at coordinate 13,020,574 of JBBDHI010000020.1, forward strand.
ACTAAACAGGCTGAAAAATGTGACCCAAAAATAAGAATAAGATGTATATGCAGCACCGGAAGTGAATAAATTACATTTTCTTGCACTCCTGAACCCTCAAAAAAGACAAAAACATGTTTTTAAGGGCTTAAAAAAGTGGATTTTGCATGATATGTCCCCTTTAAATCTGTGTTTATAATCAGTCTGATAACTGAAGGAAATGGATGCAAGGAAATGGTACACAGGGAAATAAAATCAGTGCCTTTCTTTTTTCTTGCTACTTAATTGATAGTACTCTCACCCCTGACATTGCATGATAATCCTCTAATAAAATGTGGAATTCAGTGATGGGGGATGACTTGAGCATGAACTTTAACAAATCAGAAGCCACAGTCTGTGCTCGTGAATTGAAAGCTTGTGTTGAAAGCTTGCAGTCCTCTTACATCACCACACAAATACAACCCACCAAGTTTACACCTCCTAGATCTTAGTTAACTCTATGCTGGATGAGAGCATCATGAGTGGCCCCACAGTGTACAGTGCCTCCATGTGAAGTACTGGCTCCGGTTGGACCTGCTCGCATTATCGGATCTTATTGTGCACCTGCTGGAGTGACAGTTATTTTTTATTCATCCGAACAACAAAAACCTTTTAAAGAAATGAGTAACTTTTCCCTTTTGCTTATTCAAAGCCTCATATCTGTTGAACTTCTCGGAGCGAGTGTTTTGTGCCTCCAACTTATGTTTTTGCCACGACAGCATCTTTACTGCTGATGGCAGCTGGTTCAAATAGCTTTCTGGAGTCTTTGGTAACCCAAGAGAAGTCTATCTAAACAGTGGTCTTAAAGGGATAAGGGATGGGTCACGAGAAACGTGCAGTGCCTGAGATCAAGCCCAGGAAGAGGAAAAGAAAAAGAAAGAAAAGCAGAAGAGAACATTTCAGGAATATAAAGTAGTTCTTTGCATAAAATCTAAATGTTGGAAATGATTTCTTCTCCAAACACATGCAGAGAACTTTAGTATAAAGAGAAAGTTAGTATGTTTCAGCTTCAGCAGCAGGTGTACAGCATGGATCTATGATGCTCTTCAGTTTCCTTCCACGTGCTACTCAAGCTCCCTCTGTTCTGATTCACACGGCACGAAGGACACTGCTGCCATTCACAAGCATTTAAGTGGAAAAGGAATCATATCCAGGTGAGAGCATACCTGTGGCTGAGTGTTTTCCTGTTCGTCCATCATACGCTGTTGAGCCCCAAGGCAGATTTTTACTTCTTTGTTAATGTCTCAGTGTTGCTGCATACCTGCCTCCTGCATAGAAAATGTGAGGCTTCCTGGATGACTTTCCACGATAAGTGTGTCAGGCTTCTCCAAAGTCTTTGCAAATAAGAAGTAGTTGTGTTTTAGAGAGAAGAAGAAAGTGGGAAAAAGGAAGAAGGTATGAGTAGCGCTGCTTTAAATGCACCCTAAAGGCCGGATGTTGGTGCAATGATTTTGTAAAATTTACATGATTTAATGCTTTGATATTATGTTATTAATATACAGAGTTCAACTTGACCAATTATTGCAAACGATTTGCCATTTTTGTGTCACAGTCATATTCTTTGGATGCTAAAGAATGATTAACACGTTTTGCTCGGTGGGCAGTTTTATGGTGGTCTTCAAAACATCAGAGCTTGAAGATGTTGAAACATCATGCAATGCTCGGTGCAGTTTGCTGCATGGTGGATGCACAGATGAGTGTGCGCTCCCTTATGCTTCATCTGCCCTTCTGTAAATTTTCAGTTTGAAATGAGGCAGAACATTTCTGGTTTAGCTCGGAGGGCAGTTTTATGGTGGTCTTCAAAACATCAGAGCTTGAAGATGTTGAAACATCATGCAATGCTCGGTGCAGTTTGCTGCATGGTGGATGCACAGATGAGTGTGCGCTCCCTTATGCTTCATCTGCCCTTCTGTAAATTTTCAGTTTGAAATGAGGCAGAACATTTCTGGTTTAGCTCGGAGGGCTTCAGCTGTGAAAACACAAACATTAATTGTTGATGCTATCACAGCTGGAACTAAATGTCCAATGAAGAGGACAAATGAGTGAAAAGAAAGAGGAGGAGATTCATTAAATGGTGCTATCACTTTTAATTAGTGTAAAACCAAGATTGCACAGTAACTCATGTCGGGTAAATGGATGACTCCTCCATAATGCAGGTTAGACTCAAACAGATCACGTTTTGTGCACTTTTCTATGCTGTAATCAACACATTTCATCTGTTTTGCAAGGGATAGAGGTGCAGAGTGATTTCGGGGATTAACTCAGTTTGACTTTGCTGTGAGTTTCCTTTCTACGGTAAAATATCTGTTTTGTGGATCCTGTCTAAGCTGAAAAAGTCAGCTGCCCTGTCCCTGCTGCGTCCCACCTCTCGGCCTTGCTGCTGGTTAAATGAGCCTTTGTGTCCAGCTCTGCAGTTTGTCACACACTCCCCTCTAGTTTGTTCTTTCTGTTCTTTCCTCATGGCAGGTGCAACCCTCTTCCTCCCAGCTCTGAAAGCCTTCATTTGCCTGGTGAGGAGGCACTTTATTTAAAATTTTCACTTCAAAGTTTTGTGAGCTATGTTACATGTAATCAAGAAAGAAAAAAGTTAGACATGTCTGTTACAGTAACAGAACCCTGTAGATGTAAAAATGCTGTCATCCTATAGTCAGATGTTATCTATTCCAAATAAGGCACCAGCAAACCGAAGGCACTTCTAGCTAATCTTTTTACAGATATGCATCTCTCTAGATAAAGAACTTTGTCTTTATTAGATTGTGCTCCTATCAGTGTCAACGTCATGCAAAAGTTTTAGTGGATACCAGGAAGTTACGTGAACGCTGGATGTAGATGACTTTTTACATGAGAATAACTGTGGTCTCCGGTTGTTGCTTCTTGCTGTTTTGCATACCTTCAAAGATGACGTAAGTTTTGTAATATTTTATAGGATGGGTTAAAGTTTAATGACTTTGTGGTATAAGCCCACTACCTACCAACCGCGGCATTCTGTGGCAGGCTCACACCGCGTGCTGCTGAGGCCCTGACAGGAATCAAGGTAAGACAGAAAATTGTTTCAACTCTCCGGAGGAGTTCGTTTCTCTCATTCATTTGTAATTTATTGCTCTATCCCTTTTCAAGACTGTTGCTGGAACCAAAGATTTCCCAGCTGTTGTTTTGCCTCTTGAGCCTTCCTCTTGTCAGTAATTCGGATGTGTTAAGATATGAAAGCAGGTGACTCTTTTGTCTGAATGATTTTTGCTCAGTAATATACCAGACTGTGCATGACTGAATCGATTCACTCTCTGTTACATAACGGGGTTCTATTGTGACAGACCAAACAATCTGCCTGGAAGTAGATCTCAGGGTTTTGGTATCAACTTAATCTAAATGCTTTTTTTCATGTAATTTGTCTAATTTAGCTGCATAAAGTGCCACACGGTGTGGTCAGAGTTTGTTTGTGTAAAACAGAATAAAACAATCTCTCATTCTTTGTTGTACAGTTTAGATCTTTCATGGACACAAAAAGGTGCGAGGATGGACATTTTCGTAACCAACAGTATTTAACTGGTGATAATATAATCCAGGACCTGTTAGCTCAGCTTTTCTATATAGTAGTTAACATTTACTTGAACATGCAGTTATGAGCCTGAACTCAGTTTAATGTTTGACGCAGAGCGGTTTGTCAACAGGTACAAACCTGGTTTTGTGTTCCCAAGGGCAGAGTGATCTTTGCCCACTGCACGATAGAGCAATTGGCTACATTGTGAGTTAAATTATGCAACATTATCATATAGTTAATCTGCTGTCCCATGGCCTCATGTACAAATCCTGCATATGCGACAAAAACTTGTATTTCTTCCATGCACACCTTCCAATGTACAAAAGACACTTTGCATAGCACAACTCAAACCTTGGGCAATTGTGAATTCCTCTAAACTTTATGATGTCAAGAGGATTAGAAGAAAAGTCTTTCACTCTTTGAGCATTTATGATTTACACCTGAAATCCAAAACAAACAAACAATGTAACTTAATTTTTATACATATATTCTTTTTTACTTTTCACTAAAATTTTCACACAATATCTGTAGTTTTTACTCATTACATTTAAAAAACAGCCTTGTTACTACTATTAGATTTTTTTTCTGGCTTGTCATTATCTAAAAAAACCCCCCAAACAATAAACAAACAAAAACAAAAAAATTTAATCTAATTGTTGCTGATGGGAAGTATAAACATGTACCATTTGCACCTGATTCATCGTGCCTGCACATGTCAGACGTTGTGTCACAGTCCAGCAAGGACATAGCAGACACATGTAGCTTAGTACAAAGATGTCGGTGGCAGAGACTTAAGAGAACTGGTTATTTTTCAATATTAGCATTTTAATGTAAAATCGTGTTCATTATGGCCTTTAGAATAATATTTAAGAGGGTGTT
>JBBDHI010000020.1:13070756-13085069 GCA_037177115.1 Craterocephalus stercusmuscarum
TTTTAAAAAAAAATTCTTAGCTTTCTCCCAGAATTCTGAGGACCCCCAAGCACCCCCTGGAGGCCCCCCAGGGGGCCTCGGCCCCCAGTTTGAAAACCACTGGTCTAAACAACAACCTGAATGGAACGTCAAGATTATTAAATTGTGTATTTGTAATCTTTTTTTCTCAGTCAGTGTCATGTCAGCCTCCATTATAAAGATATTTAACTAAATTCCAGTTCCCATGAGGTTGATTGCATGAGACACAAAGTCCTCTGTTTCATAGTGAAGTGTTGATACAGAATCCACTTGATTTTCACTGCATCACAACTGGTTTCCAAACTCTTGCTGTCATGAATATATACCCATCCTACAAATGTTTTTTAGAGAGAGGTGTGAAACTGAGGGGCACAGAGACACAAACATTCCCCTTTCTGTCCTTTGGAATCATCATTTCGTTTATGTCATTTTGGCCACTTGTTGAATTTTTAAAGGCTTTGTCTCTGATGATGCGTTAGCAAATTTGTCCACAAGGGATTAAAATATAACCTTGAGACTATTAAATCCGATCAATTCTCATTTTCTCCTGCAAACACGATAAAGTTGACTCAGTGGCTCATTATGTGAGAAATAATCAGCTCGCTGTGACGTGTTTCTTAATTAACTACGTGCGCGCACTGCAGCGTAACACGGTGCTGTCAAGCAAACTTAGCGGAGCCCCCTGTGAAGCGTCAGGCTGACCGCCTGCTGCCACATCACTTTACATTTACTGCTCAAACCAGGTGAACGCTGCTTCAACTTCAGACTTTGCTGTGATGGCCAAGTGTGCGGAAGCGGATTAAAGAGTTGGGACTATCTGCATTAGGCAAAATACCACGCACGTGCATCAAGGACTGCCTTTCTTCACATGTTCTCACGTCGCATCCTTCATCAGCAACATTTTATCTATCAAGAGCGAGAAGGCGAACCATGAGCTCTTCTCTCCCCAAAAGCGAGTCCACCACTTCTCTGCTGAGATCATCGGGGCTCAGCCGCAGGTCTGCGCACTCGGATCACGGTCCTCACGGTCACCGGAGTCACCGCACTCCTCATCCCTCCGCAGCTGGAGGCAGAGAGGACGCGCCCTGGACTGAGGACTGCGATGCCAGTGCGCGGAGACCTCTGTGCCAGCCAGGACATGTCGACTCCCGGAATTACAGCGATCATCACCGGGTGCAGAGAACCCACTCTCACCGGCAGCCAAGCCACCTGGATGATGCTTACGCCCAGGAGGATGTCAGGCACCGGTCGAGTCGGCATCAGAAAGAGGGCAAGTCCTCTAGATCTAAACATCATCATCATCACCACGAGTCGTCTAGAGGTGATCAGTTTCGCGCAGCGCATCTCCAGGGGGGCTCCCATCAGGAGAAGAGGACTTCACCAACCCCATCTCATCCTAAACACTCGGACGACGCAGCTTTCTTCTTCGAACCCAGCGAGAGAGTCGTTACCGGGTCCTCATCCAGTCTGAACTCCGACCCACCTGCGACCAGCGCACCTGCCAAGCACGCGTCCAGCCGCACATCCAAAAGGCTGAGCACGGCGTCCCAACATGACGCCAACCTCCATCCCATAGTAAAGTCAGTCTTTGGACAGGTATGAAAAGTGATGAGAGAAACTGAGAGCATGTTAAAAAGTTGATTTACAGCCGCTAAAACCAAGGAAATGACCCTACTGATTGGCCACAAGTCAGAGCGTGATATAGCTACCCAAACGCTTCATCTCTAAATATTCCATTCGCCATTTTTTTAAATAATAAATTCTTACTATATCCTATCATATTGTTCAAAGCACTCTTACAATGTTTAAGTAATTAGTTTAGCACAAAAGCATATATTTTGAAGCTTTAAAATAATAATTACCTATAAGACTAAATGGTCACCCAGTTATTGTTGTAGTAGAACAAGTTCCATTATTTAACATGAATTTCCAAATTTTTATTTTCATAACATCTGTTTTATATTTTTGAAAAATAGTTATACTATTCCCAAAGATAAAATCATCTTCTTGCGAAATCCTATTAATTTTAGCACTCATGTGAGTTTTCCCTGTATGACATAGTTCTAGCTTACATCCAATTCACATGAAAATACAGTATTAAGGAAATCTTTGGATAATAATTCCAAACACCCCCCTCAAGGCAGAGTTGCAGATGCAATGTGATGCTCAGATGAGGAAGATAGTTATGAGGAATCCATGAAAAGTATCAACATAATAATCCAGCTGAAAATCTTTATTACATATGTTGGATCCTCTCTGGCAGTAGTGCTCTAATCTTTCTACAGCTGAAGAGTTGAGATACAGGCGATTCAAGAACCTATAAAGTACCATCTGCATGGACCCCACGACCACCCCAGCAGAGCAGATTAAAAATGAATGTGTTTTTTCAGTTCAAATCTAGCCCCTGTATGTATCTGGTGTCCGTTACCTTCATGCATGCTGATATGAATGCAGTGGCTTTCATTGTGACTGTCACCTGAGTATCAGCAGGGGGATCGGCTTACCCGCCGTGTGGAAAATGTTTCAAAGATGAGAGCTTGTCACTCATAGAAACACACATATACACACACATTAATGAAACAGTTATATCATTCATACACTCCAGTAAGCGAGGTGACCTAAAATACATTGTTTTTCTACAAGGTAGAACGTTCCCACTGTTTCTCAGACAGATCATGCAGCTGCACAGTGGGTTGTCTTACCTCATCCCTCTTACTCCACTCCTCTCCTTCCCATCTTGTTCTTTTTTTAACTGAAATCCCTCTTTTTCTGTTAATGATAAAAAGCTCAAGAGGAGACAATTACCTCCATGTGCACTAATGTATTCCAGAAATAACTCCTTTCAATCCAGGCCAAAGCTTCAATCAGTCTTTGGGGGTTCCAGCGAAGCAAAAAATGCAGCAATGTGCTATATAAAGTCTTCAAAACTGCTAATGAAATAGCTTGGAGTTCTTATCAAATTTATAAATTACCACATGGAAAAGTTTCTTTCTGCACCAATCCACGCAGAGCTGAGATGATTTGATTCCAGGAACTGTGAGAAAAGTATTATAGTTTAAGCTGCAGATGCTTCTATGACTGATTAGGTGTTGATAAAGCAGGATTACTTCCATAAGATTTGATGTAGCCATTTGTTTTGTTTCTGAATCATCACGCTTTTAAGATGCAGACTGTCTGCGTAAAAATTAACTCATGGCAGACACAGATGCAATAGTCAAGATGAAGTGGACGTGAGTTTGCATGTTTGTGCGAAGGAACAAGCAACAGAGCGAATGATGCTTGTGTGAGCATGAAACCCCCCAAAAAAAGAATAAACCGAATAGACATGAAACTTAAATGTGCTGTTTGTGCTCCTTGAAAAGATGCAGCAGCATTTGCAAAATCTTGGGTGAGACGTCAAACTGTGCAAAGACTTTTGTTACTTTCTTATGTAACATCAAGATCTGCATACAATCCAAACAATACTCATTTGCCGCGAGTAGAATAAGTTAAAAATAGCTCATCAAGACCTGATTATGAGAGACTGGAGCACAGCAGTGGTTTTTCTCTCCTTGGCAAAAAGAATATTCAAACACTTGTGAAAACATGCTGGCTGACAGAGACCATTAGATTTACTTGTAAATCAAAGTGCTGCTTTCCAGCATGAGCAGGCATGTTGCTTCAAGCTACCAGTTTATAATCCACACTTTCAGACTCATGGGATGAATCACAATAGGTTTTTGTGTTCAAATAAATCATAAAATCTCTCTTATTTGTGTTACATTCTGTATCCTTAAAGCAGGCAGTCACTATAAAATGTTCCTCCCTATCCAGGCTACAACAAAACACTGATGAAGGACAAAAAAGGAGCATTTCCACCCCCCTCCCAGTAGTATTGTTGTTTCTATTTTAAGAGACTGAACATTCACAGTCCTGTTTGTGATCTTGGACAACCTTGAACTGCTGTATTGAAAGAGGTCTGTTATCTTACGCGCATAAATTGTCATCAAAGAGAGTGTTCTTTGTAAAACGCAATTTAGATGAAAGGATATGAGTGTTATCCAGCAGAGGGTGCAAGTGCTATACCGATGGGTCTGAGCTCAGCGTGTGCGTTTGAGAGGTGGGCCAGAGTCCAACAGTTCATTTTGTGTGGCATCAGTGAATCAGGAAAAGTAGCTGGCAGAGGAAGAAAGTGAAGGAAGGAAAAAGGAAGGAAGAAATTTGGAAGACCGACTGCTCTGGAGTGCCTTTGTAGGTAGACCTGATTATTGCACTCTTCAGCTGTCAGCGCCTTTCTCCCATCTGACAGCTCTGAAGACAATGTGAGGAAAGGTCTTAAGTGGCAGATTAACTCCTCTATTCCTTATCTGCTTGTTCATGTTGCACATCCTCCACTGATGTTTCCTTTCTGCCCCACTCTCTCTTTTTTATCTTTGCTTTATCAAGATCTCTCTTCCTCTCCCTTTTTTTCTGTTGCCTGGGTCACGCTGACCTTGATGACGTCTGGGAAGGAAATGGCAGAAAAAGAGGGATGCTTTACGGGAAAAAAAGGACCGGATCTGGAAACGTGAGAGAACAGAGTAGCAACACTGTTTTCAGCATATGCTGCACGTTGTCCGGAGAATATTAGGCTATTTTTAGACGCAGATGGGTATTTTTATATCTGTGCTGCCATAGACAGAGGTAGAGAATTCTCTCTTTGCTTCCTCCTCTTTTTGAGGAGAGGATTAGAGCCCATGAAAGGTTTCCTTGTGCAGCAACGTTAGGTGCATGTTTGTGTGATGGTGCTAAATACTTAGTCAGGGAAAAAGCAAATAGAGACACTGCAAGTTGGGCAAAAAGAGTCTAAGGACAAGTAAAGGAGATTCAGCTGACATGTTGTGAAATGAGGCATCAAACCTTTTCCCTGGCTGACGCACAAACTGCAGCACAATACTACTCTACCCTGCATGAAATATGATGGTTGTGGTTAATTTGATTCAAATGGATTAATCAGCCAAGGGATAAAAATGTGACGTCTCAGCCGAAGCCCAAGAAGATGACGCAAATGTATCTTTTGTGCAATGCCTCCTTGGGTGACGAAAACATAGGCTCAAAAGTGTCATGGCCACAGCATCCAATGTGTTTGGGCTCTTCATCAGAACTGAGTGTGTCATGGGAGGATATAGGATGGGTGTGTAGCGACAGACATGATTCTAAATTATTTTACTCCACTTGAAACTTATCTTAAAAGAAAGCGTATATCTTGCTCTCTTAGATCGCTCATCCCGTTTAACACAGTCGACACAGACCTCAGGATCTTGAATAATTGCGAGTTAATCAATATATCTTCCCTCAGTGAGATCCTTGTGTTGCAATGATACATTGTAAAAATCACACCTCCATTTCTGGCTTGTCATGATAGAGTCCTATCAGATGTGTACAACAATAATCAAGAGTTTGTGAGCGAGCGAGTAAATGTGCAAGTGAGAAGGAAAAGGATACAGCAACAAAGAGAGAGAGAGAAATAAAAGAGAGAGAGATGTAAATCATGTCCATGCACACTATGGCGTGACATTATGAAAGCTGACGGCTCCTGTGTCTGACGTCTGATCTGTTCTGAAGTTCACAATGGGCCTCCGGTGAGAGGCTGGATGAATCATCCGCAGAGCAACACAGCGGAGCCGCGCAGATACTGAATGGGAGCGAGATCTGAAACAACTTCAGCGTGAATGTGTTTATTAGAATAACAGAACAGACAAGGTCGAACAGGAGAGGAGAATATGGATGCACATTAGCACTGCAGTGACTGATGCTGACGTTACCTCAGGAGTGGATGCCACTGGTATACTTTTTGTTTTATAAAAGGAGGTTTTGCTACATGTGGTAGTTCGTTTATTTTAGACACAGTGATGTTTGACCTTCACGGTGCAGAATGGTTCATGTGAGGAGTGCGTTTTGACACTAATCTGCTGAAAAGGGAAAGGCTTATCTGAACTTATTTTCATTTGCAGTCTAAAATGTAATTGTAACAATAAGATTATATGAGAACCATTAGTGTTGTGGTTTTGTAACTTCCTGTCCACATAAACTAAGAACAATCTGTTAGTGCAGGATAATTCAATCATTCAATCATTTTCAGTGAGAAAGAAAAGATAGGAATAACTGCACATTTTACACAATTCAACTTCCATTGGTTCATTTTCCATACCTCGATCTAGTTCTGGGTTGTGGGAGGGAGGGAACTTTTCCCAAGTGCCCAACAGGGTACAACCTGGATGAGCCGCCAGTCTACCGCAAGGACAACAGACACAAAACAAACAACCACTCACATGCAAACTCACTCATCAATTTAGAATCAGCAGTATACATAACACATGTTTTTGGAGAAGGAATAACATGCAAACTCCTCAAAGAAAGACCGCAGCCAAGGTTCAACCCATCAGCCTTCTTTATGCGAGGCAAGTTCTAACCATGACACCACCACACAGCCCGTCATTCAAACGTTTGAGGAGGAAAAAAGCATTTGCACAAATTCAGAGGTTTTTAAAAAATCAATAGTCCCTGTAAGAGAAAAGCATCAGAGCTACATGGTGCACGAATCCTCTGTGATAAGTACAAGTCTGCTTTAAATGAAGAAGTTGCTGCCATGATGGAAGAGTTGATCATTTCTGGGAACTTGAAGTCTTCATGAAACCTAATTTTCTGTTCTGTTCTTCAACTATAAATCTTGGGCTGGTCTGGAATATGAAAAACAAACCAAATGTTGTTGCATGTGACTATAAATGACCTCCCTTCCCAAGTCATTACACACTCTCTCAAGGGCTGACAATCTACCCCAGATGTTTGACCTAAAAGTGATTTCACATCCCATTAAATTGTGTAAAATTAAATGAAATTTGGACCCAGAAAATGTGGCTCTCATGGAGCGTTACTCATTCTCTATAAGTCACCCATATACCTGTATTTTGATCAAAAATTATGAAAAAAGAAGAAGTGATCCTGGGAAAGTTAAAACATCCCAATCGAGAAAGCAGTTTTGTTTTTCAGTCTATTGTTCTAAATACTTTTGCAGAGCCAATACAAACTGGGAGGTGGATCATGTGGTGTATAGAAGCAGTCTGTCCAGCTTATATGATTTCCATGGGAAATGTTATTATATATAATTAACATTACTAGAAAATCACTTGGAGAGCGCAGACCTCCGCCAAGATCCCTTGACTGCAATGTTAACGGAAATTTCAAAGTGATCCAGAATCTATAATTTCTTCCGGATCTTCACCAAAATCTAAGCGAATGTTTCTTGCATCATTCCCAAGCTATCCTGAAAGTTTCATAGAAATCTGTCCATAACCTTTTGAATTATCTTGTACACTGACAGACAGACAGACAGACAGACAGACAGACAGACAAACAAATAAATGTAGGCTAAAACATAACCTCCTTAGCGGAGGTAAAAAAAAAAAAAAGACAGATGCAACATCCATTTGGACTTAAAGCCTGACATTCAGCATCTTCCTCACACTGTCACAACAGAGCAGCGAATAAGACAAAGAGAGCTCATTGATCCCATAGATCTCTGGCTGCAAGCAACCTTTCCCCTTCAAAATGCCTGCAAACTGCTGAGCCTTTTGCACATATATTCTATTTAAATCTCCAATAAAACACAATACTCACAAGCCACACAAACCGTACATGTTCGTACGCTTGGAGACACATCTAAATAAAACTAAATGTTGCCCCATTTCCAGCCCTGTCTAAGCTCAGGTGAATTTAAAACAGTGTTTATCTGATAAGACTTCATGAGAGTTTCAGGCTTGGTTCTAGAGGTGGTCACACTACTATTACTGTCACCATGGCTGTCGCCAAATATGTTAGTAGTACCTTGAACGAAAAAAGAAGACTGTTATGCCTAATTTATAAATCTTTCAAAGGAATTTGATTCAGCAGATCCTGACCGGCTTTTAGACAAACTCAAAAATATTTACTTAAGCCATAAAGCTGTTGAATGGTTTAAAATTACTTAGAAATAAGTGAGTCCAAGCAGAGGCAACAAATCAGATTTTCTTGAGATAACTAAGGTCGTTCCACAAATTCCCATTCTGGCTCCTATTTCATTAATGATTTTATCCCAAAGCAGAGAAGGATTAATGTCATTGCTTCTATTGAGGAGAGTACTCGATTGATATTATTGTTAATTTGTGTTTCTTGTGAATGTTTATATACAGTAGTTGATTTGGCTTCTCCTTGGCCAGTTCTCCCTTGTAGATTTCTATTCTCAATGGGACTTCCGGGTTAAATAAAAGTAATGTGAAAATAAAATAAAACTAAACATTTCCACAGGAGCGTTGTCTGTCAGCACCACCCTGATGCATAACTGCTTTATTAATATTAAGAAGTTCACAAAATCCAAAATATGCTCTGTTAAGCAAAATGTGAAAGTGATTAAGACACAAATTCATCAAGAAAATATTTACTCATATAAAATCAGATGCAAAGATATTTGTCCATAAACTGATTCAGAATTATAATAGCCTTTTTTTTCAATCATGGGAATTGCATCCAGCTGGTCTTTTATAAAGATTAACTTTTGAAGCATCTTTGTTCTGGTGACAGTTTCTGTTTTCTGTAAATGGTCTACGAAATATGCATTTGAAAAGAGTCATCTGATCCTGTTATCATATAACTCCAGATGGATGCTATTAGCAGTCAGGAAAAGATTATGGTTTTTCATTTTTACAGTCTTTGTTGCTTTCATTTCACATCATTTTGTTGTTGCCTAGGTGACAAATTAACACCGGAAAGCTGTAGGAACTGTTGTAGGAACTCCTGATGGTTTATATCATGCAACGTGTGACAAACAAGGATGGCAAGACAATTAACATTTTAACATTTAAGGTGGACTTTGGCTTCAGCACCAGTCACATCTAGTGAAAACATCTTATCTGTGTTTGGAATACATCTAAATTATCTGCGATATATATGCAAATGAGTCAAAAGTGCTACAATTGCAGAGCAAGTATCAAGTAGTGAACTGTTGGTTCAGTAGGAACTGCTCTATTTTTCTTTTAAAACGTATTTTATGTGGTCCATGTTGCTGTTACCACCAAATTGGTATATGTGCGTGTCTCTGTGTGTACCAGACTGGCTGCGAGCGAACATTTCTTTGTCTGTCTGTGCGTATTTGCTTTCGCACGTGCCGGTTTGCATCCTCCAGCATTGTGGCTCGGCATCCTTGTGTCATTTCTTGCACATTTTGGCTTTGATCTGAATCCAAGCCCTTCGAGCTTAACATGACTTTGTGATGCCTCTATGTAGAGGGGGATGGATGCTGGGGGTAGAGCGGGTGGGGGAGAGAGAAAGCGTGGTATATTTTTAGCTCCACAGCCCCACATCCAAGTGTGTTTAGTCAAGTGTATGTGAGTGTTTATGTATGTGTGTGTGTGCGCGTGTGTGAGCATATTTGGATTAGTGTCTCCGGAGTCTTGCTCAGGGGAAGGTAATATGCTTGTCCGAACGAGCTTCTTCTGTCACATAGATGGTTTAAAACTGTGGAGTTGGCGCGAGTTGGGGGCTGTGGGAAAAAAGAGCACGAGACAGACTGACGGACACACAAAGAGAGATAGAGAGGGCAGAGGAGAGGGAGAAAGGAAGGGAAGACACTGTAGGAGAGGATGGAATGAATAAGCAATCCTGCTTCTCTACTTCTGGCACTTGCATCTCGCGCTGATCACATGCATGCTTCCTCTTCATCACTATTCTTTATGCTCCTCCAACCTGTCCTTCATTCCTCTCTGCATATTCCCTTTTCTGTCTCAGCATCCCTTCCCTCCTACTGTTTAGCATCTTTGCCTCAAGGTCCTCTCCGCCCTGCACAATCCTTCATCCTTTCCCGTCTTTTCCCTCTCCTCCAATTCCTACGGTCCCCCTCTTTTTCCCTAAATGTCCTCTTGTATTAGTCAATGACCCACTGAACCCTCTCTCCCTTTCTAATGACTCCTATTCCGATGCATGCCTTTAAACACATGCAAACACACATGCACACACGTGCACTTAAATGCAGGCACATCAGCACATTTAGGGAGGAAACATAAAGCATTTTTTCAAATCGATGCTGTTTTTTTGCAATGGGAAACTCTGTAAAGTCGCTAAAAATTTTCACCAAGAAGGTAAGCTCTGCTCTGAGGATTTTCACCCTGTTGTGATCTCCCTGCCTGCCCTGGCTCTCGGTGCATGTTTGTGTAATGGTGCGTCCCCAACTGGACCAATGGCTACTAAATTTGACTGAATCCTTACTGACTGATCCCTCTGTTCTGTCTGACAATTCACTGCCAGGCTGTGTTGAACTGTGTATTGTGTTGCCAGAGCCTAGTCTATGACTCGATATCCAATACAAGCTCAGACCGTAATTTACCAACACTATGGTTTCAACTTAAAGCAACTGACTGTCTTAAAAAACTCAGCCTGCATGCACATTGTAGACATTTTTTCCTAACTGCATTATTGTATTTAGAAGACTTGTGCAGCGCTGCTTTTGTTATGCCTGTTGATTAAGTCTATAAATTAGAATAATGTCTCCTAACCTTAAAGTTACTTATAGGCTGCAGTAGAATCCTGCCTGAATTAAAGCATAAGATGTTATTGTGTAGCGCATGCACCTGCTGACATCAGTCAGTGGACATGGTGCGAACAGGTGCATGATTATTGTTAGCTTAAATCCATTAGCACTGAGTCATTTAGCGTGTGTAAAAACATCTAGTTTAGATAAAGATCTTCTTCCATGTAAAGCCCATGCCATGTTAGCATAGGCTTGAATAGACTCTTAGCATAGCAATGAACCCCACAAATATAATTTCCTTCACATCAGCAGCTGTGCATCCTTGAGGAAGCACAATATGACAAGCAACTGTTGATGCCATCTGTTTTAAAATAGGTTGGAGTGCTTCAGAAGTTCTTGCACGACCTCAGTCGTCCTTACGCTTACAGATTCTGTGTTTTTCTCTATGTGTGTATGTACGGGTTTTTTATATTATGTAACTGCTCGCACGAGGCTTCATAGTACTTAACTGGCGTGATGTAGCCACGGCCAGCCCTGCTCCATGCATCACTTGGTCAGATTACCCAGTGGGCATCCGTTCCTGTAGTGAGAATTGTAGGGATGCTCAGACTGGCATTAGGAGCGGCGTGGTAACAGATGGAGTGGGAAGGTCATTCCTTAAGCATAAAATACGGTGTATTTCTGCACATAAACAACCATGCATTGGAATCCTTCTTTGCATACAATGTTTTGTTTGCTGCTTAAAACTTCTAAAGCTCATGTCAGATTATGGAAGCAGCAGTTAAATGGACACATGGTGATTTGTTCAGATATTGAGTCTATTCCACTTGCTTTTGAAGATGTCCATAATCCTTTGCTGAATTGGACATTGCACTGGAGACGAAACCTACATTCCACGTTTTAGAAGCAATGAGAAATGATACAGCTTTATAAATCAGTTCATCTCAGTTTGATTAAAAAAGGAACATAATCCATTCACTAATTGCTGCTTGTGAGCTGGAGCTGCTTATATCTCAGATGTTAGTCAGTATGATGGATGGGCCATATTTGATTGTATTTAGAGGCAGTCAGAGATTGCCTGTTTTTAATTAACCTGTAGCTCCCTCAGTAATTGGGATGACTGCTTTGACAACAGCATTTGCCCCTTGGCTGATTAGCTAATTGGTAATTATAATTTAATGGCTGACTGAACTTTCGCTTCATCTTGTGGGCAATGCCGTTGCTTTTTTAAAGTGCACAGAACAAAAGGGAAAAAAGAGCAATGATGCAACTTATGGGGAAATGTAAAACACTCTGACCACAACACTTAAAGTTGATTCACAGAAAGTCAATGGTGCCTCAGTTGAACTGGTTACGCATATGTTTGAATAGATCTACAATGCATCACCAGGTTGTTTTTCTTTTTACTTGTTTTAAAATATTCCCCATTTGGGTGTTATTTTGGTTGCAGCTGTCATTTACACAGTAAGTAGTATGGAAATTTTGTGCTTCCTAATGTTCAGTGCAGAGATTTGGAAAGTTCAGACGTAAGCAGTCATAAGGCGCCGAACAAATCATTTAGACATGAGAGTTGAATGGATTTTGCATGAAGTTACAGATCATGAGGAACATTTCTGCAGCTTCAATGAACAAGATGGTGACCCACAGGATGGCATATAGATGGCATCTGTTGCTGTGTCATGAAATATAGATTATACCCTTTTCTATCTGACTGAGCTTCTTTTCCCATCATGACTAACCTGAATCCACACCTTTTAATAACTGGCAGACATGTGTCTGCCACCCATGGTCCCCTCTGAGCACCCCCCCACCCATCTTCCTGACTCTCCATGTTGGCTCCTTGTTGACACCATTCATCAACAAATTGAGTCACAGTCTCTACCCCTGTCTTTGCCTCTACTCCAATATCTGGCCCTTCACCCTGGATGCCTCTCCAGGACCAGAAGAAGAACTACAAAGCAGTGCAGTCCTGTGAGGAGGGGGGATCTGGGGGGGCCTATCTTGAGCCACTAGTAGCCCTGGCCCAGAACGGAGCCAACATGCACAACGTACTGGGGCCTGCATGCATCTTTCTCCGCAAGGGCTTCGCTGAGAGCCGGCAGGCTGTACGTAAGTCCAGAAAATATCATGTGCATGCATGCTGAGTAAGATTAGCCCATAATGCAGTCGATGCACAATGGGCAAAGCACATCATGAGTGTGTCCAGTGATCACCTGTACTGTAAATGCCAGTTCTAGACAATGATAGAAAGGAGTGGTGGTGCAGAGAGGAAGGTATGTTGAGAACTTGAAATCTTCATAAAAGGAGGATCCTTAAAAGGTAAAATGGTAGAAAAATGGGAATTTCTGTTTGTTTGTATGTATGTGTGGTGAATGCTTAAGCATGAGGTTGGATTCATAACCCACAAACATTGTGGATGCTAAAGGACTGAAGAAGCAATTTATGGTGATGGCTGAGAATCATCTCATGGGTATCCTTTGTGTCCTACCTCCAGAACTGGACCACATGTATCAAAGTCATGGTATAAATGAAAACAATGATCCTGAATTGCAGATGATGAATTCCTGGACAGTGCTGCTTGCTACACTGAGGAATTGGGATTGAATCATTTTAATGAAGTAGGACTGTTTAGTCTTTAACAGCTTTTAGCATTTTCAGAAATCCAGGCAGCTCGCTGAAAGAAATCCAAAAAATTCCAATTCACATTGTACAAATATAGAAACATAATAATAATATACATAATAATCTAACCAAACTGCTATTTCTGTGTTTCATTTTGATCCACGTGCCAAATTTTGAAACGGATTGCCAAGACTCAGCATGTCTTTCTTCACTGTGTGATCTCGCTGATGAGCTCTTCCTCCTTAGTTGGAAGCAAACCTGAAAATGCTTGGCGCACACCTGAAGTCACCTTCTTATTTTTCACAACATCATGTTGTGAGAGGAAGGCTGGGCATTGGCATGACTTCTAACATGTCAGCAGTATTTGGATCCTAACCTTGCACTGTGATCCCTCACAGGACCGGGAGCTGAGGCCAGAAGAAATGGATGGTATGTTGCTGTATTTAACATCAATAAAGAATGCAAATTGAGCTGGTATTTCCGCTAATTTTCATCATCTCCTTTTCTGTCAGAGTTGCGCGAGGCCTTCAAGGAGTTTGACAAAGACAAAGATGGGTTTATCGGCTGTAAAGACCTGGGGAACTGCATGAGGACGATGGGCTACATGCCAACAGAGATGGAACTAATAGAACTGAGCCAGCAAATCAACATGAACTGTAACTAAAAATGTTTGATTCTGTTTCCATGTCTATCAATTATTTTCATCTATCTTTGCTTTTCTATTAAATCATCCAGTTTCTAATGTGCAGAAAAATCTATACAAAGCAATCGACAAGCATGCCATCAGTTTTCTGGCCTCAGCTTTAGGTTTTACCCCACAAATCAAGACAAATCTGGTGATGTTGTGTCTCAGTGTATGTTTGAAGGCTAACCCCTCTTCTCAATCCGTCTATTAGTGGGGGGACATGTCGACTTTGAGGACTTTGTTGAACTCATGGGGCCCAAACTTCTGGCTGAAACAGCAGACATGATAGGGGTAAAGGAACTGAGGGATGCTTTCAAGGAGGTGAGAAGTACTCCAGTGTATTTTATGTTCTCTTGGTAGTTGTGAAAACAAAACCAAGTCTATCAAAAAACAACAAGAAAAGAAAAGTTCGGCGAACTTAAAATTTTAAGGCAACAAACTTCAGTAAAATTTTAAGTTAAACACTTAAACT
>JBBDHI010000020.1:13100760-13111099 GCA_037177115.1 Craterocephalus stercusmuscarum
TTAAGCTCATAAAATGAGCAAATGCTATGAACTCCATTGTAAATAACAAATTGACATATTCTGCTTGCGCCTATATTTGAATAATGTCCTGCTTTACTCTGTACTGAATAAAGGTTGTTCCTGTGTACCATTCATAAGTTCACACGATTCTGAGTTGCACATTTGACCATGCATGATATCGTGTTTCATATCAGACTGATGACCTTTTCGTTCAACCTGAACCTGCAAGTCAAATCAAGATTTAAATATGTTTCTCTTAAGCAAAGTTTTGGGAGATTTCCTACTTTTATACTCGCGGATAAACTGTTTTTCTTTGTATCTTCGTAAACTATTTTCTCTGTATCGTTGCTGCGTTTTTCTAAATAAGATCCAAAGATAGTGTAGGTCAATGCTCAGCTGTGTTGATGTTTGTGTGACTTTAGCCAATACAGTTGCCTGTGAGGCTTCGGTTCAGCTTCGGTGTCACATTCCTGACTGTTTTATCGATGAAAAGCAAACAGTGATGGCACCAGTGAGAGCAAGGTCAGTTTTTCACAGTGAAACCTCTGCGCTTGTGTTGAACCTCGATAAACAGAGGTACACGTGTCTCAGGCTTAAAGAACAGCAGCTCCAGTGTGGAATGTTTTTTTTTTTTTAAAGCAATTAATCATCTGGAACTTTGCTAATTCTAACATGTTGCTGGAAACGAGGCTCCTCATTCAATAGAAATAAACTCTATTCTGTGTTCTTTCTGGAAGATGCTTTTTTTGTCTTTATAGCTTTTAAAGAATTTAACATTTCATTTCAATAAGGAAAACTGGGTTGTTTTTATTGACAAAACAGTCCATTAACAAAGGGCTTTAGTCATCGTTCTGTAGCTTCTGATTGCATCCCTTTCATTTTGTGTTTCATTTTGTCCTTTCATTATGTGGAGCTTTCATGCTCAGTTGTCAGCTTTTTTTGTGCACCACCTCTTCTTGTTTTTCTTTATAGTCTTGAATAATAATTCATCTTAATTTTGTTGTGGATAAAAGAGTTTAGCAAACGCATCAGTAGTCAAACATCTTTCCCCAGTGAACATCATGACTTGTAAAATGAAAGGGGGGCGGATGGTGCAAGAAAAAGTTTAGATGATAATTAAATAAGCACAAGACTTCTTTTCATTCACTGTAGCATTGTGACAACAACATGCAGAACCTGATGCAACTAGTTCCAGTTTCCAGACTCTAGTTTCATTTATCATTTGCTTCGGAGCCTGCTCTGATGCGCTGAACATTTTGTATTTGGGTACTTCTGTAACCAAAACCCGCTCGTCTGGTTTTAAAGCACTCATTCTGTAAATGACAGAAATGGGATCATAATGGAGAAAACAAATCTAGTTATCTCTTCCACTGCACACTATCTCATGATAATGGCATAATTCTCAACCTCTCTTTTTAGTTTCACCCTGTTTCCTTCCCATCACTGCCCGTTATTCTGGCTTCTCTGACTCATGCTTATGATAAGGGTTGGATCATTTAGGTCCTTTTGGATATTTTCACTGTCAAGTTGTTTCACTTATTCAGCTGTCCTTGTACTCGCAGCTGCACTGTGTGATAAGAAAAGCTTAAGCCACTCAGGTCACTGTTATCATGACTGCAGGCTATGAGGGAGGATGTGTGTCTCTGTAGTGTAGGAGATATATTAACAAAATGTCGAGTCATCTATTATTCTAGTGCTGTGTGCCCAGCAGAGCAGCACATTTTCTGCCTCTTCAGATTAGTAGCAGCATTGTTTTTACCAAGCGGTTTAGTGTTAGCCTGTTTAATTGTGTGTTATGCACATTTCCTTGTCCATCCAGTTAACACATTCTTTTGCAACTTCCTTTCTGATTTAGCTGAAGGAACTTACTACTTCTCTTTTTTACTTGGGGATTGTGTGCTGTTTCTGTCCCATAATACAGCAGGTCAAGCTGTGGATTAAATCCACACCGTACCATTGCTGTATCTTAGTTATACTGGGGCTATACTGCGTTAGTCTTTATAGTGACATACTGACTTTAAATAACAAATAAAATGTTTTTGCTTTTACTTTAAATCTTGATAAAAGAATGGGAGGCAATTGGGGTGTTGGTCATTATGAGGACATAATGTAGATGTGCAACCAGATTCTTAATAGCATGACTTACGTTTCTATATTTCATTTCTTTATTATTTTCTGATATAATCGTGGACTGTGAGGTCTGGGCCTACTTCTTAAGATATCTATCCAGAATTCATTATTTTTTTCAGTTATTTCAGGGATCATTATGTGGATGCAAAAGCCATCTTTTAGATGGCTATTTAATTTTTTTAAATAATGAGTAAGTATGCATAATCATTCTTTCTGCAGCCAATGAAAATGTTAATTGGTTAAATGACTCCAAATCATGATTATAGGGATCAAATTGGTGACTTTTCCTCTTGCAGCTATGCATCCTTTTTCTTCCATGCATCTTTGTTCATCTCATTTGAATAGTCAGATCCTTTAGATTGTGTTTTTTTTTGAGGGGCAGATGTGGCTGCAGAGATTTTTTACAGGCCCGAAGACTTTAAAGACCTGTTCCTGCTCTATGAAGATTGTCTTAATTTTCATAATGCTAAGCAGCTGCTCAGAGGAACCCATGGCAGCTTAATGACTAGGTTTCAGGAGTCAGTTGATCAAGCTTTGAAATATGCATAGCTAACTGTGAATAAATCATTTCCCCCACAAGCTGACTCTGGTCTATGGACCCTTAAATCTCTGAGGTGGCCTTAACATTTTGCAGGGTGCTTGTTTCTGGTTTTCACTCTTACAAATGTTTAAATTGCCCTTTTTATATGTTAAAATAGAGTAGACCATCAGGTTGTCTCAAATAAACCACCAGGACAAGTTAGTTTGTTTTCATTTTACTTAGAAGCAGTTTACTTTTTTAAGTCCAGTCATGTCAGAGGGGGGTGAATGAATTTTTTTTTTACAACTTGTACCACAGATACAGAATATCACCACATATCTAGGAAAAACATTGTTTACATTTGGATGATGGATAATAACTGGTAAATCTTGCAACTTTTTGTTGAGGGAAATTTAATGAATAAATAATGAAGATGCCTCTTTTTGGAATATCTATAATGTCAACGCCTGAAATCTGCAAGTCACATTCTTACTCATCAGCATGTAGAAGGTGGGGGGCTGCGACGGCGCCTGACCATTTCGTAAATTCCAGGAAAAGGCGGTTTCCCCACTCAATTTGTTTGTGCCACACATCTGAAGCATTCCTGAGGGGGGGAGGTTAAATCTCAGTAACATAACTCATACAGCGCAAGAGAACACTGCATTCAGCTCCTCTGTAGCAGAGGCATCTCAAGAAGATTGGTTTTATGAACCGAGGGAACAAATATTGTTTGCCACATACTTCTTTTTTTCTTTAAATACTTGTGAAGTTATACACAAGAACTCAGAAAAATCTCCTCACACAAGCACACCTCCTCATTTCCACATTTCCTCTGGAATCCAGATTTCAGTCTGTTGTTTTCTCAGTGGTGAGCTGACCTCAGATTTCTGCCTGATGGGCACTTTTTGTGCTGACTGGTCATTGTAACCCCTCCTTCTGCTTATTCTGAGACTCTGATCAGCTCAGGACCCTGACACAGGTGCAAACTTTACGCCATCTGGTGTTTTTTGGTGTCTGTTTTCTGTATTTTATATGTTAATCATTGATATGTTCTTTTCTTTTTGCTGTTGTCCAGCTGATTTCTACTCCAAGGACATGCACCCTGCTAGGCAGTTTATTGGCATTCACTCTGTCTGGCACCAGCCTGTTGTACGTTTCAAGGGTGAGGATGGGATTAATGGGAGATAGGCTCCCAGTGAGCCCGCTCTGTCAGGAGTAAGGGCTAATCTCCTCTTATTACAAAAAAAGAAACTCTCTTTCAGGGTCTTAAGTGTCTGCAGGTTTAAATGTCTGGTGCATACAGGAAGGGCATTCAGCAGCGCCTCAGACAGCCTGAGTATAAATCTGCTGTGGCTTGTTTGTTTTTCTTTTGTCTTGAGAAACTGAATAACTTTTATCAAAGCTGACAAATGTGAAGTACAAGCGTTCATAAATTCTCCACGTTTGCTGCTGCAACAGAGAGGACTGTGCTAATATTAGATCATAGCAGACTTTCCAAAAACATCCAGGCTGCCACTGAGTCACTTTCCACTTGCAATGGAATGGATCGGATTTCTCAAAGCAACTTGGATTAAACATCGGAGCCCAACGCATTAATTTTAAACCCAGGAAATTATGTTCTGCTGGTTTGGGGCAGATGCTTTGATGATTATTCCGCTTTAGTGGCTCCAGCTCTTGTGTTCTCATTTATGTTTTTTTTATAAATGAACCCTTCTTTACTAAGACCTATTGGAAAAGTCTGCTACAGTGTACAAGTTGAATTTGTCCATGTCTGATGATGCACATTTTTCTGTCTTTTTTTTGAACAGGTGGTTTAAGTTATTGGACAAGACTGGGAAGCCAGACAAGGACAGAGGAGAAGTCCTTGTGGACATCCAGTTTATGAGAAACAACATGACTGCCAGCATGTTTGACCTCTCTGCTGCAGGAAAATCACGCTCTCGCCTGAGCAAGTTCAAAGACAAAGTTCGTGGCAAGAAAAAGGAGTCGGACTCCGCGTCTAGCATGATGCCATCCTTCCCTCAGGTTCTGACAGACAGTGAGGAAGAGGAGGCAAATGCAGAAGAAGTGGGCGAAGCAAGCAGAGATGGAAAATCTAAGAAACATAAAATGAAGTCTTTGTTTTCTCCAAAGTCCAACCTGCAGAGGAATTTGTCTCAGTCAATGTCCGTCCTCCCAGCAAAGGATTCCTCGCTAAGCAGAAGTCAGTCATCTGGCCTGAACGTGGACTCGTCTGAGGGTGAGCTTTTTATTTTCCTCACATTTATCACTTTTTCTACACACATACATGCATGTTAATTTTATGATGTCCTTTCAGGTAAAAAGAAGTTCAAGTTTATGATACATAAACGCTCTGGTAGCTCAGACAGCAAGGATTCATCTTCTGGTCACCAAAAACAGGTTCCTGTGGAGCAAAGTAACTTGTGCATCAATGGCAGCCATATTTACTGCGAGGAACCGCCTCCTCGGACCTCTCGCACCGGTTCCAACTACAGCCTGGCCAGTTCAGGCCGGGGATCAATGGAGGATGTCCCCGAAAACTCTCCTCCATCTGTGGATTCATTGAGGCCAGCAAGGCAGTATTCACCATGGATGGAAGAAGAAGAGGAGGAAGAAACTGCTAAAAATGCGCAGGAAAATGCAGATGAATCAAAAAGCGAGGAAGAGGAGGAAAGAGTCAAGATGGAGGAGATGAAAAGACTCGAAGAGGAAGAGGAGGCTGTTCGAAGGCAAAAGGAGCTTGAGCGTTTAGCTGAGGAGAAGCTGAGGCAAGAAGAACGCAAAAAACTTGAACAGAAACGTAAGATGGAGGAAGAAGAGAGAAAAGAGGAAGAAAAAAGAAAAAGGGAAGAAGAGGAAAGGATTAGGAGAGAAAATGAGAAGAGGAGGCAAGAGGAAGAGGAGATAGCAGAACAGAGGAGGCAAGAGGAGCGCAAATTAGCAGAGGAAAAGAAACTGAAGGAAGAAGAGGAAAAGAGGATCGAAGAAGAAAAAGCCAGATTTGAAGAGGAGCGGAAGAGGAAGGAGGAAGAGAAAGCTGAAGAGGAGAGGAGGCGAAAAGAAGCAGAGGAGGAGAGGAAGAGAAAACTGGAAGAACTGAGACGGCAGAGGGAGGAAGAAGAGAGGCTGAAGCAAGAGGAGGCGAAGAAACAAGAGGAAGAGAGGGCAAGAAAAGAAAAGGAGGAATATGAGAGACTGATGAAAGAAAAGAGGAAGATAGAGGAGGAGAAGAAACAGATTGAAGCGGAAGAGAAACTTAGGAAGGAGGAAGAGGAGAAAATGAGAATGGAGGAAGAGATGAAGAGGAAAGAAGAAGAGGAAAGGAGGGCTAGGAGAGAGGAAGAGCTCGAGGAAAAGAGGAGGCTAGAGGAACAAGAAAGGAAAAGAGTTGCACAAGAACAAATGCAAAGGGAAGAAGAGGAAAGGATTAGGAAAGAGAAGTTGGCCAAGGAGAAGTTGAGACAAGAAGAAGAAGAGAGAGTTAGGAGGGAAGAAAGGATTAGGAAGGAGGAGCTGGAGAAGTTGAGACAAGAAGAAGAGAGAGTTAGGAGGGAAGAAGAGGAAGAAAGGATTAGGAAGGAGGAGCTGGAGAAGTTGGCCAAGGAGAAGTTGAGGCAAGAAGAAGAGAGAGTTAGAAGGGAGGAAGAGGAAAGGATTAGAAGAGAAGAGGAAATGAGACAAAAGGAACAGGATGCACTAAGGAGACAAGAGGAGGAGCAGGAGAGGTTGTCAAAGGAGATACTGAGGCAGAAGGAAGAAAGAAATAAGCTGGAAGAAATGATGAAAAGGGAAGAAGATGAACAGATTAGGAGAAGGGAGGAGATGAGAAAAAAGGAAGAAGAGAAGGTGAGGAGGGAAAATGAAACATCTGAGGGATTGGCAATGGACGAAGCAAAAAAGGAAGAAGAGAGGATTAGGAGAGAGGAGACGAAAGAAAAGGAGGCAAAGAAGCCTGAGAAGGAGATTTTAACAAGAGAAGCAGAAGAGTGTGAGAAGAAGGAAAGTGGAACAAATGGAGGGAGAGCTGCAGGGAGCGAATCCAAAGATATCACTTCTACTAATCCATTTAATGAGCACTTCTCATATAAACCCTCAGAGGAAATACCCGGCTCTTCTTCTGGACCTCACAGCCATAAAGCTACAGAGGAAACTGTCCAGGAGAGGTTGGTTTAAACCATATTCATTACACGTTATGCTAAACTCTGAAAGTTCATTAAATCAGAAACCTCTGAAACCTGTTAGGGCATAAAACCAGCTCCAAGGTACAGCCTTTTATCTGAAAAATAATTTATAATTCCTTTTTTTTCATGGCCGTGCTAGATTTACCTCATTAGCCTTCCTGGAACAGTCAATACACTTCACACAGTGCAAAGTCTTTTATTACAAATGGGAAACCTCCATCTTAAGTTGTAGTCTTTCACTGAGAGGTTTTAAAAAGTGGATACGTGAATACATGAACGCAATTTAATTTATTGTTCTACAAGATGGACATGACCGCCCCCGATAAAGCTTTATGTCACACAGTCAGAAGAAGACGCCTAACTACTAAAGTCACAGACGACAATCAGCACAGCTCAGGTGACCAAGAAAAAGTTGCCCCTTTAGCCTGTTGGGGCGCCGCAAACACTCAGTTTGCTTTGCACAATCCATATATGACACAAAATATAATGTTTGCTCTAACTGTTTTGGATTGGTTTGCTTTCTGAATTTTACTAGCAGTTCAGACACTGAGTGGGGAAGGTCGATTATGCCAGGTTCTTGACCTTATTCTGTCAATCAGATTGTCCATACAAGGTGATCTGACACATTCAGTGGATCTTAACTTAGTGAAAATGTGCCTCTTTTCTGTTGGAATGCTAAATGAGGGGATCGGTGATCAACTTTTTGATACCATGGGCACCACAATTTGATGTGAAAACATTAAATAGTACTGAAATATTTCACCGAACGGTGGACAAATGACATTTGAAGGCACATAAAGACCTCTGTGTAGATCACAGGTTAAAGCTGGTGCGTTTCAAGTTAAGCTACCTTATCGACAGATCAGCAAAGGAGGTAGTGAAGCTTCATTTGTATGCACGATGGACGTGATACGAGGGAGCATTTACATGTGCAGAGAGTTAACTGCACTTTCTTTATTATCTGTTTTGTACTTTGTCACAACTCTGTGACAATCGTTCTCGGTGCTTCTTCTGCAAACTGACACCAGCATGAAAACTGCTTAGCGGTATTTGTCTGCGTTTCGTTTTTGAGACTGCTAAATGAGCAGAAGGACTGGGCTCATTGCACATTGCAGCTACCCCACTGTGTTCAGGTATCAAGTGAAAATGGCTGCACACTGGCTGACAGGAGGAAGGTTTATGGATATGAATTGCCTTTAGTACAGCTGCTTCTAATGAAAGAAACTCATACCGCGTTCTCTTGTCTTGCAACACTCCCGCGCAAGTTCATAAATCTTTTTTTCCCCTCCATTATCCTTGGTGTCTTCATACAAAATACCTGTTCGGGAGTTCTTGTGCATTATTTAGTTTTCTTGCCTCTACATTCTGACTTGTGACACATGTCATGTTCTCTTTGTCTGATTTTCAGATGTCAGTCATCTGGGTCAGTCGTGGGAAGCGGGGCTATTTCCGGTGATGACAAGGACCCAGTTGGTACTCAGCGGGAAAAAAGACAAGCTCCTAAGCCTCCAGGAAAGAATCAAGCTGGGAGGCAGCAGCAAGACCAGCAGGATGTGTCAGTAATCAAGCAGGCCAAAGACAAAACTGTCAAAACTGTCAGTGTCCTCCCCCAGCGCTCCATGCAAATTATAAGTCCGCTGAGCAAGTCTCCTACAGATTCAGAGAACAGCCAGAGTGTGAGGCAGAACGCTGGCACCAAAGTTACATCAGCAAGACACGGCAAACGCCCTGCGCCGTCCAGACCTAGCTCTGTCGAAGAGCTGTCTTCTGAATCCAAAACAACTTTGTCCCACAGAGGTGTCTCAGAGACAAAACCGTTAGCTTGTAGCTTGAACCCATTTGAGGATGATGAAGATGAAAATGACTTCACAGCTCAAGATGACAGAGGAGTCTGTGGTCCAGTACACTGGCCTCCTAACACGTCACAAAATGCTGACAAGGAGGCTTCCTGTCAGGGGAAAGTCAAATCTTTAAAGGTGGCCCGTGCTCCTCTGCCTCCTGCTAAGAATGACGCCGCGTCGAGCAATTTAATCATCCGTAAAAATGATGGAGGTGACTTTACAGACGCTGCCAACGGAGCCAGGAGTAGCAGGAATGTCCAGGAGTGTCCAAACCAACATCTGCAGCAGACAAACGGGAAGAGCGTCGCAGTGGCAGGTGTGAGAGAGGAGGGGCCCCCAAGTTCACGCAGGTGAGACAAAGTAACCCATTAGACAGACAAAAAAGCTCCCCCATATGGTAGATCGCATACAAATTGCTTTTATAAAAAATATTGTAGCAATAATTGTTACAAAACTGTTGGTCTTTTCTACATATGGTTACCAAATACTTTTGTTTTTGTTTTGCTTTTATTTTTACAGACATTCCCCAAATTTCTTACCCATCAAAGTTCTCTCTCTTTTATTTTAATTGCAGGCTTCAACCTGTAAAACCCCTTAATCCTCCTGAGCAGCAGGCTGCCTCAGTTGTTCAAGTGGAAAATAACAAATCCACAGGAATCCTCAGTGGAGACCAGGTTAAAACAAAGGTATTCCTCCACCCCCCCTCTTTAAGTAAAACATTTAATCTTTGAAGGAAAAAAGAATGAGATGGATCAATTGAACTGACATTTATTTTCTTTGGTTATCAACAATTAACAGAAATTCTTTGTTTAAATATAATTATTTATTCATTTATTCCATGTGGTAATTGCATCAACTGAGTTTTGCTTGTTTAATGTAACTGAAACAAATGTTGACTTAAATGCTTTTGCAATTTGAATGCCTGCTTTTGTTAAGTGTCTCATGTTGTGTGTCATCTCCCAGGCTGAGGCTGCACTGGCAGGCCCTTACTCCCAGCTGACTCGGGAAGAATTGATCTCTCTGGTGTTGAAACAGGAGAGCCAGCTCTCTGAGAAAGACAAAAAGTTATCTGAGCTGGAACAGTACATTGATAACTTACTTGTGCGGGTCATGGAGGAGCAGCCAAGTATCTTGATGTCCATGACCTCACTGAAGAAAGCCATCTAAGTGGATTCATACCCGCCACGTTACTCCAGCTGTTCAGTCCAGAGTACTGACTTTATTCACTACAGTTTTACGTGACAAACTTCTCTTTCAAAGATTTGTTTAGCTCATTAACACAACTGGAGTAATTGATCAGCGATCTATGAAGCTGTAAAATTTTCAATGAAGACATATCAGCAAATTTTTAAGAGTAAGGATGAAGCCAAAGCTCTTGCAAAGACTATAACCATTTGAACTAAAGTCTTGATTTAATTGAAGGTTGTTAATTGGTTTCCATATATGGAAATGTTCAAATTAAATGTTTGTCATGTGATACTCTGAAGGAACATATCTTTATACGTATGAATCAGTGACTTTACTGATCTAATGCTCTTTTCTCTTCATGAAGTCTTTCCTACTGTCAAACTATGCACTAGTTTTATTTTTTGTTTATTTTTTATTATTGAAAATGAAATTCCAGGGTATTTTATGCATCATATATCATAGGCAAATATAAGTTTTTG
>JBBDHI010000020.1:13151199-13161983 GCA_037177115.1 Craterocephalus stercusmuscarum
ATTATTATTATTATTATTATTATTATTATTATTATTATTATTATTATTATTATTATTATTATTATTATCATCATCATTATTATTGTTATTGTTATTATTATTTGAATTATTGAATTATTATTATTGATATAATTATTGTTAACGAGCTATGTGGGGTGACGTGAACACAGCGTATGACCTCACAGGCGAGGGGGGAGGAGGGTGGGCTGCAGCCGCATCACGAACTACAACGCCCATAATTCCGTCCGCGCGTCAACAGCAACAGCTAGGATGTTGCGATATCGCTGGCAGCCAAAGACTGCTGTGGTTGCAGAGATTACACTGCTGTGTTGAAAACCCCAACGTAATGTTTTGGTGGATGTCATCTGTGGTCACATATTTGCAGCAACAGACGAAGGCTTAAGTCTGCTGTCGGCTCGACGCCTCTTTGGGCTGCATCACGCTGAAGCGTTAGCTAAGTAAAATCATAGTTTTATTGTAAATGGAAGCAATTAAATAGCCACACGGGATGCTAGCTGCGAGGCAGCAAACACTCTCTTCACTTCACTGAGGATGGAAACATTTTTCGGGTATCCCTGTCACACAAGTTACACGCTGGATATATCGCACAAGAAGACATCATCTTCAGAGGATAACCTGGATAACCTTACACGAAATGTCATAGCGCGTAAGTAGCTAGCACTTAGCTAGCTTGGTAATGGCTGGACGAGATGGAGATGGACCTAGTTCTTTTTTCGCCAGCAGCCGCAACCGTCCATGAACAGCTGGATGGCTAGTTAAAGAAAGACTTTCTCCGGAGACGCTTTTGCCCTCCCGGGCGGTGTAATTCACTTACATAACTGCTAGTCGCCACAGCTTTAGCTATCGCCAACTGGCTTGTGTTGGCAAGCAAATGAAGACATTTTCCATTAAAATCTGGACTCTTTCAGCATCCTCATAAGTAACAAAGGCATCTGGGGCAACAAATAGACTCAGACGTATCAAGTTTACAATTTTATCAGTGTAATATCTCATTATAATAAATCATCAGACGGGAAACAGCAGCCCATCACTGTGTGAGAGACTGAAGCCTCAAATATTCATCCTGCCATTTCGACAAGATGAGGAAGTTCTTTGATTCCCGTCGGGAGCTGGTCAGCTCCGGGCCTGGTTCTGGAGGAGGTGGCAGCTCCGGGTCCAGTCATGCAGGCGGGAATTTCATTGGACGAGCCTTTACTGTCGGGCGGCACCAAGTCACAGTTGAGGAGATAATTGCTGAAGGTGAGAAGGGGTTGCACAAACCATAACATGCTATTTCATTTCTTTGTTTTTGTAGTTTTCTCTTTCCGTGCGTGTTGTTGGAACAATAGCGTGCTTTCTGTCCTGAATGTTGAAGCCAAACACAAAAACAGCACAGAGATGTAACCTTATGCCATCCCCGCCGGCGTGACGGATGCTAAAAAGGGGCCTACCACTTTCTCTCAGCTGTACTCTGAGCAACACAATTTCAGGAGGCTATTATGGCTCAGAAGTGTGATTCAAGTAGATGGAGACTTGCTGGCGCCAGGCAGCTGCTTGATCCTGCCGAAATTAATGTTTATTGTTTATGTCTTCATTTTCTATAAGGCAGTGGAAAGCAAACTGTGAGGCTGAAACTTGAGGGTAAGATTATTTGGTGAGGCCTGATTCAAAGTGCCAACTCAGGTTGTACTTAACTGAACCATTTTTTTATTTTTTATTTGTTAATTCAATTCAATTCAATTGTTAATTTGGAATATATAAAGACGTGCCAGCCAAATATAAGCACACTGGAGTATGTTGAGGTTAGACAGCCTTGAACACTTTCAAAAGAACAACTGGATATTTTAGCTCCATCGCTTTTTAGTTATTCTGGACCAAAGACGGGTTAAATCCAACATTTCTGCTTTTAATCAACTGCATCAGACTGCAGGCAAGACAAAAATTTAAAGGGTGTCTGGGATCTATTTGCTACAATAGATGTGCAGTTCAGCTTCACTTTCTGTACACTTTTGTACTATACAAGTTAATTTTCCTCCTCATCCTGTTCTCATGTTCATAGGTACGCCTGCAGTGCCACACTGACACACCACAACACTACCACATGTCAAGCGGAGCACTCGGTATAAGCTGTCTGAAAATGAAGACTGCCACAGCTAAACTCAGCACAGTGAATTTGTAGTCTGAGCTATACCAGATGGTTAGGCCTCAATGTAGGCCTCTATGTAAACCCTGCAGCCATGCCATGACTAATAGATAACGCTATAAGGCAGCACCATGTGGTCCTGGTCGTTCTTATTGATGCAAGGCTAGCCTACAAGGACAGACTCTGCAACAGTTGTTAAAGTAATGGGGTGGAAAAAAATAACTTCTCTGCTAAGCTGCCAAAATTCTGTTGACATATAAAATCTTGCAAAGAGCAGAGTTATTCTACTAGTGACTCATGTTTGTATTGATTGTCGTTGTATTGCTTTTTTTAGTTCAGATTTAGAGATTTTGCTTCTTTAACGATCAAGATTTAACCGGCCGTCTGCATGCATCTTCTCTGACTGACGGTTTGATTTGATTGCTCCGCTTCACTTTCTCAATCCCGCAGGTGGTTTCGCAATCGTGTTCCTCGTGAAAACAAATCAGGGTGTGCGTTGTGCGCTGAAGAGGATGTATGTCAACAATGAGCATGATCTGCAGGTGTGCAAACGGGAGATCCAGATTATGGTGAGTTTCTGAGATGAACCACTGTCTGCAGGTTGTGGTTTTATATGCGGAGTGAAAAGTGCACATAGAGGCAGCTGCGAAAAAAAAGTGTTTTGGAAGAAAGATACATGAGCAATACACTTTTTTCCATCCAGACAATGAAATCAGTCAAAATGCCTCCAGTAGTCAGGTTGTTTTGATTGTTGTACTGTACTTATTGCTTCTGTGAGCAAATATGTTAGGAGTGTTTTTGACATATTTCTGGTAAGTACGCTTAATTTCATATTCAAAATGACGCATCTGACAATTCCTGTCATAGATGAATTGAAAACTAATATATTAATACAAAATCAATACTTTTTGGCTTTTACATGTGAGTGTAAAGACGTTTTTTTTTTTACAATAAATAAAGATTGAAATGAATACCTTGAAGTCCAACCATGAAATGTGAAAGTTTAGACGCATTTATGTGAAATCTTTGAGTTTAGGGTCTGCACCAGACTTTGTCCTCTATATATACACACGAAGGAACACAGAGGAAGGAAGGAAGCAATGGAGGCTCAGATTACAAACAAGACAGATTGTATCATTTGACAAACATCCAACAGAACTGTGCACAATGTTGGCCTACGTTTTGCTTTCTTAAACTCATTCTCTACTTATATCATCTCTTTTCTCTCACTCTTCACCTCAGATCCAGCACTCGCCATTTATGTCATTACTGAATAGATTGCTGTTTTTGAGCTCTCTTTTTCCAGCCCCATCTGCAGGAGATGGCCTCATAATGCACCTCAGTGCTCTACCTCGGCCAAATTAATGGTTTATAGTCTTACAGGTCTCCTGCCTCTTTTCTTTTGTTTTGTTTTCAGCAAAATATCATAAATATTTCTTCCCTGTCCCACAGTCTCTGTTTGCTATAAATCATATTGTTGCTTCTTACACTCTAAATGATTTTCTGTTTGTAAAAAACTAGTAGCAAAGAAGGAATTGCATGTCCCAAGCTGTTGTTTCACCACACAACCAGGATGCTGACTGTATGCAGCAGCTTATTATAGCCGTCCTGTTTGGCACAAACTATCAATGATCGCATGTTTGTGTTCCTGCAGAAAGACCTCGTCGGTCACAAGAATATTGTTGGTTATCTGGACTCCAGTATAACAGCAATGGGATCAAGGGATGTCTGGGAGGTTCTCATACTAATGGACTACTGCAAAGGTGAGTTTGAGAGAGAAATTAGCTTTGATTAATAGAAGATCTTGGTTTCCATATGTACTTTCACTCTAAAATGAGATTTCAGTGTGATTGTGCTGTTGTATTATAGAAACAAGCCATTTCTTTCCGCACATCAAATCAGTCGATGATATGACGTTCATGAATCAAACAAACACCTCCTGAAGTTTCTCGCCTTTCTTGTTTATTCTGCTGCATAATTGGATGATATGTTGCAGGAGGGCAGGTGGTCAATTTGATGAATCAAAGGCTGCAGACTGGCTTCACAGAGTCGGAGGTGCTACAGATCTTCTGTGACACCTGTGACGCTGTTTCTCGCTTGCACCAGCGCAAGGCACCCATCATCCACAGGGACCTTAAGGTGACGCACTTTGCTGCTCGGCCTTCATCTGAAACCATAACAACTCCGTTTCAGTTTAACAGGGAACAAGATGAACATGTGGCACGGTTGCATAAATTTTCGTCATTCATCTTACTCACAGTGATAATCATCTGCTACGGCCTCAGCTTGGTCTGTAATGAGGCAGGGCCTGCTATATATCCCTGTCTTGCTGGGTTGTCTTTGAAGAATCATGACCTGTGTCATGATTATGTTGAGTGTGAGGTGAAGTCGTGTTTAATTATGCATTGGTCTCACAGGAAAGGTGAGAATTTATATATTTAAA
The DNA here is from genome assembly GCA_037177115.1 of Craterocephalus stercusmuscarum. Taxonomy (NCBI): domain Eukaryota; kingdom Metazoa; phylum Chordata; class Actinopteri; order Atheriniformes; family Atherinidae; genus Craterocephalus; species Craterocephalus stercusmuscarum. Next base: position 13,155,786 of record JBBDHI010000020.1, read on the forward strand.
TACTTGAAATACCTTCTGCAAAAGCACAGTGTGATGGCATCAGTCAAGTGGCAACCCTTCAGTGACTTCATTGCTTTGTAGAGATCTGGGTTTAACAGAAAACCTGAAGATGGAAGTTTGTGTTAAAGCACAAATAAAGAAAGATAGGCTTTCCGAGTTTGACTATGAAAAGAGTTGCTCATTATATCTAATTTTGTTCTTTCAAGAGTATGTTTAGCAAAAAAAGAAGAAAAGATAACCCTTGTGTTGCTTTTAACAGAAATAATCAGTGACTGCTCCACCTTCAAACACTCTTGGTCCAAATTGGTCCTTTCATCTTAAGCCTCTCGCAGTCCTCAGCCAGAGCAACTCTGCTAGATACAAAAGTCTTTTTTTTCCTCAGGTGGAGAACATCCTTTTGCACGACAAGGGTCATTATGTGCTGTGTGACTTTGGCAGCGCCACAAATAAATTCCAGAGTCCGCAGACGGAAGGAGTGGCGGTCGTGGAGGAAGAGATCAAAAAGTTTGTACCACTTTTCCTCTGCACCTGTCATTTATTAGTACTTCTGACTTTCCTCTCAATATTTTTGTATTTTCTTCTTTATATTTTTATCTCATTTTTACATGAACTGCAGCTGCAAAGCAGGGCTGACAATGTAATATGTTAGCAAAAGTCTTACTGCATATTACACTAGTACTATATAAAACAGCTACTTTAAAATGGATGCACATGTCTAAACATGTAATAACAGTGTAGGGTGTTTTATTTCCACACCACAGTTAAAAAAACACAGATTTCTACCTTTTTTCTTTATGCTGTGCTCTTTCAGGTACACTACGCTATCATATCGGGCTCCAGAAATGGTGAACCTGTACAACAACAAGATTATCACCACAAAGGCGGATGTCTGGGTGAGTGACCCAGATGGACCTCTCTGATGATAGTAACGGGGCTTTTGAAGTTTCCATAAAATAAAACATATTCGCACTTGAAACATCATGGCTGGTAATGAATGAAATGGATCTTATAGAGACAAGAAATAAACGCCTAAAGGTTTGATTCATCGCCTGGATGGATGATATGCAGTTTTATTTTTTACTTTATATGGACATTATATGGGCAAAGGTGTCTCTGTGACTATTAATCTTCTCCTCTGGGTCTGCACGTGGTTGTCTTCTCCAGGCTCTGGGCTGTTTGCTGTACAAGTTGTGCTTCTTCACTCTTCCCTTCGGTGAAAGCCAGGTGGCCATCTGTGATGGCAGTTTCACCATTCCAGATAATTCCCGTTACTCTTATGATCTTCACTGCCTCATTCGTTAGTACCTGTTAAATATTAATCCATGTTATCAGCAGTGTGCTATTCATCTCTACTTGCTGAGTTTCTTCTTAGTTTTTTCTTTTTTTTTTAGTAAACTTTCATTCATTTTCGCCTTTTTTTTTCCAGGGTACATGCTGGAGCCAGACCCAGACAAAAGACCTGACATCTACCAGGTGTCCCACTTTGCTTTCAAGCTCGCACAGCGGACTTGCCCTGTTCAGAATGTGAAGGTGAGGCTCTCTTTGCTCCACAAACATCTCAAATATTTAGGTTGGCTTGACTTTCTCTTATCAGGGATTGATTTTCTTTGTGGAATCTGCTGCAGACCCACACAGGCAAACCTGTTAGTAGGAACAGTGGTGGAGAAAAAATGGCTCTGGTTCATAATGTATAGATTGCCATAGATAGGATTATTCCTGTCATTGATTGTTACATCCTGTACAAACTCTGTGTCGACGTTTTGAACATTTCCTATTTTCCTCACACGCTAGAATTCTCCAATTCCTTCCAAACTTCCTGAGCCAGTCAAAGCAAGCGAAGCTGCAGCAGCAAAGAAGAGCCAGACTAAGCCCAGGCAAGCATGACATGCTTATGTGTAATACCATTAAAGCTCTGGAAATCCAATGTTTTTTTGGAGTAATTAGTTATAGCCAGTATTCTGATACTCATTAATTTATGTTAACACTACTTGGCATAATTAACAAGAAGGTCTGCCTCCTTCCCTTTTTTTTTGCAAGGCTGACAGATCCAATTCCCACCACTGAAACCTCCATCACCCCTCGTCAGAGGCCCAAAGCGGTGCATACCCAGCCTGCTGCTGGCATCCTACCCATCCAGCCTGCTGCTCTTACCCCTCGCAAGCGGGCTAATCTCCCTGGTGGTGCAGCCCAGCCTGTGGGTATGTGCAGCACTCCGTCAGCATTCTTCTGCACCAACTTTTTTATTTAAACATGTTTAAATGCACGGGAACCTCTCGGATTAAGAATACAGGTCAAGATGTGTGCCACTTATACTAATCTAGCCATAGATTTAAAGGAGAATTTTGCTTTTTTTGAACCTGGGATCTGTTGTCATCTTTCCTTTTAATACAGATGAGTGACGGCGAAAGGAATTTTCAAAATAGCTCCAGTATTTAGCCGGGCAGGCAACTAGCAGTCCAGCTAATGATACGTATTGGGCAACTGCCCCCTCATCTAAGTTTGACCTAAAAACATGCTTTTTTTTCCACACTGAAGTGCTCCGATAGTCTCAACGAGCGTTTGACAACGTACTAGAGAGGAGAAGTGAACGAAAGTATCCGTATTACCTGGCGATCCCAAAATCACGCGATAACTTGTGTCAAAACATCGGTGGGAGATTCCACTACCTGACACCAAAACAGCAATCAGCAGGTAATACAGATACTTTTGTTCATTTCTCCTCTCTAGTATGTTGTCGGACACTCGTAGAGACTATCCAAGCACCTCGGTGTGGAAAAAAAGCACGATATTAGGGCGAACTTAGATGTGGGGGCAGTTGCCCGATACTTATCATTAGCTGGGCTGCTACAGTAGCTGCCTGCCCGGCTAAATATTGGAGCTATCTTGGAAATTCCTTTCTCCATCACTCGCATGTATGAAAGGAAATATGAAAACAGACCCCAGGTTAAAAAAAAAAAGCGAAATTCTCCTTTAAAATGATAATGAATTATCTCTTTTTCTACACCTTCCCTGATGGTGTTGTTTTGAATTGACTCTGTACACATGAAGCTGAATCCCTGCTTTGGGTAATGTTGGTTTTTATGTCTGTAATAAATCACTTTGAGGTTAAGAGTGATGTTTTTGTTCTAAATGGAAACAAATTAATTTATGCTGCTTCAAATAAAAGCTGGTTTTTATCTGTTCATGTTTTGAAATTGGATTCTCTTCATGCTGCTGAGTAATGCGAAGGCTGTGCTCTGTTCAATGTCCTGCAGGAGTCAGCTTAGACCTCTCCCAAACAGCTGCAGCGATCCAGTCACAGATGGTACAGACTTCAGCTCAGCCGCTCATCCAGACACCGAACAGTACAAGTCAGGCTGCAACTGCACAGAAGCAGGTACAGACTTTGTGCTGCCAATTAATTTTTGCAAATGCATGCAAATCCTATATCACAATAGTTATTTTACAGGTTGAAGAATAAATGCAGTACCAAGGGCTTCAGTTCTTTCTCTGTCATTTCACACAAATCTTATCCAGTTTCTATATTGACTCAGACATAAATAATTAAAATATTATACACAAACAACAGACTCTGTCACATATATTTGTCTAATAGGCTGCGGAGCCAGCTACCGCTGCTGGAGCAGAGACAGCAGCGTCCAAAGGTGAAGCCGCACCACAAGCACAGGCAGCGCCCCAGCAGCAGACCACAGCTCCCTCCATGGCCAACTCCCAGCAGGTGACACAGACTCCATCCAGCCCTGCCGCGCCTCAGCGGCCAGCGCGTCGCAAGCAAACCGGTCAGGCTCAGCAGCCAGAGGCTCAGTCTTCTCCCAGCAAATCAGCACCTAGTCAGCCAGCAGTAGCTCAGCAGCAGCAGCAGATAATTCAACCATCAGCGGCCCAGGCTCAGCCTGCCTCCACTGAAATCAGCCAAAAGTCAGCCGAGACAGTAAGAGGCCTTTTGCTTCAAACCGTGCCTGAATTTATTGAACACTGCAAAGATATCAACATTATTAATTGACCTTTTCGTACCATTTAACATTTAACCTGAGCAGCTTGGCCCGATGTTATCGCTTTCTCCAATCTGTCCATTGATATTTTTTTCTGTTGGTGTTGGTAATTGTTTTATCTGAGACTTTCTGTGACAGAATCTGTGAAACTTTTGCTGATTTTGTCGTTGGGCTTGCTGCTAACACCGCCCCTGCTTTGCTCAGACTCCACCTGCAACTCCAAAGACAGCAGAGGAGCGAGGCCACCAGCGTGTACCGAGTGACGCCGCAGCAAGCGGCGATTCTTCACAGCCGCTGCCAGGAGCTAACGGAGATGCTGCAGTTACTCAGTAAGCGGCATTTTACTTCAGTAAAGTGACGAGTAATAATAAGGCTTCTCCTTTTAGCTTAATTTTTGTTTCCATTTGTAGATCGCTTGCATCTCAGCAGAGCGCCGGCCAGCCGGCTCAGCCCAGTGATGCAGCACAGGAGCAGAGCAAAGCTGCAGCCAGCGTTCCCGGCTCCACACAGCCAGCATGGAACCCATTTGATGATGACAACTTCTCCAACCTCAATGCTGGTGAATTCAAACCCAATGACAATAAGGCTGCAGGTAACATTTAACTGTGTTGGACACATTATACATGTAAAAAAAAGTCTGAATCCCCTCAGTGTCTTTTTATTAAGTACAACGTTGTTGTTTTTTTTATATCTATATATAACAGATCTACCGTTAGTCTCAGAGGCGGCATCTTCGGAAGAGCTGATACCAGGTCTGCAGGCCTCATCTGTGGAAAATACTCCCCCAGAAACAGGTATGCTGCACTCCAACTTCATGCAGTCTACAGACTGAGTGTTTTTCTTCCTCTCTGTCTTTGTGGGACTGCATTCGTGACACCTTTCAGCACAGCCATTGGCTTTATAACACAAAGTCGTGATTGTGCTGTAAGAATTTAGTTTAGAAGTGTCAGATGGTGAGTGTGACAGAAAAAGACTCCTTGTTCTTATCTTACATTAGCATGCATATCAGAAATCTGCTGTCAGATTTAAGGAAGCCACCAGGTGTGCTAGAAAGAGCTGGTTTGAGCGGGAGCTCTGTTGTGGATATTTATGCCGCTTCACTCCTGTCTCAATTACACAGACCTGGTTCACATATCACCATCCATAATGCCACACAGTTTTGCAAACTGGGCAGTTTTTTAATGCACTGCCAACAGTGGAAAGTAGGAAAATCTGCAGACTAGTAAGTGTTTTTGTTCCCTTAATTAAATGAGGATCAGATTAAAGCATTTTGATTGGAACTTTTCATCCATTTATACACCAAAAACAAGACAATAAGTGTGAACATCAGACAATTAGATCTCCAGTTTTTGTCGTGTGGTAGTTTGTGGATGTGATGATTGAAATGTGTGTAAATTTCTCTGAGATTTCCTGTAATTCTGAATTCTTCCCTGTTGTTCTCATGTCATATTGTACTGTGTAAAGCTGTAGGAGTTGAATGGTACTGTAACCTGGTGAAGTAAACCTCTTAATGTACCTGATCCATTAATCTGACGGCTTTAATTAGCTTTGGACAGCCAGGGCTGCCAATGTGCATCATAAAATGAAGTATGGCGTTTGGTCACGAGGAACAGTGTGTTTGAAAACCGCTTGCAAGTTTTGTCTCCCCTCACAAGGTAGAAAAAAATTAAGTGTATTGGGAAGTCTCAAAAGGCGCCCATGTCAACCAAAGAACATGAACTTTGATTAAGATGAATGGAAAACTGATTTTAAAAGGGCAGTTAATAGCAAAATGAAGAATGGAAAGCACATTGCATGACAAATGACGAAATAATCGAATCATATCAACAAGTCCCATTGACATGTTACAGTACTTGTCCACTGGCGTCACTTTTTACTCGTGGTAGTTTGAACTATTTGTTCAGGAGCATCGTCACAAACTGAGTTTCTTTCTGCTTTGCTTTCTAGCTGAAAGACCATTGGCTATTCTGGAATCTGGAGCTTCGCTGTTGGCTGTCCCAGATCCTTTCAACACCCTCGAACTGTCAGATGCTCCAGGTAAAGATGCTAGTGAATACGTCTAGGGCTGCAACAACTAATCGATTAAATTGATTATAATCAATTCTAAAAATAGTTGGCAACTAATTTAGTCATCGATTCGTTGGATCTATGCGCTGCGGCATCGTCTCACGCTGGGTACACACCGCACGCAGAAGTGCGCCGAAGC
>JBBDHI010000020.1:13162083-13176744 GCA_037177115.1 Craterocephalus stercusmuscarum
TACAGCTCCTCTTTAAAGACTTTAAAAAGATATTGTGTTAAGAAAAAATATACAGTAAATGTTATGTGTGCACTTTAGAAAAAAAAATTACTTTTGTAACATGCTTTGTTTTATTTGGCAAGTTGTTTTGTGCCGATTTTTTAATAAAAAGAACCGGAAAGGATGGAAACGTATTTTTGTCTTTTTATCCGATTAATCGATTAATAAAAGTAATAATCAACAGATTAATCGATTATCAAATTAGTTGTTAGTTGCAGCACTAAATACGTCACGTATTTTGGTTTAAAAGCACACAGTCTAAACGTTAAGTGTATAATTAGCATCCAGTCTCAAATTCCAAGGTTTTGTTTGAAATACTGATTTTAACCTTTTCTAGTTTGTGTGACTTAATTTAGGTGTAAACAGTTGCTGGTGCCTCATTTCTGTACTTGTCTCATGCATCACTTTTCTTTTTCTTCTTTCTTCGCTGGCTTGTAGAAAAGCTGATTGAAGGACTCAAGTCCCCTGACACATCTTCGCTTATGCTTCCTGACCTACTGTCGCTGTCCGATCCTTTTGGTGGGTCTGTGGATGAGTCTGCAAAAGGTATCGACGTGTGTTTGGGTTTCTGCGTTTCAGTGCAGTAACCAGCCGTAGAGAGAAAACCAAAAACACAAGCATCCATGTTTAGCTGCATGGTCTGTCGGCACCGTGGCTGTTCTTTGTATGTACAAACCGTATAAACAGAAACTTCAATGGTATGCAGGGGAGACTCTTATCTGTTTGTAAAGCTGATAAATCAATAGTTTTGTATTAACAGTGGGTCGGACTGCTTGCAGAGATTCCCACAGATGTCTGCAGCCTTTGCTGTTGTTTTTGTGTATTGTTTGCAGTTTGCGTCTGCTGCCCCCATGTGGACAAATGTGGTGTAACAATGAATGAGACTGGGGTTTTTTTGTCAAAAAGGACACGTTTGTAAAAATAACTATATATTTAGTTGTTCTTTAAGAAAATTAACGTATAAAGCACTTAGAGTTTTCTCAGGGCTAAAAAGATTTTGTTACATTATTGTGTAAAACTTGACTGTAAGGCTTTTCCAACTCTTGTCTCAGACCCTCTGGCAGCAGACGACTCTCTCCTGGGCTCGCTCATCTCTGGCCCATCTGCTCCTACTGCAGTAAGCAGCAGCAACCCCTCCGTCTCCTCTGCTCCCAACTCTGCTGCCTCTGCTTTGGATGATTTCAGCATATTGTCTGGAGACTCCGTGCAACCTGCAGCAGGTAAGTTGAAGCAACCTTTAAAAAGAAACTTGCGATGTTAAATATAGCATCAGGGCTGAATTAATGGCCACGTGATTGTGGACAGATGTTTGACCGGCCTGAACATTTGCACACAAAGCAAAGGAGGTGGTCTGAACACAAACAGCAGTTGGCTTTCTTTGCCAGCAGCAGCAACAGGGTATTAAAATGGTTTTAGGTTGGATGTAGTTGCTTTAGCCAATTATATGTTTCCTTAGAGAATGAATGTTTGGCCACTTGTTCAACAAACTGAGGTGCATAATAAGGTGTTTGTTAATTTATTATGCCAGGAAAGCTGATTCATATCGTAACCGTTGCCTCATCCAGCATTTTGCTCTGTGTCACTACTTCCTGAAAGCTTTGAATGGATGTTTACTTATTTGCATAAGCTAATAATCTCACAAGAAGATGCAAACAAAGGGTCAGTGGTTGTATCAAGTAATTGTAGATGGACAGGGCACAGTTGGAAAAACTGCAACATTGTTCTAACCTGCTCCAGGGATGTTAACTGTGCTACAGGATATTTCATGCGACCTGGAAATTATTCTGGTCCGCCCATTATCACATTCATTGACATCTCAATTAATTCACTGGAATTCCTTTGAAACAAGAAGCAAGCATGTTTCTTTGGGGAGCCATTAGTGAGGATGCGCAAGGTCATCGTTTGCAGAATATGGTCATTAGATCGACACACTGTCATTTGGAATCTGTCAATTGGACCACTTTGATTCTGCTCCAGGGATCCTGGGTCAAACAGCTGATTTAACTAAGGTGCAAAATTACTGCCAAGTTGAAACTGTTTTTGCAGGAACACAAATTGTGTGTATTGTTAAAATGGCAATTTATTTTCATGAACTGGATTATAACTTTATGTAAAGGCTCCATGTCAAAGTTTCTAACACATGCATGTTTCTACTTAAGTAATTTTAGTGTCACTTAAATCAGATTTAAAATGTTTAAGGAGACCTGAATTATATGTAAAATGTATTTTGAGTCTCATAGTGAAAGCCGCAGCTGTAGTTTAGTTGTCAGGCCTTGCCTTGTTGATAAAAAGCCTTTGTCTGCTGTTAATATTGCCAACACCAAATTACAGCCTGAACGTGTTTCCCAGCTGCATCCAGATAATTACCGCTGCTCTCTCCTCATATCTTATAAACCAGGCTTTTTATTTTCAACCCGAGAGCAGCAGATGTGTTTGTGTACGAACTGCTGGTTTACAAGTGTTAAAATCACCTTGAGGAGGGAAAAACCCAACTTTTTATCATTCTTCTTGTCCAAAGTTTTATCTGAAGAAACGGTCATCCTTGTAATCCTTTTTGTTTGACTCAATGTCTAATTTTTGCATCAACAATCCATTTTTCCTCCGTTTCCTCCAGACTCGTCTCTCCTGATCTCTGACTTGGAGTCCCAACAGGCCGTTGCAGAGGCGGCCACCGAGGATGAGTTTGATCCTATTCCTGTCACCGGCCGAAAGAATTCCCAAGGTAGGTCTTTAAAGTTCCCTTTAGGAGGCATAAATGGCCCAAGGATTGGGTGGATTTTTTTGGGAGTTCTTGATGGTCGTAATTTACAAAATAAGCTGATCAGGTATCTGTACTTTTCACATCATCAGTGTTAAGTTAAAGATGTTTGAACACCTGTAGCAGCAAATGGGTAAATTCTTTCTTTCTTGACCTCTCTCCCCTTCTTTGACTGCTGTTTGTGCTTGCTGTGCCTCCCGCTCCTCTGCTTCTTTTCCCTCCTGTTTGCCCGTAATCGTCTCGTCCTCTACTTTCCCCTTCTCTCTCCGGCCAGTTTCAGGAGGCCACTCTCGCAGTAACAGCGGTGGCTCTGAATCCAGCCTGCCCAGCTTGGCCCGCTCCCTGCTGCTGGTGGACCAGCTCATCGACCTGTAGGCGGCCCGTCCCCTCATAGAAGCTGTAACACTGGATAATAGTCTGGCATAGCATAACAACAATCAGCACTGCTGTCATAGCGATCTCCCTGCAGCCCCCTGGCTGTCATCTTCATTGTAGGTCCAGCTGTAGAAACATCCTTCACCTACAGTATCAGCGCTTCTTCATCCCCGCTTTCCACCACATCAGTCCCATCATCTGCCTTTTCTTCACCTTTCTTCTCCCGTCCTTGCATTTGTGATTTTCGTTGTAGTCACCATGCATCACGTTTCCTCCTTTAGGAGCGAGTGGCCAATTCACCGTCGTCATTCTTTATAAAAATGAATCATGGAAACTCTTTCTATCGAGCCAGTTTGTTTGAATAATACTGCAGTACATCTAATAGCAAACAGTAGAAGATCATTGTCGTAATGTGTAATAGGCATAGTTCTAAGTGGTTGTAGTTATCGTGCACAAGTGAATTAGTTGTCGTTTGCCTTTTTAAATCCCCTCACACACACTTTATTTGCACATTTTAAAGAAAAAAAAAACATGGAAAGTTAAATGACCATTCTTTCAGATGAGATTTATTTCTATGAATGAAGCAAAGCTTCTCTGAAACTTCAGTCGTGTAGCCTGATTTGCACAGATGGATAAATGTTACCTCCGTTGAATTTGTTCAAAGCTGCTATAGAATTGTTTGTTTGTTTTTTCAAAAAGAAAATGACCGCCACATACTGAAGTGCCATAAAGTAATCTGTGAAGCCGACCGGCATATCTGAAAACGAAGCTCCTTACAGCCAATCAATGTGAGCATGTGCTTTTAAAGCAAAGAATCTCATACGCTGTGACGCTGTGTCTTTTCTTTTCTTTAGCTTGATTTCTTGACTCGTTTTGCAAAAGGCAAACAAAAGGTTGCATTAGAATAATCAGGGTCATTTAAATGTATCGATAGCAGCATGCCGTATTTACAGAAACGCATAGAATCTTGAAAATAATTGGGTGAATCAACGCTAATAGAAATTTATTGACATATATAACCCATATGGATGTATACACAGAATATACATTTTGCAAATGATTTTCCCGCACTCACTCCTTTGCTTTCTCACATTCACTCATTCATTCCACATTGTGCCGTCCCTCCTACATTCCTGTCATTTGTTGGCTCCTCATTTATGTAAATAGATATCTGCAACAGCTCTTCGGCCTCTTATCCAGTCCGTATATATAAAGTCATTGTCATAAAGCTTTACTTGTGGATGACATATTGCTTTACTTGTGAATCTGATATGTCGTATATATACATATATATGACATTGTTTCCCTGTTAATACATGTTAATATGAATAGAGTGTTAGAGAATGAATGTAAGAAATAAATAGTAGTCTATAATAAAAAATATATCTATGAATCTTAACATCATAATCATTCAATAATATGGAAAAATATATAAATATTTCATTCCTCTGTGTGGAATTATGTGCTAAGGGTATTTTTTTTTCTTCTTAGTTAAATCTACTCAGTAACTGTCAGTACACGGAAATGTATAGATGAAAACCCTAGTCTTTGTTCAACCTGGAAGCTTAGGCTGAATCCCATGTCTTATTCCACTTATGTGGCCAAAAAAAAAAGAAGAAAAGAAAAAAAGTGAGACCATGTTATGCTTGTTTACATGGACTGATGAAGGATTATATTTTTATTCAAGTCCTCTGGAAATTTGGAGTTTAATTGTTTGCATTTCCGTCCTGTTTTATTTGAACTTGTGCTTTTGAAGGCTTTTGTTTGCCAGTTTAAGTGATCACAGGATTCATATCCAGACGCATGGCAGTGTTGTTGAATGTTCCGTTCACGTGCGTTGGTATACAGTGTTACGATAAGTATGTGTGTGCGTGTGTGGAGTCCGAAGTGTTGGATGTGTTTTCCAGTAGCCTACTTGTGTTGTCGTTTGCTGCAAATATGACAACGGTCAGGTTGTCATTAAAATCTCCTCTGAAAGCACAGCCCACCCCCCTCCCTAAATTCTCTCAGGTAGTCAGAGCTGCATCACTCTCCTCGAGAGCCGGACATGCACAGCACTGACTTACTGCTCCCCACTCTCACTGTCTTCTAGCCGTTTGCGTTAAATATTACACTAAACCGAACTGTCTGGTTTTTAATGTGCGAGGGGCTCTGCGAAGTGTGCCAGTCTGCAAATGCAGCACTGCTGCTGCAGCAGCGCTCTGATGATCACGCAGCATTACGTCAGCTGTCGAGGGTTAGAAAGGATCAGCTCCAGTCAGCAATATACTGTAGATGTTGCTGTAGGATCAAACAGAGGTATTTTGCTTCCCGTGCATGGTTACAAAATTACTCCTACCTGCTTTTTTTTGTCCTTATGCTAAGAGAAGGACTCTGAAAAGCACATAACAAGTGTCATTGTATAATCTACTGAGAATACTCTGCAGAAGAGACAGAAAACTAGAGATAATGGCCAAATCCTATTGGTTGTTATTCATTTTACAAAGAGATTTGCTGCATCAAAGCTTAGTGACGAACAAACTAAATCTTAACTCTTAAAAGTGCAGATTCTGGAAACATTTCATTCAGAAGCTTAATGGAATACAAAATGACTCCCCGGAGTTATTCCAGCATCTCTTACCTCCCCCAAATTTTGAGTATTTTGAGTGGAAAATGCAGGACCTCAATTTAGAAGTTGACAGGGGAAGCCATTTCTCAAAGGCTCTTTAGTGTTTTCACTGCAGGTGCTGCATGTGCCATCGAAGGCTTATCCTGTTTATGATCCTTCCACCGAACAGCTCAGTCATTTGCAGTTACTGTTTGAACCTATGCAACCCCCGAGCTTTCTCCCCGTCCCCGCTGCTGTGCTGTAGTAATCAGTAAAGCCAAGCGAGACGATTACCTGACGTAAAGCAGAAGCCCCTCGTTCTTTGTTGTTTTTGCCAAAAACGAAAGCTGTCGATTATCTGATACTACGGAGTGTTTTGAGATGCCTCCTGTCATTATGGCCCAAACCTGCGTTAGAGCTGTGATATTGTGTGCTCCTTCTATTTTTGTGAGATAACTTAAGAATTATAAAGGGATGGCAAATAAAGTACAAATGTGAATGTCACCGTGTTGAGTATTGATTCCGAGTTTGTCTTCTGATTTAGCTGTCCTTTTTTGGAAATCCTGTTATTATTATTTCTTCATATTATTTGAAACGAGAGAAAATCTTGGTTTCTTGTTACACATGAGTAACACATTTTGGTATAAAGGAGTTTCCCAGGTGCGGCTTCTCTTGAAATGATGCCCACACTTTAAAATCCTCGTTCACAAGAACATCACTGGAAAACGGCATTAAAAGAGCTTCCTGGGCTTTCCAGCAACAATGCACTAAACACACACCTGTTGTTGAAATAAGTGTGAGCTCAGCAACACATCTGAAAACCGCTGTGAGACACAATGAATCCCCACAAATGCAAATTAAAAGTCTAGCATGAAAAGAAAAGGATCTGTAAATGGTAAAGAGAGAGTGGGCGCCTTCTCCGATGATCAGAGAAATTTAAAACTCCTTTTGGAAACGATTTATACATCCAGGCGAAAGAAGAGAGGTCCCATCTGGCACAATTCAAAAGCCTGGAACTGTGATGGTATGGGGTGATACGTGCACACGGCATGTTGGACTCACTCATCTACAAATGCATCATTAATGCTGAACAACAACAGCTTTTGGAGGAAGGCATGCAGATGCTATCAGCTATTTCACTGAGACAGTCTGCAGCATGACTACAGAAACAGTCTGAGTGCTAAACTGAGGCTAAATTTGTCGGATTATTAGGGGAAAAAAAGAGGGAGGGACCCTGACTGTCACTGTGAAACTGCCAAATTCCTCAAGTAAAGTCATGGTTTTAATTCCAATAAAGTTTTTCTCCTAAAGTATATTTAAAAGTCTAAAAAGGGAGTAATGAAATTCGCCAAACTATTTTTGTGTTACTAGTACTCTGAAAAAGAACAAAACAGTAATATGGAGATGCTTTTATTATTTTTTAAGCATAATACACGGTGCTCAAGCCTTTTTTTTTTCTTTTTTTAATCGAGCATCTTGAATTTAGAAATTGTTTTGTCTGTCTGATGAATAACATACTAAATGAAGAAGTTAAAGGATGTGAAAATCATGTAGGTCTGTCATAAAATGACTAAAAAAAAACATGTAATCCAACAATCTGTGGCCGCAGTGTAAAATCTACCCAGGTAAGGAGAAATTCCAGCTTCATATTCAGCTCAAACCTCAATCTAAGTCAGTTTACTGGCATTTGTATTTTATGTAGAATGATCCCACTCTGTCTTGTTAAGGCTTTAATTTAAGCAGACTGTATTCATCCCCATGATTGCTTTTAGGGAAAAAAAATAAACCCATCAACCCTGCTATTTATGAATTAGCTTATCATGTTGCACTCATGTCACTTTAAAATGAATTTTGCTACAGAGACAATATTTTCTTTGGTCTACTCTACTTGATTGTTTCATGGCGTTCACTACTGTCCAGAATAACATGAGAAAAGTAAATATTTAGAGAAAAATAGACATACGGCTCAGGGCCTCTGCCCATCTGATGTTCCTTCTATCTCTTTCACACACAGACCTGCAGAGGGAGCTCAGCAGTAATGAACTGCGAGCCGCTCACATGACGTCTTCGGTGCTCTTCACTGAGGATAAACAAAGGCCAAAGATCCAGCAGAGGACTGCCTCGTGTATCTATGATAAACACATGTTGGTGTCAGATGAATGGGGCCTTCAGCACAGCCCTGTGCACACTCCTTCCACCAGCTCTCAGATCAGACCTGTCAACCAAGAATCCCAGTTCCAGCCTCCAAACAGCCCAGTCACCTCTGATGTCTTCCAGCTGGCCCCTTTTAAAACACCAGGAAAAGGAAACAAGATGGCATTCAGAAGCGCCTCCTTTTCTGAATCTCATAAACCTGCCGAAACATTGGATGTTTTCCTCCAGGCACCGTTCGGAAGAAGGCAGGAAACCAGCAGAGCTCCTCTCAATGCCCACATATTTAAGCCCTGTGCACAGCAGCTTCAAAACAGCAAAAAGTGTCACCCGGTCAGAGTCTCGCCTCCCCCATCTCTGCAGCATTTTAGCTTTCAGGCAGCTCCTCTGCGCACAGAGGCACCTCTGCCCCAGCAGCCGGTGGCGGTGCATCGGGTCGTCTCCAGGATCGGTCAGCAGGCCGCCGTGGGTTCAGTGGCAGTGGGGCCTCTGCATTCCTGGACAATAGGGGGGAAATCTCTGGATGACCCCTTCACTGCTGCACCTTTTCAGCCAAGATGCTCTCAGGGGAAGCCCTGATTATATAATCATATCTTTTTCTTTTTTTTTTTTTTTATAAACAAAGCCAAGTCACAGCTTTTTATGTAACTTAGAAAGGAGCCAAGGTATTGTTAAGTGGCAGTATTACTTCATTTCTACATGTACTGTAGCTTTACTTTAACATTATTCCTGCAGTATGAACATATTTTTGTATTTTAGCATTTATGTGCTTGTTTTAAGGGTCTACCTCAGTCGTGTGATGTGCTTATAGTCACAGCACAGCAGTCATATCAGCGCTTCACAGTCTGAACTTGGTGGACTACTCATCAATTTGTAAGTTAGAAAAGCTTATTTAATGTATCATTAAGGTTAGTTTAGGTGTGTAAGTCTCAGTTTTATGCTGATAAAGAAGAAGAAAAATGAACATGATCATGTGTTACAACCCAAAACATCAGTCTCTACAGAGAGAAGCAGCAGCTTACATTTCCAAGCTATTATCATGTTGATTTCTAGATGTTTACAATTACATAGTGCCTTTTTTTTTCCAGCGGCCACACGCTTCTTGTCCACAGCCAGTATTAGTGCTGCAAATGTTACCATTTCGCTGCAAGCCAAAGAACTCCGTTTAAGATTTTTATGCAGTTGAGGGAGGAAAAAGAAATATTTCCACTGCTGGAAGCACTTTTTATTTTCATTTTGTCCTAAAATCCCAAATGGCTGCTCAGCAGAGAGCTGTGTGTAATCTTTATGTGTTATTTCAATGACGTCAAACTCGGTTAAGTTGCTTCAGAGGTTAACAGGTAACGGTATCGCGTCTGTGGTTTATATCCACTCCTGTTTTGTTAGGCAACACAGCAGGTCGCAGGACAGTCTCAGAAGTTGTTGCATGTAAGTTTTATAACAAGCGAGCTGGTTACGTTTATGGTAATAATAAGACTTTAAACTTTTAATTATGCTTTGGCCCAAAGTGAGAACTTCTTGTAAACCCCGCTGCCTTTGCTAACGTTTCTCTGCTCCTAGTGTTTTTAAATCTGTAATCTCTTAAGACCTGATATTAAAACAGCTTTTAACTGCAGAGGAGGAAATGCAGAGTGTTGCCTGCTCTGCAGTAAACAATGTCTAAATGTGTTTCGGTTCTTGTCCTCACTTCTCATCACACTCTCAATCTGTCTCTGAGCTCTGTAGGTTTGTTTAGTTTGATGCCAATCTTTTCCAACACCTCCCACATGTCAGATATACTGTAGCAGCGGTGTATTACTGGATTCACGTCGCTGGTACATCTTCATTTCTTTTTGTGCATCATTGGAAATTCGATGCACATTGGGCGGTCCAGTGGGCCATGGCAACTGCCTGTTGAAATTGTGCAATGGTTATGTAATGGCAATCGCACTTTAACCCATTAACACCTGAAGGATCACATGATCATAGGATCATATTGAGTCAGTTTGATGGTTAGTAAGGGTCTCATGATTAAAATACAGCTCTGAAAAGTTCAGTTGGGTCACAAAGTATTACTTTTTGTTTTGATTAATAAAATAAGCCTCAAGAACTTCAAATCAAAATGGCTTTAGACTCACTAAATCAAGAAAGCCGTTCACAACAGTTTGAGCCCCCAGCAGAATTTACAGTACTGTTGAAATATCCAGAAAGTTAAAAGATGAGCCTTTTGTTTTTATCAACATGACACAAGATGTGCCTGGAAAATGTGAAAAGAGCCAAGTCTTGATCTGGTTTCATTATATTAAGCATGTCCGGTTGAGTGGAAATGGGTAAATCTAAGAGGTTTGGTATGAGTTAGATCAATGCGGCATGTGTGTTTCTGCTATGTGGCTCATAAACCTGCAGAGCTGTGGAGTTGATTAGCTGCGTGTTGTCAGTGATTGCCATTGTGCAGCCAAGGTAGACGGCGTTCCTGGCCAAGATGAGAAGATGAAGCCACCATGAAGCATACTTCGGCTTTCTCCTGGGAAAAGCATTCATTAGCTGCAGGGTCATTTTGTGATATTACAAAAGATATTGTGAGCTGACTTTTATTACACAAGTTTTAAAGGAAAGTTGGAAAGGGAGCTAATTTGATCAAAAGCTGGAAAAAAAAGAAGTAAAAACTGGCTGTCAAGCAAACAGCTGGGAATATTCAACATTGTTCATTAAGAAATGAGAAGAAAATATGAACTGACAGAGAAGCCTGTGTGCCCTTTAAAGACGCCAACAGTCGTCATCCGTTTCTTCACTCCTCTCTGGTGGGCACTGTAAAAGTATTAGCTGTGTGTACTCTTCTACCAGAGCTCCATGGCATCATGGCTGGGTTTTACATTCATCTCTGCAGTTTGTCTGCCTATAATCTGCCTGCCTCTGCTTCTTCACGTCTCCTCTGACAGACCTCCGTGTGCTCAGCAGTGCCCACAGAACTGCAGGTCCAAGTGCGCAAATCTGTGAAAGCATTTCAAAACGAGAAAAAAATAAAGAGTCAAGCAAAAACACATGGAAAAGGTATACGAGGATTTATTTTAGGAGATCTGAATGGAATAAGGCTTAGTAAGACTCTTCTGTAGCCTGTTACATAATGCCAAACTCTGGTCACATTTTTCTCCTTTTATCTCTCTGTTTTTCTTTAAGAGCATTTGTTCTCATATCACCCAAGATGGAAACTAGACAGCGAGGGGGAGAGGTGCTGCGAAGATTTTTTATTTTTTTGTGGTTTTGTCAGCATCCATATGCAGAGAGTGAGCACATATACTAATGTTTAACACTCATCTCAGCTGATGCGCTCTTAATTTGTCAAAAAAATTTGTCTAAAGTTTTGCACTTTTTTCATCATACACAGCCTTGGCACTTTTCATGGCAGATGTGACATCACTGAAAGCATTAACAATGGTTCCTTTTATTCTTGTGTCTCTGAAAGCTATGACAGTCAGCCAGCAGGGCCACGATCATTAGTTTCATTATATGCACTTGTGGTTTTCCTGCCTGGATAGGTCTAATATTTTTTTTCGATTACCCAGCCATGAATCTTTTAATGTTGTCCTCCATTAAAAGGAGAATAAAAGCATGGGTAAAGCTGAGGACATTTGAACTCTGAGAAATAACTCATTTATTCTCCTCCATTAAAGGAGCTACACCCGATTTCACGTCCGGCTAGTTTAGTTAGCGATAGCGGCTAGTTTTTTTAGCTTTGGCGTGACGCTCTTTCTTTGCCAATGGGGTTAACTTTCGTAACTTCCAGATCCCTAAGGGAACGCTCTCACTGCCTGATCAGAATCCGGATGTTCCGAAAGTTAATCCCATTGGCAGCAGAAAGGCCGTCGATCATGCTAAAGCTAAAAAACTAGCCGCTATTGCTAGCTAAACTAGCCGGACGTAATATCGGGTATAGCTCCTTTTAAAGGAGAATAAAAGCATGGGTAAAGCTGAGGACATTTGAACTCTGAGAAATAAAGGCTATTAATAATAAATCTGAATTGTTACCGAGGCAAAAAGAAGGAGAGAGACATCTTTAATTAATTTATTGCACATCTTAGTGGAACTAACAAAATCTGATCATAAGACTCAGATCTGCAGTTTGTCATTCGGGCTGCCGGATAAATCACACGGTGACATCCCAAAGGTGACATTCAAACAGCCTCTGACTGTCAGGCTCACACTCCTGGGTGGTACAACTTACGCCCCGACAGCTTTTCAGTCAACATCTCTGGACTTGAACTTTACAATTTATTTTCACGTTGATGCATTATCTTCAAATGGTCAGTTACTGACTCTGTAATCTGAGATGTGTATGCCTGTACAGTTTAATATTTTATAGTGATAAATATGCTTGATTGCTTTATTCTCACATGATAGATGAGAAGATTGCTGCCACTCTTATGTACACAGAGTGAATGAGAAGCTGGAGCCGGAGGGTGATTAGCTTAGCTTAGCATGATGACTTGACTCAAGAGGAAGTGGCTCGGTACACATACAAAAATTCAACAAAAGAGCATTTAAATAAAATGCTCCATCAAAAATCTTGACCGAGTACGTCTGATTTTATGTAAAAAAAAGAATAAAAGGTCATAAACTGAATAAAAGCTTCATTCTAATAACGCCTAAAAGCCAAGCTGTGCATGTTTACACTGTTTATTCACCATAGCCTTAAAAGTCAGAGTTCATGGCACATCGTACACAAGTCACCAGCAAAGTCACTGTAACTCTGTTTGGACATAACTTAAGACACAAGAAAAAGGTTTTGGATCCTGCTCAAATTTTGGGTTTTTGATCTTCAGTTGTTCTCGTGACTGGGCCGAGGAGGAGGACGTGAAGGAGGAGGCGCCCTGCAGGGAGCCGGGCCCTGCGGTGGAGGCGGCAGAGAGCCGGTTGGTGACGGTGGGACAGATACCGGTCTTGTGTTGGCTGGGGGCAAGGCTCTGTTTGGGGGCGGCGTGTATGTGGGAGAGCTGCTGGAGGATGGCGGAGGAGTAGAGGGCAGAGGAGGCAGAGTAGAAGTAGGCGAGGGGGGCAAATGGAGGAACTGGCTGTCAACTGATGGACGGCGCTGATATGTGTGGGGCAGAGTGTAAACTGGCGTGGAAGGGTGGTTGTAGATTGGGTAACGAGGAGCCGGATAAGACTGGATCCGGGTGAAATTTATGCACCTGCCCTGTAAAATGAAGGCACAGCGTAATAACAGGTCAGTGAAAATGTTCCAAAGTAAACAGTAAAAATTCAAGATGTAAAGAAAAGTCAGTTTATAGGGGCAAGAAACTGGGCATATTGTGTTATTTTTCAAAGAGGCTGGCATATTTGGGGTGTTGTCGGCCAATGGAAAGAGGAAATTCCTCCTTTTAGTGAGTGTCATGGAAAATAAAGTATTCCAGCCAGTTCAGTCATGCTGACGCTGGGAGCTGGAGAAGGCAGACAGCATCTACTCCTAATGACTTCTGCAGGCAGCTGCATTCCTCCAGACAATACTGCAGTCTCTTTTTTACCTTTGTCTACTCTCTGTGCCACTTGAGAGTTTCCCTGAGGTCTCATTTGAAGAATAATACTGACAGTTACAGTAATGCCAGATAAGATTTAAGCTTTGTCTATGTAAATTATGTCACTGTAACCCGAGCCAGAGGCCTTTGATCTAAGCGTCCCACATCTTTGTTTTTATTCATTATAAATTCAAATTTTAAACTCTTAAAAATCTTCTTGTGATACTTTGAAATTGTTGGATGACAATTAAATTAAATCTACAGGAGTTAGTCTCACCTTGTCTCCCGGATAAGGTCTCATTACAGACACTCGGTCATAGCCTTTCCTTAGGAAAACACACAGAGCGTCCAGCTTTCCCTGTAGAAAGATGAAAGATGTTTACCATCTATATATGTATATGGTCGCCGAAACAAAAACTAATTTGCTTCATTTGTGTGCAAGCACTTCTTTAAAAGATTAGCAAGTACAGTAGTAATGAAAAAGAGTTCCTCTGTTTATACGTGATTCAGGCAGAGGATCTGCAGCGGTTTTGCTCCAGATGCATAGGAAGGAGACAGATAAACAATAAAATGTGTTTGGTTAGAAATAACACCCGCTCAACAGATCTCATCCTCAGAGGTTAGCTCAGTCCATGTCTGCTTCCTATTATCTACCCATCCTGCTGACTAATATGTGAGGAGGCAAATTTTTATTAACTATTTCCTGGTTGCACATCCTTCCAAAAAACACTCAGTTATGGTTGACAAACACCAGTAAGAGGCTGTTGTATAAAGAGTGATTACAGAACATCTGGAGTAGACATTATCTGTACATAACATACAACTCACAGCAGGCAATCCTATGATACAACTCCTTGTCTAATGAGGAAGTTCATACTTAGCTTGTAAAATAGTAAATATAAACACCCCATGATGAGGAAAATGTAAATATCAGAAATGAAGAGAAGTGGATAAATGGAGCACCTTGATAGGAGAGTACCACTTCTGTGAACGGGTGGACTTGTGCATGTTGTAGTACGGCCTCGATGGAGGTGGATCGTATTCCTCGTCAGGCATCACAACTCGAGCATTTTTAGCTTTTTCCAGTTTGGCTCCTTCTTCAGTTGAACCTTTATCTCCCCAACGAACCTGGACAGAAACAGAATCTTTCAGCCAGCTGTAATCTGACGTGAGCTGTAGTCAGTAATAGATAGATAGATAGATAGATAGATAGATAGATAGATAGATAGATAGATAGATAGATAGATAGATAGATAGAT
>JBBDHI010000020.1:13180839-13193180 GCA_037177115.1 Craterocephalus stercusmuscarum
TTTCCTCCTCACTCACATGTATGAGAGGAAAGATGACAACAGACCCCAGGTTTAAAAAAACCAAAGTTCTCCTTTAACTTGACTCCAGTCCTGAGCACTCTGGCACACTTCTAAACTAAGGCTAATAATCAGGGGACACAAAACCAAAAGACCCAGTTTCAGAGCTGTAACCGGTCACTCTGACACCAGAAATACAGACAAATATAATTAGCATGTTTAAAATGAGTCTGAAATGAGCTGTTAGTTTCTCCTTTAATACTCACACATGTGACAGCAGTAATAGTGATAGAGCTCGAAATGAAGCTGAGGCCGTTATTCATGCTGACATGGAGAGTGGCTGCCCTGTTGACATGGCAAGACAGTCAATTAGTGTGTTTTTAATCATAGTTGGAATATTACTAACAACCCTTCCCTCTCACCCCACTGTATACTAAAATGTCAGCTTGACCTGGCGAAGATTTTTTGTGCCATTTAAATTTCAGCTGCAATTTCAATCCACCACATTGTGTATTGGACTGTCATCACGTTGTACAGCAACAGAGACTATGTGGCTTATTTGTGTGCATTGTAGATACTGACTCCTCTGCCTGTAAGCCAGGGCTGCAGATGACTGAAACAGCACCCCCATCATGAATCTCCTCCACCTGGTGATGCCACCCCACACATCCCAGCACAAAATCATCTACTACCTCCCATATAACTCTTTATTAAATCACCAACTCACACTGTTCTGACGAGATCCTTGTTCACGAAATTATGAGTGAAAAATGTACCAGAATCATGTTTTAAACTAGTTGTTCAGTATAAACAGTTAAAATCACGTAATACAGTACTGTAGATGCAATGTTATGCTTTGTGATACATTGGGAAGAAGATTAATAGTACAACGATAGTACCATTAACATGATCAATATTAATAAAAAAAATTATAACAACAAAAAACAAAACAAAAACACACCATTGTGCTGTCCGTAACTTTAAATTTGCTCTATCCTGCTAGCTTTGCTCATGTAACCAGTACAATCTGTGCATAATTATGGAGCAGCTCTGTTCAAGTAGTGTCCAAACTGTGTTGGCACATTGGCAGCCTTTATTTCTTGGTATCAAACACCATACAATGGGTGTGTGAGTAACTGAATGGACAAACTAGTGTTGTCTCTGTTTTACCATATTTGTCTTAGGAAGGAATGTTTAGTAACCTAGAAAGTTTATTTATTTTCCCTCTGAAAATATAACACTTCAGATGATAACAACATGGAAGAAGTAGCTATCATCTGTAACTGTAACTGTCACTGTGAGTTAAAGTGGCCTTTCCAAGCTTTCCACAGTCTAATAATGTTGAAAACTCAGCAGACAAGTGATCAGCACCCTTTCTTTTCACATAAAAAAGGGTGCTGTGGAAACAAACAGTGTGGGTGAAGAGATGCATAGGACATATTCACCAGTTAAAAAGTTGTAGATGATCAACCACATAAAACAATTGATGTAGACTACATATCCAGCTGAAGTTATGGGGGGGGGGGGGGTCTTAATTCCTGAGAGTCTCATTCTGCTTGTTTCATTGTTGCAAGCAGAATGATTGTCTGGCTGCTGTTTGGTGCCGGGCAAATTTACTCTATCAAATAGAGATTTATTCTGCTTGTTTCTAAAGGAGCCTGTTTCAGGGTCTCAGAGGGCGATCGGTATATAATGAATAACAGAGTTTGAGAAAAAGAGCTAGATCAATATCTGTCATTGTGGACTTACAGATTAAGATAAATAAGCCTGAAATGTGCATACTATGGCCATTTTAAAAATCTTCGTTGTGAAGATGCAATAATTCTCAAATAATAAGAAATTAAACAGTAGCTGCCGTCCCTGTCTCGTGAAATACCATGATGGTGAATAAAACAGTGATGCTTGGTGTATTCAACTGGGTTTTCTGCTGACATGTTTCTCTTCTAACTAATATAACCCTTACTTTGTTGTCTTTGAATAGAAATCACTTACATTCCAGATTTTTCCAGAACAGGAGCAGGGCACAGAAGGTACGTATCTCTCACAACCAAAGGCCTCTTCACTGCAGGGAAAAATTAACATAAGAATTTGATACCAAACTTGTATTCAGCTTGATAAATTACATAGTAATTATGTGATGGAAAAGTTAAATTCTTGTCTCTTCCTCACACTTTAGAAGCTCCAAGACCCAATAATATATTTTTATATTAAATTCCTGGACTTCCTGTCCTTATGGAAAGTAAGGCAAATGAGAGAGGGTTGCGGTTTATTTACCCTGGCTGAGCGAGTGTCTCACATATGCAAAGACAGCGCTTGTCCCTGATGAGATCCACATTCCTATTTAGACATCTGAGAAGTGTTGAGTGTTATACCAGCTGATTTGAGGCAGGGGAAGATGGCGCTGATGGTTTATGGGGAGGGTGAGGTTTAAGATCATTGTAAAGCCACAAAGAGCTGCCCCCACCCATCCACGTCCGCACAGCCAAAATAAACTTGGCAGTGACATAAGTGGCTGTAGAACAGCCAATATGAAGCATGGAGGATGCCTAATTGTTGCTAATGGCTAATATTTGTCTTTCTGTTATTCAAATGTCATCTTAAATATCCCTCTTTAAAGAATTACATCATATAGCAGACATTAAGATGACTTTCACAGATTTCTCATTCATGTGATTTTTTGTTGTTATTCACTACCAAAACATCTGCAAACTCCCCATCAATAAATATCTTTCTTGCAACTTTTGCAGCTTTTCAACGTTTCTTTCTGTTTCCAGACTTAAATCAAAGTGAGACTAACTCTTACTTTGAAAGAAGAGAGGAAGTTAGTTGTAGCAAATGAGTGTCCTTCAAAATGAAAACCAATTGATGCAATTGTCTGCAGTTATATTCACTGACATGTGTTTTTAGTGAGTCATTAGGGTTTATATTAGAAATGTGGCCTTTTGTCCAGGTTTACAGATGATTTAGTTTAGGTGGTAAACATAAGGAACGAGATCAATCTGTATGATTTTTTTTGTTTTGCCATCTTTTTATTGCCTCTTTGTGACAGAACTCTGCAATAAGCTCTTACGTGTGACCAACACTATTTCAGACTTGGACAGACTACTAGCAGACATGTTTGCCAACAGTAACATCCAGCACATCCAGTGTAAACACTTTTATTAGCCAACCAGACACCTAAGTCCAGAATTCATTCTGCTTTTGTTTTATATGACTCCTGGGTGAAACATTTGACTCTGTAGTAAATAAATTGTTCACTGTATTTTCTGGCTATACACTGTAAACCAGGATCTTGATCTAATATAAAGTTTAACGTAGTGATTGATTATTATTTTATGAAACAGTGTCTCATTATTGAAGACATTAAATAAAAGATGATGCTGAAATATAGTTGATCAAAATCTCATAAATAAAAAAATGTCAAATTCCCAATAAGATGTAAAAAGCATGCTTCCTTTTATGTATTTAGCCATGTATCATATTCTATTAAGGAAAATCTTAAAAATAGTAGTTTAGTGTGTTGTCATCATTGGATGTTATATTGAAGACAATCCACGTTGTGTTATGCAGTGTTAATGAAGAGGTGAATTTTCTAGTCTAGTCTCAAGAAAGTTTGGGATTGCAAAGCAAGGGGTAATGTAACTAAATAAGTTCAGTGATGTTCATGATGATAATGAATTGGAAATCTACGTTTCAGAGTCTTTTTACCACATGATTTATTACTTACATGACACAACATTGTAGAAAAAAAATATATGAATGAAGCAGAACTGAATCCCAAAAAATTGCATCAACCCAGTTATTCTACTTATGAATTACTCTGAAAATACGGTAACAATCTCCTAAACAAATAAGTGCATTATAAAATAACAGTAACGTAAAATAACTGACATGTCTGTTACCAGTATTTTATTCTTATATTACAATGATTTTTTTTACAGTGTACTGAAATGGATCATTGTGAGAAATTACATGAAAATACATACTTACTTAAAGTAACAGTGTCATTGATGCGGAAGCTGCAGAGAACTTTCTGTACATCTCGCGCATGAAGGAAACCATTTCCTTTCACGACCACTTGGAAGGTTTCTAGAGTAGCATTTTAAAACTTAATGTTCCATATCTAAAAGATCAAATGTAAAAAAAAATGTTTTGACTCAAAACAACGTTATATTCACAAATCTTTACCTCCCTCACAGATACTAGATGGTTCGACGGCAAGGATCTCAATGCATGATCTCTTCAGGATCTAAAACAGAAAATCATCATGCAACATTAGCTGAATTATTTGGAGTTTGATCATGACATTGCATCACTTGTTAAATGTTAGCGTTTTTGTCTCGCACCGAATCAATAACCCCTTGCAGCGCTTGAAATCCATCATTCACAGGAAAAACATGGTCCTTACTGTCAGCTATCGTGGATAGCTGTCGATAAAAGAGGATAAATATTTCATTCATTGGTCGGATTATTAATCAGTGTGCTTGTCGATTTACGGGTCTACCTGTGTTTCGTTGAAGTCTTTCACTCCCACACAGTATACCGTGGCACCCAGTTGGCGTGCCCTGCCAGCCTGATTAAAAATAAATCATTAAACAAACATAAAACAGTTAAATGAGCACCATCTGTCATGCATCCTGCACATCCCACATCCCGCACCTCTCTTTGTGCCAGGTCAAACTGATTCTCTCTTAGTTCCCCATCTGTGAGGGCAATGATGACACTTGCTGTCCGGTAGCCTAAAAGAAACAAAGAAAAGCTGTTTTCTCCCATTCTTTCTTTTTCAATCCAATGTGAACTGTATTTTTCCAAAATAGGAATGAAGGTGACTCATGTGGAAAACTTTCTCGTCCTATTTTAACTATGTGATGTAAAGAGCAGCTGTGTTTCGGTTGTTCTTGCTTGTGATGCTTCAACCATGAGTGTAAATTACAAAGAATATAAGTTTTAATGATTGTGACTAAGTGTTGAAGAGGAGGATGTGCTGCTCACCATCTCCAGTCCCGTAGTATATTTGCTCACTGGCCTGGGGGAGAAATTTTGAGAGTCAGAGAGCAAAAATTCTAACAGGTCTTGAAGCAGTTTTCTATTGACTTTACAGCTGACTTACTCTTTGAAACCCTCTGTGCATGAAGGTGTCTCCTCCTGGGTCCACCATGCGCAGCTCCTCCAGCCCAGCACGAATCTGATCTCTGATTGTTTACAGAAGACAACAGGGCTGATCACAGTGGACTGACACAACAGAGCCATTGACTTACAGTCCAGTTTAAATAATAAAGTAAAAATGTGTCCATCATGTGTCACCTGTCTTCTGTTAGGGCCATAAGAGTCCTTCCTTCTGTCGAAAACACAATAAAAGACATGCGGAGCTGAGGACTGGGGGAAAAAAAAGATAAGCATGAGAGATGATTATCAGCTGTCATTTTCTCTTCTAGTTGTGCTTTTAATGTGAACACACCTGATGAACTTTTGAGCCAGATGTTCCACAAAGTAATATATTTCGTTCCAGTAATGTTGCACGCTGCCAGACCTGAGAAGGCGAGAGATAACACTTTCTAAGTCATGCCATAAGTTTAATTTACTGCAAGTGGAACAGAATGAAAAAAAGATTTTATGGTGAAGATCACAGTTCTACAAAAAATCATTAACAGTATCAGCTTTAGTCCGCTGTAAGAAAACTAATACGATTTACTTTTAATGCAGAAACTGTCATTATTCAGACTACTGAGAAAGTGTTCTTCAATTGGATATTGAATCATTATTTGATCATTTCATCTCCATTAGTAGGTTTAAATCAGATTTAAAGATGCTTTTTATTCTCTTTAAAGAGCCAATCATTTTGTATTGGTTGATAGCAGGGCTCATTTTCTATTTCTTATCATTTAAGTGATTTAATGTGTTTTTAATTAAAATGTGAGCTAGCTTGTGTATAGCTCACAATTAACTATTCATTAGCAATTTCACTATTCATGAGATGAATTTAGACCTGGAGCCTACCGTGGCTGATAAAAGGCATAAGCTGGATTAGCCTGACCGAATCTGACATATTGCAGCTGTTGTCATTTTCAGTTAACCAACAAAAGCAAGAGGGAGATGTCCATGCATTTTATCTTGTGTTAGTCTTTCGTCCACACCACATCTGCATCTTGAATATTTGTTCATCGGTGTCCAGAAAAAAAAAATTCAAGTGGAGGTCATTAATGTTATATAAATAACCTCCACCTCCTCTCAGAATGCACTGCCTTCCCCTCTCCCACTTCTTTTCTTTTATCCAGTGATATGAGTCTAAGTGGAGACACAGCCAAAAAGCTCTGGATCTTTGGAACATCTGGCTCTAATGGAGAAAGGGTTCTGCAGGCTGACGTGCTGAGAGAGCCGAGGGGGAAACTTGATGCGTGCTGCCGCTGACAGCAAAGCGTGGCTACAGTTTGACAACAGTGATCCCTACAGTGCACTTTATGGTCTGGGTAAACACATAAACACACTGCAGATGGAGATATTACTGGATAAAAAAGTTTTTCAGAGGGTTAATCCTCGCAAGTCTTTTCAGAGAATATAAAGCTGTTCCTTTACACATGACCGCCTCAGAAGCTTCACTGTGACAGTTTAATGAATGTAATTCAACCCTTATGTTAGCTTTGCAAGGACGTCAGGGGTACAGAGAGATGATGTTGAATTTGTTTAATAAAAAAGCAAATGCTACTTTAGTGGTTAAGTTATTTGTAGATTCCTTGATAGGTGTCAGGTTGATAATCAGTCATTATTCTTAATACATCAGTGCTGTTTAATCAGGCTGGAACTTAGATGATTTACTGATTTAGAAAGAAATGGATGAAGAAAGTAACCTCAGTTTACTGCTGATTACAAAGATAATGTGCTCCAGATGAATGTAATAGCATTATTAATAATATGTGCAAAAATATCAATGTTATCTTCTGAGGCATCTTAAAACAAATATAAACATTAAAACATGCTGCTTTTGTTAAGCTCAGCTAGTAAACAGTAACCGAGTAGTAAAAGGTCCTGATTACATTTTCTCAACATCTTGATGCATTATTGACAAGTTGCAGCCCATAAAAGCTTCTGGAGCACAACATGAAACATGTTAACACCTGTGACATCATCACAAACTCAGATAAGTCATGCAGCAAACATTACAAAAATCCTCCCAGAGCAGATAAAAGTAAACACACTCACTTGTCCAGAACGAAATAAAGGTCAAATCCACCATAGCATGAAGACCCTGCTTCCTTCCTTTCATAGATCTGCGCCGCGCTGCCGGCCACCAGCACCGCCACCAGCATGCCCAGTTCCACCCGGAGCAGGGCCTGCCTGCACCAGTACTGGCACATCACCCCAAAATTTAAGACAACAACTCGGCCTGGATTCGGGTAAATGTAAATATCCTCCAGCTGGAATATTCCTCTTGACTCCTCTTTAAAGTGCTCTGATGTGGAGCCGGATCTCCCAGGCATGAAGTGCTCCTGACTGGATCAGAGTTCCATCTCCTCAGCAGCAGATGTGTGCTGGCAGAGGGGGGGGGGGAGTCTCAGGCTCCCTCTCTCGACAAACTCACTCAGTTTTGGACAACAAAACTAAGCAAACATTTTAGTGGGCGATTCTTTCCGCTGCTGGTATGACTGGTCCCACAGCTTTTGTGAAGTTTTATTCTAAGTCATGCTTTTTTTATGTTTTGTTTTCTCTTACCAGATCTGTTGGAGGTTATTCTACATCCAACCCATCAGTGCCACTTAGTGGCCAACACTGAACAAAGCACTGTACAGTCAGTGAGCATTCAACTTTAGTTCAGCCATTAAAAAGTGCAGAAATAAAGATGTAACCTCTGAAAACTAGACTTGACATGTTTGTATTACAGTAACGCCTGTTGCATATCAACTAGTGTTATTTGATTATCAAAGAGTGAAGACTTGAATAGAAATGCAAAACTGATATGAGCTCTGCATGTGAGGTAGACGTTAAGAATATTTTAAAAATCTGTTTTTAAAAATTGGAAACCAAGGAGATAAAGATGTACACATTAAGAGCTTTGACGGTACACAACATGCAAAGAATTTCACCACTGTAGGAAAAAAGGTATTGAGCTTTGAAATGTTGGGATGAAAAACTGTGAGAGCTTCGCAGAACGGATATCTTTATTTGTATAATAGACTGTGGAAACGATTTAACATTTCAAAAGCACACAAAGATGTTAGATCACCGGTAAACAAAACACAAATTTCAACCTTAGAAGTCATGAAAAGCATTTTCTGTTCAGAGTTTTTGTTTTATAAAAGTTTTCGTCATCTGAAAAATACAGTTTTTGTGCATTTTCTATGTGCAGCAATTTTATGACATGTTCTGTTTCTAAAAAGAGCTTTAGTGGACTTTATCATGTCCGTGTACTTTATCTTTGCATCCCCTTTATGCTACACTAAGATATGTTACGCTATGCTAAACTTCAAACTGAGTACACAGAGGACAGAACTGTATAAAACCCCTCATTTAAAAAAAATGTATTATCAAAAATGTTGAAATTTCCTGTTTAATTCTCATTTTAGTTTAACTAAGTGTGTTTTACTCTGGCAGATAGCTTCCTGTCTGTCACACCTGTGACTCATCCGCTCCCAGCCTCGTGTGTCTGCCTCCACAGCTGCTTCTCATCAGCTCTAATTAGTCTCATACACAAATATTAACAGTTTTTATGTCAAACTGTATTTGTTATCAAGATGTTTTATATACTTAACTTATTTAATCCACTCAGCCCAGTTAATTTATAAAACACAGAGCATGTCTCCAAAGTGCTGCATATTAAAATGTGTCATTCCTGCCTCAAAATATTTAGTTCCTGTTAAAGAATACGATGCTTTAGAAAGCATTTTTGCACTTAACGTGTCCAACCTGACCTGCACTAACTGCTCGATGCACTTACCTGGTTCTCTGATAGCGAATTGCGTGTTTTATTTCTAAAAGGGACTTCTGTACAAACACACACACACATACACACAGAAAAAAAACAACTTAGCACTTGACATAACTACATCGATGACCAGCAGTCCACTTGTTCATGCTGTATCCTACTCTTTGATTTCATGCTGTTGTTCTCTGAAATGTACGTCGCTTTGGATAAAAGGATCTGCTACAGTAAAGTAGCAGATTGCTTCTTAAATACAGTAGTATTAGTAGTTTATGCCTGTACTACTTATATATACTGAGTCTCTATACCTAAATAGATCTCAGAGTTTAAATAATAGCTTAATGGTTATTTTAAAAAGGCAGCAATGTCGATGCTTCCAGTGAGTGACTTGTGTCCTTGTGCATTACTTCTTTAAAACCCAGTTTAAGTGACTTTGAGAGATACTTCTTTTTCCAGTGCTGAGAACTTGATGAAAATATCAGCAGATAACCTACTTTGGAATAGCTTAGCTCTAACTATAAACCTGCCATGGGGAATATAATCATGCATATTCCTGCCTCAGCCTTCTCAGTGGTTTAACCTTACACTTTCCCAATTGGCCAGAAGGGGGCGACACCTCTGGTGGCATCATAAATCCATCCATTTTCAGGACTGAGTAAATAAGGTCTGCTCTGTAAAGTTACCTATTCACATAAAGACTTTAATATGGTAGAAGTGCGGCCCATTGACCAATATATGATGGTCATGTGTATCAACCGCAGCATTGGGGTCCACTAAACTAAAACTGACATTTTTCCTCAATGATTGTTCAAACACAAGTCATTAATCATTTTGGTCAGAGCACGCTCAGTGATGCAGTTCTGTCTAAAACCTGTCTGGAAAACATGATTGTGGTAAAAAGTCACAGCTTACAAATAGACTGAGAATCAGAAAACTATCACTACCCTCAGTCAAAACATAGCAACAAGTCTTCTATCATAGACAGCCCACACAGATAAGCTGCTATAGGTTTTAGTAAAAATGTAGTGCTTGTGGGTGAGATTACAGCTGTAAACACAGACTGTAAAAAGAACATTAAAAAAAAGTTCACATCAAAACCTCCTGTTGCTGTTATGTGTGACACATGATATGCAGTGTTTAGTTTCCTTCAGATCTATTTCTAGCTTTTTTATGTATAATATCATGTAAGCTTGCGTGTGCTACGCTATCATCTGAGAGATACCTCTTTTCTTTTGACTAAAATGACATTGGTGTAGATTTTCTGACGGAAAAGTAATCTTATCTTCATAAAGTTCAAATTACTCCATTAATGTTCCTATAAAATTGCAAGCATGGAGCCATTTGCTGCTGTTACAAACTGTTACAAATTACAATGTACAGACTGAGACACTTTTTGTAGGATATCTAAAGTTTTAGTTTCAGTGCTGCAGACATGAATCGGTGTAAAACTGTCTTTCTTTAGCAAAGTTGTATTTCCCTCATGCAGATTTATCCTACCATCTGTCACTCATGATGTCTTCTGACAAAACCAAGGAAAAAGGAAAGTTGAAAGGAGGTATTTTTTTCCAGTTATTCAACCCTAACCTTATTTTGTTTCTGTGCCATTACAAAAAAAAATAGTAGGCTCTATATCTGTACATATGTGGTTGGTCATTACTATTTTCCATGATTCCCCAGAACCTTTCACGGGTTTGAATTTTCAGTCTGTATTTCTATACGGTTTGATATGCTTTAATATAGTCATCTGATTGTTTCACATTTTTCCCTTTGAGTTTAGCATTTTTGACCAAAGTTAATAATTTTTCTCAATGACTGAGTGTGAGCTGTTATGCTGGATGACCACCTTCCTCTTTTGGATTCCACTTATTAGTGGCCTGTTTCAGAGAGATCTATCCTGTAACCACCAGAGTTAAAACTACCAATAAAATAAAGTTTTCTTCATGAGTAATAATAATGATGATGATAATAAGGTTTTGGCATACTATTTCATTAGGACCTTAAAAAAATAGCATCAAACTTTTGATGATGACGCTTTAAACTTGTCAAAGAAAGGCCTGCGGAGAGATGACAAAATAGCTAAACTGAGTTGACAGTTTTCCTTTCACCCTCCACAAATCATGGCAGCTGCCCTCTGTCTCTGTGCCAGCATCAAAGCTGCTCATAGAGGAGGCTGAGTCTGTGGAGCATGGCACTGTGTGGCAACAACTATTTTGGTTGCAGAGTGACAATGAGCATTTATTCCTTCATCCTTCACGCTAAATAAAGCAGCTGATGAAGCTTGAGGGCCCATGAGGATGTTTTATTTCTTGTACTCAGTAAGTGTTTCTTTATTTCATACTTTTCAGTCTTAAAATGTTGTTTATAGGAGTTCTGTTCTGTAATCACTTCCTACAGTGTTTCCACGGTACAATAGGTCGGATCCTGCACCCTGCAGGGGGTGTATCCGGTCAAACTTAATTGCAACATCTTTGAGGCAGCTTGGATTATTTTAGGGATCAGAAAAGTCGTACCTTACAAACTATTAGTTTAGACACAATTTGTAAATATTTTCCATAAACAAACTTATTAAAAAAAAAACTCTTTCTAATAACTTTTTTTTAGCTTACTTCCATGGTCCAGTGATCTACAAAATAACTGTACTTGGTATAACATTGGCCTTGGGCATTGTGCACATGCACTGATCCATCTGACAGCAGGTGAACCTCGCGGCTCCGCGTGCCTGCCTGTGTTTTGTTGTGTGAGCAGCTCTCGGTTCTGCACGTGAGCGCATCGCTGCAGCAGCATGGAGACGCGTTTATAAGTCTCACTGTTGCAGTCAAAGAATTACTTCCTTCCCCCTTTATGTTTTCTTTCTTCTCCTTTTTCCGTCCCCCTCCTCTTTTTGCATTGATGCCGTTGCCTCCTCATCAGCCTGCTCTTCTACATATTTGAACAGAAGTAATGGACGTCGCTTCGGCTCTTTGGCTCCTGCTGTGCGGTCTGAGCGTTTCTTTGACGGCCGATTGGAAGCTTGTAGGAACTACTTTTTCTCACCTGGAGGATGCAATCGATTTCAAGGATCCCTGTAAAGCTGGTACCGTGCGTTTTAGCATCTGTGAATTTACTGATAGTGGATGATTGATGTGTTTTGGACCAATTAACCTCAGTAACTGGACTGGTGAGGTAGCCTAAAACCTTTACAAGTTAAATGCAGCTCTAATGAAAATGAAACAGGCGAAAGTTCAGGATTATGAATTTGTATAAGTATTGTGCAGTTAATTTTGTATGCAAGTAACAATCTATGTGACTCTCAAGGAGAGATTGGCCCACTTATTGTAATAGTGTTATAAGTGGTATTCTGCAGTTTTTTCTAATGTTTAAGCTGTGATTGAGACAATTTACTGAGACTGAGTTCATCAGGTAATTAATTTTCCCCTTTAAACATCTTTGA
>JBBDHI010000020.1:13206077-13223517 GCA_037177115.1 Craterocephalus stercusmuscarum
ATATGTATGTATAAAATGCAAGCTAAACAAAATTACACAGAAAAAGTAAAAAATTAAGGTGAATGTTTTTAAAAAAAATTTATTCTGTGTGATATTGATGGTCCCTTTAACATACATCTGGTTTTGGATCAGCTTGTGTTGACATTGCTGCCACTTCATCATACTGTGGTACAAAGGTGTTAAAGTCTGAAACAGTGTGTGCCCATAAAAATAGCATTGAACTTAACTTCATTTTACAGGTAAAGACTAAACAAGACAACATATCCTCAGCGTTCCTTGGATCACATCATTAGATTATTACACCACATAGAAAACATTATGTACATTTTATTTAGCTCATATACATCACAACAAAGATGGCACTGTGTTAAAAAGGGCATATATACATGCATGCATATATACATACATACAAATCCATATATAGTAAGCATACAAACAAAGAAAAAAAGAAATAAAAAATAAAAAGGAAAAGTGCTTCCTACGGATATGCCTTATTTGTAGTCCAGACTTTTTTCCCTTTACTAAGGCCCTATGTACACCCCCCACCCCCCACCCCTCCATTTACATGTTTACCACAGGTGAAAAGTTTTGAAAAGTCTGAAAGAAAGAATGATGCCTCACATTCTGTCATTTTTCACCATCAAGGTGGCCAATCGCAGCAGGTTTGATGTTTTAGGAGGAGTGCTTGAAAGAGATAACAGAAACAGAAACACACAAGGTAACAATTAGTTGTTGAAGCAATGGATGATATGCAAAGACAAATGTGTTATAGAAACAGTAAAATGTGGACCATTTGTACGAAAGCTGAAAATCAAACCATTAACCTAAAAACAACCATAAGCTTTAAATCCAACAGTCACTGAATTACGGCTTTTAACGAGGGTCACCTCGTCGACCATGAAATAAGTAGCAGAAATAACTTTCAAACTCAACGATGTGTTACTTGTGGTACACCTATCTGCTATGCATAGTTTGTTCTTTTTAACACTTTTTGTCACTTTCTCATTTTTGTCTCTTCCTCCCCCTTTTTCGATCTTTAAATCTTTGGCAAGAAGACCTTTAGAGGCTCATTTTCATGCACTTTATCCAAGAAACCCAAGTTGAAGTAAGGGTACAGGGTCTCTGTGAACTTCTCCCTGAAGGTGTACAGGTGAGTCATGTTCTCTGCATTGTAAAAGGACACCAGACCCCTCTTGTAGTCCAAGTAAACACCTATCCTGGCCAGTGACTCCTCTAGGGACAGGACAGTTGGAGGGGATGTACCAGCCATGTACTGAATCCCATAAGAAAGGGAAACAGTCCAGAAGCCATTTGCTGGGAGGGCTTTGATGACTCCCTTTCTGGGCACGGACTCCCGAGCCACCCCCACAGTCCAGACTGTGCTGCTGTAGACGTCAATCTCCCAGTAGTGGCGACCGTGAGTGAAGCTCTGGCTTCCAAGCAGTGACAGGGCAGCGTTGAACCTGTTCGGGTTGTCCTGCACAGTGTGGTTAAAGGTCTGGTAGCGAACACAGGTGAGAGAGGAGGTGAGGCTGAGCCAAGGGTTGGCGGTGCTGGAGTTAAAAGTGATGGAAGCTGGAACTAAAAAGAGGGATATTCTTTGATAATGTGTGCTGGTTATGAGATAAATATTCATTTCTGTGCAGTTAAAGGAGCTATACCTGATGTTAAGGCTGGGCGATATGAACCGATTTTCATATCTCGATAATTTTTTCCTTAATCACAATATACGATATCTTGATACAAATGTTTTTGGTCAAGTAAACAAAGATATGGTTAAAATTTACAGCCTTGAGTGTGCTAAATGCACTTTTATTAAGGATCATAAGCACATGTGCATTAAAATATTTGACTGAAATTAAAGTATATGTGTATAAAAATAATAAAAATTTACAATAACAAAGATACAGTTGTGCAAAATGCTATGAAAAATAGGTATTTCTAACTCAAAACAAGCTAACTCGATTTAAACAATATTCACTTATTCCATATCTTGTGTGAAAAAGTCTCGATACATCTGAAAATCTCAATATTTTACCCAGCTCTACCTGATATTAAGTCAGGCCATTTTAGTTAGCGAAAGCGGCTAGTTTTTAGCTTTGGCATGACGCTCTTTTTCCTCGGCCAATGGGGTTAACTTCCGGAACTTCCGGATTCCTAGGGAAATGCTCTTACTGGCTGATCGGAACTGGGAATTTCCGGAAGTTAACCCCATTGGCAGAGAGAGAGCATCACACCAAGCTAAAAACTAGCCGCTTTTGCTAACTAAAATAGCATGGACTCATATGAGCAATGAGTAATTAATTTTTATGGACTTACCCCTTTTACCACATAATATACCATGTAGAAAATTTTTCTTAGAAAGATTAAAATAATATCAGGTATAGCTCCTTTAAGCTAAAGTGTTACAACATTACCTGGATAAATGCTTCCCTTCATGGATTTCCACACTCTGTACTGCAGGGGTCCTGCAAAGCGACCCTCACACAGACTGGGTGGCGTAAACACAGGTTTCTCAAACTTCAGAGAAGGCCTGCCAACATAAGCAAAGTCCAACCGTGTGTTAGCAGAACAGAAACAAATTCCTTCCAGGAGAAACTGTTGAGACTTTTCTCACACTCACCTCTGGAGCAGGACTTTGATGCTCTGGAACGAGAACATGGAGTAAACACAGGAAAAGAGATTCAAAGACTGTAATTAGTTGTATCTGAAAGAGGATACCTCTTTTTCCACATTACATCAACATCTGAGCTCACGCTATCCCACCCTGTGGGATCTCCGTGCGGCTGCGGGAAAGTCCCGAGTCGTAGCCAGAGAGACTATGGCTTTGTGCCTGAGCTAAACTC
Organism: Craterocephalus stercusmuscarum; assembly: GCA_037177115.1. Taxonomy (NCBI): domain Eukaryota; kingdom Metazoa; phylum Chordata; class Actinopteri; order Atheriniformes; family Atherinidae; genus Craterocephalus; species Craterocephalus stercusmuscarum. Next base: position 13,208,924 of record JBBDHI010000020.1, read on the forward strand.
CTTATTCTTCAGATGAGTGAGTGAGATTACAGGCCTACATCCTGTCTGAGCTCACCAAGAGGAAAATACCTTTCTTTACTCTGCTGACATTCCCAATATGTTTCTATGTAGCTTTCATGCTAAGCTGATAAATATGTTTATGCCTTCTAGGAGGAGCTAAAGTAGCTTGTTGAACATGACATGGAAATTCTGCAACATGAGTGGAAAAAATACACATTTCCACTCTGAATTCTACTTTCGTACTTCCTTTGTTTTCAAAGTGATGGTTTCAGATTTAGAAACAAATAATTTTAAAATCCTTTGCTCAGCGTTTCTTGCTTAATCACCCCCACAGCTGACTCATTATGCTGTTAATAACTTCCAGATGAACTGGTTTGAGCTTCATAAGAGCTGAGCTCACCCGGAGCAGAGTGAAGGGATCCTGCTCCCTCAGCTTGTCCTCGATCTCGTGGACGGCCCTCTGCAGGCGGGAGATCTCCACACACAGCAAGGCCTTGTGCTCGTCTAGGCGGATCAGCTCCCTGCGCTCCTCTGTCTTCAGCTTCACCTGCAGCAGCTTCTCCTCCTGATACAAGAACTGGTGCAGGTCGCTGAACTGGGCCTCGATGCGCTGCTTCAGATCAGCAGTGTGCTCCTGGTCGGGGTTGGAGATGATGGACATGAGGCAGAACTCGCCAAACTCGTCAAACGAGAACAAACTATGGTCTTTTTATCTCACCTTTAGCTTTTTAACCTCCTCCTCAGCTTCCCTGTCATACTGCAGAGCTGTGTTGAGCTCTGCTTTTAAGGAATCCATGGAGCTGTTTAGAGATGCCTGTCAGCACAGAAACACATTACTGCCCAGTGAGTCACCTCAAACACCACCACTCATGTGTTGTTGTGGTAAAAGAACAACACAGAAGACAGAGACAATGTTTAGATGATAAATTATTTTTCTTCTGCTCAGCCACCTGCAGGGTCGCTGCCCACAATTTAGAGCACATGCAAGATTTTTTTCACCCCCATATAATGACTTATGGACGGCAGTGATTTCTCACCACATAAACTGTAAAGTCATGAGATATTTCCTGCAGACGTTTCATTAGAGCAGAACTTACTCTGTATTTCTGTTCGGCCTCCTGAACACACACCAGTGTGTGGTTTCTGTGTTCCTGGGACACCCCACACACCAGACACACCAGCTCCTGGTCCTCCTCACAGTACAGCTTCAGCTCCTCCCTGTGCCGGCTGCAGCGGGGGACGGGCGCGGGAATCCTCTCTGCCCCCCCGGCCTCTGGGAGGCAGGCTCCGCTCCCGCTCTCCTCCAGACCCTGGCAGTAACTCTCCACAATGTTGGCAACGATGCGGTTTGGCCTGTAACTCTGTCCTGGGTACACCTTTCTGCACTGAGGGCAGGAGCCCGTACCCCCCTGCCCGAGGCCCCGGGGTCCCTTCCAGTAACCTTCGATGCAGCCTTGGCAGAAAGTGTGATCGCAGGGCAGCGACACAGGCTGCTTGAACAGGTCCAGGCAGATGGAGCAGGTCAGGTCTCGGCTGATTCTGTGTGCTGAGCTTTTGGCAACTTGTCCAGATATGGGAGGCTGTCGCAGCTTTTCCATTGCTGTTTGCATAGCAAAATCTCCTTCCTTAGTTTTCCAACTCTTTTTGTCTTGCTTGATCCCTTGGTTTAGCCTCTCCAAGTTCTGTAAATAAACCGACTGGATTTTCTTCACTTCTTTCTGACTCTGGCTCATTCCTTCGCCTTTGTTGTTGCCCTTTGTTCTGTCTGTGCAGCTGGACCTCTACGTCCTTCCTCTCATGTGGAGTGTGGCCGCTCTCTTTGGCCTCCAGTCTTCCTGTTGACTGTGGGGAAATGAAGGGGTGGCGCAGAAGCAGCCTCAGCCTCCACATCAGATAGCATGGGGATCTCACTGCCCTGCCCCCCCCCCCACCTCCTCCTCCTCTTTTCCCCTTTAGACGTCCCACAATCAGGAAACTGAGGCGGACCCTGAGTATTTTTTCTCTCTCAGCATGTTTGATTTGTGTTGTGTGTTCAGAAAGCCCTGCTTCTATTAACTTTTAGTCTCCAGAGTCAGCACAGAAAGATGGAAATTCCTCATGTTACGTGACTGTGTGAGGGAGTGTATTTCATTGCGTTGGTGGGAGCAGCAAATCTGTGAGAAGTTACAGATGGCAGATTTACTTTCACTTCTTATGACAGAGATGTCCACCTAGAGACCAACGAAGCATAAACAAGATCATTAAATATGTTTAAACACTTATAAGACATATTTCAGGAAGAACTTTCCGCCACGGACAAGAAGAGTCACTTCCTGTCAGCCCCCTTTTTCCAGTGAGGCAACATCCACTGAGAAACATCTGTACAGTAGCTGATAAAGCATCGGTGCACTGATTGCATCTGCTGTGTAAATAATGTGGCATTTATTTCATGCAAGATCAAATCAAGATGAGTTAGCCTATTAAGATATTTTAAATCAAGTTAATCACCCAGAGGACTGAACGCAGAACCTTAGTGTTTAATTAAAAGATCCTGGGGAAAAAAACAATTACTTTATCTTCCAAATTTATTGGAGTGTGCTTAAATAATCCTTATGTGTGTGTGTGTAATGTTTGTGGTTTCCTCTTGCTGGAACTGTAAACAGTATGAGGTCACTACTGAATTACTCAGACTTAATCTTGTGAAATTCCAGGTCCCTGTTGGATGATGTAATGCGCTACACATTAGGCAGCCTTATCACTGTCACTGATTATTGTTAGCAGCAGTTGTTTATGGCTTTGATAGATTGTTGTTTTGAACAATAGTGACATCTGCTGTTCGAACTTCAAACTAACGAACATTCACCACCTTGCATTTGGAGGAATTCAATTTATGAATGAAGCATTTGTATACTTGCTGAATATCTGCTCTTCACTTTGCTTGATTAAAAGAAGAAAGCCTAAACAAAGTTTTATTTTCAAATATATATCAGTTTAAGAATAAATAAAACCACAGATAATTCAACAAAATTCAAATTCTTATTTCCGAAGATAATCTGAATTTAGTGTGAATGCTGTATCACTGTGTTATTACAACAGTAATAACACAACAGTATAACAGTAATTACAACAGTAGTATTACAACAGTAATAACACGTGTTATGTTAACTACAGTTTTATAAAATAAAAATAAGAAATGCAGATTTCACTCAACCTATGCAAAAAGACATTTAACTACAACGCCACTGCAATAGAAAAAATGGTAGAGCTTAGGCGGCCTGGAAAATCAGATGAATGTTTCTTAAATATGAAACTATAATGTCAGTTTTGTTCAATGAAAAATGTCACAGAGATGAGTTTCACCATCATGTATGCTGATCAAGATGCTCAAGTACAAGTGAATACAGAATGTAATGTACATTCATGATGTTCTACATGAACACTACCATGTTTTTTATCATGAGCATTAACATGGAGATATTTGTCTGTCCGAACCTGTTTACATGTCCTGAAGAGGATGTAAAAATCATGAAATCACCAGATGTAAGAACCGTTCCACATGCTGAAACTTTTCATTGTCTTAAAGCAATTTTATTTTTCTATCAGGGTAGCTGAAGTTTTTGCACAACAGTGATTAAAGGTTTATGTTTCAGAATCATCTAAGTAAATGTTTAGAAGATGTCTTCTAAACATTTTGGCTGCGTGATTTGGGTCCTCTTATACCCTTATAAGGAAGTTAGATTTCTTCATTTGTGAACCCTGAATTCAGTCATTCTCCAAAATATCTGGTCACAGCTTGAATAAACATGTTATGACATCTGTCAAGCATATCTAAAAATAAAAACAAAATCAGTGATCTCCTTTTAATGTATGACTGGGGTGAAAAAAGATAGCATAAGATGTTAAACCTCAGTAATACAGCAATCAGCCATAAACATGACCGCTTAATGGAGGGGAGCCTTTCTCTGCTGGCATGCATAAATGTAACAGAAAATTCACTGAAAATTTAATAAATCTTATTTTTAAAAACGAGAGAAAAACAGGTGAAATGTTGTTTTTGATCACTGTATAAGGGCACATAACATCAAAAGAGTCTCGAAAAATTCGAGAAAAAAAAACACAAATGGGATTTTAAATCATTCATTACAGCTTTCAGGCAAACGATGTCTTGATGACATAGTTTGCAGAGATCCAGCGGTACCATGAAGCAGAAAGACAACATACAACGAAAACTTGGTGAAACATGAGATTGATGGTTTTAAATTGCGTTGATATGCTGCTTTTGCCCTGTTCCTTCAACCTTTTCATGCTCAGTTGTGTTTCATCGAGTCTTCTTGGGTTTTGCATTGTCTGCTTCAAACAAACACAAACTATATTTACAGCAACATAAACTACTTTTCACTGCAATGATACAGACAACAGTAAGCCTGCAAAAAATCAGGTCGCATATAGTGTGCTGCATTAGTTATGATGTGCAATGAGTGGAAGGAGAAGACAGGCAGTAAGATATGAAACTTTTATCTGCCGTCTTCCATGTGCACCAAGGCTGTAGATAGACATGTGTAAATGATGGCACAGAGTCTAATTAACCTCTAACACTCAGTGGTCGCTAACAATGATGACCATGAAGAGCCTCCTGAACACTGCTCAGGGCTGCATATGCGTAATGACCACAGGGGAGGGATTAGGATTGTCGAGTTAATTAAATCATTAAAAGGCTTTGATGTTATGTCAGCCCCTATGCACTTAGAAATGTAGTGGGTGTAGAAAAGGTTTCAAAAAGAGTTTAAAACTAAAAAAAAAAGAAAGTTGAAATAAACATAAAAGTATCATAAATCCATACTTTAGAGAAGTAAAGTGCTTCTGGTTTTTTCTCAAAGCTCTTCAGACTATTTGATGCCATCAGTGAAGAAAGAAACAGCAAGTTTAGGACTGCAGGGATGAGGAGGAGGCCAAAAAATAGGAATCAAGGAAATGTCTCCATGCAGCATGGACAAAGGACTTTGAACTGACTGAGATATGTGGCTCTTCTTTAGTAAAGTCCCGCAGTGTAAACATAAAGAAAGCTTGATTTCTCCCTGAGCCTCTAGTCTGTTTTGCCTCATCTGCACCAACCACGATCACAGTCATTACTGAACACATCATTAATATGTATTCTTTATTTAATGGATGTTTGAATAATGATACATAATGAACCAGTTTTGAAATTTTTAGTATCCAAATAGATGAGAAGTTGTGGATATTTGTGGCTCAGCAGAGACAAGTGTGAATACGTGTGCAGTCATGCACATGCAGGTGTTTGTGGCAAATTCTGAAAAAAAATGCAACATTTATGAGAAACGAGAGGAAATGAAAGAAAAAGCTCTTTACAGACACCCACACACACCCCGGCTGCACATCTGCGCTGAGCACACACCTTCAATTAAACCCAGAGCTCATGTGTAAAGCACCAAGGAAACTGGAGGCTCTGTGAAACTTGAGGCTAAAAATAACTTCAGTGTGTTATGGAGTGAGATGAACGGGATGGGAGGCACAGGGACAGACATGAAAAAAACATTGTTATTGTGTTGTGTGGTTGTAAAGATACTATCAATAAAAATATACTCTATCATCATAAGAAGCAAATTGAAGTCCCTCCTATGCATCATCCGAAATCTTCCTAGCTATGCCTCGCTTCATGTTCATCTTCATCCTCTCTCCCCATTTTTATCATTTTTTCTTGGCTGAACATTCCTACTGAAGCGTCTCTGCCTCCTGACTTTCACCGACTCTAAAAGACGGCACTTTAGCTATCAAAGATAGAATGTCAGGGAATATTTTGGGAGGCTTCCTGTGCTCATATTCATTTACCTATCAGGTTAATGTGTGCCTGGGCTAGGATGGATTTTCCAAAAATTCAAAGTCAAAGTCAAAACAAAGTCTCAGTAGCTTCATGCCGCCTGTTTTTCAGTGTTTTGTTCTCTGAGGTTTATGGAGTGGTTAAAAATAACTGCAAGGCACAACAATACTGATAAAAAACACAGAAACATACAAAAGGCAAACACATGAAAGTACAATTTTAGAAAATAATACATTTCTGACAACTTAAAATATCAGAAAACTGCTTTTCATTTACACATGAAAGTACCTGTACCAGCTTGTCTCATACTGACACATGGAGCCAGTTTTAAAGATGGAGAATTCCTTTCATACATACATTTAGATATGTCTCCAGAAAACAAAAAAAACAGAAAACAGAATAGCAAATTTAAACAGATCTAAATTTTAGGAAACTATAAACACGACCAAAAACAATGACTGAAAGTAACATGCTCTTTTTTGTTGTTTCTGCGTAGGTACAAGTATTATTTTCATCAAGCATTTTGAGATTTTATTGTATTTTTGGTTGCGTCAGTGTTTGTTGTCCTTTGAATTTCAGCTTCTCTTTGCTTTGACAAAATTCAGCAAGAATAAAACAATAAATATCACCCAGATTCACTCTCAGAAGCAACAACACAATTATATTTTCTATTTTGTTTATATTTCTTTAACATTTTGTCTTCAAAATAGCAAAATGTGTCCCAAATGAGACGAGGATTTCCTGATCATGATTTTCCATCTCAGAAGTGCCACAAGCCGGACTACGCTGACAGCACAGGAGCATGTGACACATCAAACTTTTCCACCACTAAAGTTCTTGAGTGCAAAATTTCCCCATCTTCTCTGCAAGGCTGGGATCCATGTTGATGTGGGAGCAGTAAATATAATAATCTTGTTATTATTTGGGCAGGATGAACAAACAGCAGCAACTCTTTTTAATTTCTTCAGAGAGCAACGCCGTCTGAGTCTGTCCTCATATATTCACTGCAGGTTATAATATGTCTGGAGCATCCAATAACACTTGTCACGATGTAAACACCACGTCCACGCCTCGCTCCCCTTGCAGCTCTATAAATTGTTTGCCTCCTCTTCACTTGTTGAGAGCGGCTCGTGTACTTTCAGTGTCTGCTGAAGATCACACCTCTCCTGCAGACCACTGACAGAATTATTTTTCCTCCAGGTCAAAGCTTCAGTGCGTGACCATTATAATTTCATGGTGTTTATCCTCTGCTCGGTGTGTGAACGCAGGACACAGCGCTGCTCCTCCTTCAGATATCTGCTGTCTCCCAGTCTGTGCAAGCTGCTGCTGCAGCTCACTGAGGGTCGTTTGAAGAGCGCGGGAGGGTTGCAGCGACTTTTCTTCAAAGCAGCAACAGAGATCCAGACGCAATGCAGGTACAGTAAGCCTTTATCAGGTCATGTGTTCTGATTGTTACTAAAGTAATACTTTAAAAACATGTGACTCATATTTGTGAAACTCTTTGGTAACATTTTAAAACATTTTAGTGAGGCATGCACTGTGATATCCAGTCAAAAAGCTACTTTTTAAGTTGTGAGTTAAAGTCCTGCATCTAAAATTCTAATTGCATTATTGTCAAATAACACATTACGTATCTAAGTTAAAGCTGACGCCTTGTAATAGTTATAGACTAAATACATGTGGGGTAACATAAACATGCATGGAGTGGCTTGTTTATTGGGCTGTATTTCATCGCAATATCACGATTTCTTACTCAATTTATGTCTAATCTGCATCTCAAAAATAAGGAACGGTCTGATATATTTGGAATAAGGGCTGAGAAGCAAATAAATTGTATTTCTGAGGCAGAGCACAAAAGTACAGCATTAGTGACCTTAAGGTACGTGTGTGCATGTGTGTCTTTCTGCCATTCTAAGGAATTATACCCACAATTTGAAACAAAAATGCATCACATGGAAAACTGAAAGCTGATTCAGGCAAAGTAGTCGTACGAGCAACAGAACCCAAAGCTGGGACGGGGTAAATAAACAGAAAGCATGAGGACAGCTGTTTGTCTGCAAAAAGGTGAAAGATCAGTAGAGCTCAGGAACCCCCAGTTTTCATGATTATTCAGACGACCACATGGAGATTTTCAACATAGAGCACAGATGCTTCAGTGACTTTCCATACCGCCTCCTTTCTCAACCTGAAAGCTAGACCATGACTCGAACTGCTACTGCAGAAAATACAGCGATTTATGATTGTGCTGATACATTTAATTTACCATGTAAATCCTTATGGCAACATAAAAATATTTGGGTTTTTTTTCTGAGAAGACTGAAAATCCTTTTAAAGCCAAGCCCGGGTCTCTGCTGCATATATGTATGAGACTTCTCAGAGCTCTTCAGTGTGTAGTTATGAATTTTTAAGCGTGATTGTGTGGCTGCATGTTTGTGCATGTGTTACTTTTCATGTGGGTTTCAGATTGTTCATCAGCTGTGGCGTCGGTCATCATTCACAAAGTCAAAGTCATTGTATACTTCGGCGAGGAAGCTGTAACTCTGATCTTTTATTGATGCACTTTTAAGGAGTGTGAATAATTGAGTGACATTCTGGATGTTACATGCTCCATATTCAAATACGGTACCAAGGGGACTGAGAAGCTCCCCACAGTGGGCGAGTGTTCTTCACAAGCTGCTTGTATTAGCTCTTCAATAAGCTCTAACTGTCAGCTATTTCATTCACACAGCCCAGTGTCACCAGTTATAGCCTTGAGAGGAGAGGTAAAGTGAGCACCACATTACATTTGAAGGTCTGAGTAAACAAAAATCCTAATAAATACTATCAAAACGAAAGCAAATAATTAACATGGACAGAATCAACTCTAAATCTACAGGAGTATTTAAGTACTTGATATAAGTTTTGCCAAAACACAGTCAGTTGCTCTCTTTAGACATGCTCTGCATTGCGATGCGGCGCAGAGGCGGAGCTGAAAAATTACACAAAATATAAAGATGGAATAAGAACCGAACACACAAAAACAAAACTACTGCAGAAGTATTATTTTACAGCAGATCAGGTGCAGAATTTAAACTTGTAAATGTAAACTTTATAGCTGAAGCACATCCAAATATGGAAACACTGAATGATTTGTCCAGTAAGTCGAGAACATATCATTGTGAAAATAACTGGAAACATGAGATCCTGTAAGTAGCCGTTCCCAGAAAAGCAACTGACACCAGAGAGCTTTTCTTTTCTTTATTTATTTTTTTTCAATAAAGAGTTTAGAGCTCATCTTTTGTATAAAAAATACTACAATTACAGATGCTGAGTATTTAATATGAAAGCAGAGAAGTTTTAGTTTTTCTGTTTCAGTCTATGAATGCTGGTCCATCTTGTGTTTCACCTTAATACAACCTGAAAATGATGTCGACCGTGGCATCAGGTCGGCTTATATGGGTGGGGCTGTGTGATATCAGGCTATGTAGAAGTGAGAGACATTATTAAAAACCTGCTGGATAAATTATTTTGTGTCCACATGGGGATGTTGTGCGATGATTCCCTGATGCTTATTAACTGAAATGAATACTAAGATAAAATACAAAGACCACAGCTCACAACTGTGTTATTATAAAACATAAAGAAAGCAAACTCTATCAAAGTGATTACACAACATGTGTCTCCTTTTCTGGATGGGAACATCTGCTTTCTCCTCCTGGTCTGAGATGTAGTTAAAGCTTTAAAAGCATTTTAAGGTCTACTTGTGTCTCTAAAGAGCTGTTCTTCTTTAACTCAAAATGCTATTTGTTTTTGCCTCCCTCAGGCGGACAAGAAGGCAGTGGACGGCGATTTGCTGCCAGATGCCAATGGAAAAGATCCAAACCCAGGCGGACAGACGGACGGCTCCAAATGGCAGAGACCGCGGCTCTCACGGAAATCACTGATGAAGTGCTGCCTTGTAAAGTGGATAATCGCCAGCACCACACAACAGGGACCAGGTAGAGGCTCAGGGATGGACGCACCACCAGAACAGCAGTACAAGATGTTTAGTATCTGTGTGATGGTGTGACAGCAGGGCTACTGGGAGAGGGGAGCTGGATTAATACAGTAGGACTGCGTGCTTTTAGCCCCGTGTGCTGCAGATTACATGAATTTTACAGTATCTGCCTCATCTTTCTACATTTAAAATTCTAGGCCATCATCCTTTCCTTTCACTGCGTTCAGCACTATCTGTCTGCACCCGATGTCACTTTACTTCAGCAGTTAATGTGTCAAGGAATGGCTCATTTGTTTTGCCTGCTGAGTTTGTAACACTGCCAACCTTTAATTATATCTTTTTGTTTTTTATTTTTATTCTTCCACTCTAGTTTCTCTTTTTATTTACACATACACATAAACAATAACAGATTGCGTGCTGACATCCAGGGCATGTCAGGACATATATTTTTTGATAAATATGCTCCCTTTTCCATTATTTGAGATGAAATAAACAGGACACTCATTTTTTTTTCTGTCTGTTCAACCAAAATCACATTGTTTTTGATTTTATTCAGTTTGATATTTTCCTTTAAAATGCATTTTCAGAAAAATATTTGATGCAGAGATTCTCTTGTTGACTTGCTGTTGTCATCTGCTCCCTGTTGCTGCTGACATCTCTCTCTGCCAGCAGACAGATGGCCATGTGCCTTGCATCAGAAAACAGAGCAGGAAAACAGTGAAAGCATTTTCTCCCTGTAAACATATACTGTCCGCTATACTGGGCTTTGGAGATAATAATGTTTTATTTATAAGCAAATCTGCAGCGTTCGGCCATTCAATAACAAACCGCTCACATATTCCCACTAATGCAATTCAATCAGTTACGACATACATGGACATTTGTCCTGTTTCATGAACAGTCTGATTTTTAACAGAAATCCCGTGGCTAATTTTTGTTTTTTGTATCGGTTTTGTCGCCACCTGGTGGTAAAAAGACATTATAGCACCGGAATATCTCCTGCTCCACTCTGTCTGTGGTAGAGGTTCTCTGCACTCTGTTACTGACACTGTCAAGATATTAACCTGAAACAAATATACTATAAATCTCACACAAAGCATCAAGTTATCAATATTATAAATATTGAAAGCAGAATGTTGTATATCATTGTGGGATAGATTATGACTCACAAATACATTATACTCATGTAAAAGTTATTTCATATTAAGGTTTTTTGTCTAAAAGGGACCATTTGTATGAGATTTTTATAACCTTTGACCTGTTAAACTACTGTAAGTTGCTTATACTGTATACGTCTGTCAGCCGTAAAAAAATTTTATCTTCTTGTCATGCCTCCTGCCAAAAAAAAAAAAAGGTGTCTGGTTCTTCATCCAGTTCTTGGAAGTTTGCAGTGAGGCTGGGGTGGGGTCTTTGTGTGCCATCGTACAGGTTGGTATCTGGGGAGTTTGGAGGACAGTTCAACACCTCTGACTTTGTCATGTTCTGAGTCTTTCCAAAGCATTTTTCTACTCGGTTCAGTTGTTATTACCGGATGAATGGATTTTGTTAGTGGGCTGATAACCACTGATAATAACCATTCAATCGGATGATAACAACAGAATCAGATGGTTTTTCTCTGGGGTTCCTTGCTGTCCAGCTGAGGGGAGCTTTCACTGTTGGGAAGGGCTCTTGTCGTATCTCAGAGGAGGGTGTGAGTGCTTTGCAAGCATAGCAAGTGTTAAAGTGACATTGAGGTAAAATCCTCTTATCAGGGTTTTAGCTGTGCATTTTCCGTGTAACTTTACGTATGAGTGATAGATGGAGGGGGTGCTGTAGTGTAGTGGCTCGTATGGTGACCGTTAGCAAAGAAGGTTCCTGGTGTAAGATTAGACACAGGCTCTTCAGTGCTAAGCTGCCCTGCCTGCCTCTTGTCTGGGATAAGGGCCCATCACTCCATGTTTGGATTTGGTGGGTATAGATAGACAATGAACGGGTGGATGGTTTATATGTTGTGGCTGATCGGCTCCTATTTGATTTTAAATAAGCAAAACAAACAAAGGGATTTTTGTTTCTGCAGTAATCTGCTAACTAGACAGCTATTAGTTTTCACAGGTTTAATTACTTTGTAAAAATGTTTAAAAAGCTTTGAAACCAGTCAAAAAAAGGAACAAAAAAGCAGCAAAGAAAAAGTTCTGAGTTAGGAAAGGGAAACATGAAGAGAAGTGACTGCTTGTGATTGATGGGTTTGTGTCTCTGGGCTTTAATGTTGCTCTCCCAGCTATCATTAAAAGCTGGTGATTAGGCTGATGGCTGCACTGCCTCCTGTATTTAATAGAAGGACAAGGTAGATCAGCACTTAAGCTGCATTAAACAGCATAATGTTGCAGTTTTTATAGCAACTGAGTTGTCACACGAGCTTATACGGCAGTCTCTTCACAACTATTCACCTCACCTCGGTGAAGAAAAAGAAAAGAGGGCATGACAAGAAAAATAGAAGAGTGAGGAGACATTTAATTTGGAAGATATTAGAAAATAAAGGAATTAAAAACAGATTCTGTAATAAAATTTGCATGGGATTTCCCTGTTCATTATTTAGCCATTAAGCTCACTATCAAAATGCATACAGAGCCCACTTAGTCTGCCCGTTCACAGACCAATATTTCCACTCTTCACCGATTTGAGCTCCACATTTCTGTCCTGCTTAATTCACGTCCATTATGCTTTGCAGACTCATCAGTTGTGAACTCGACTCTCTGTCTTCTTTACTCTTATCATCCTTCATCACAGCAAAGACTACAGAAGAAGGACTTTTGAAGAAGTCTGTTTACACCCATAAACAACAAGCATTTTTTTTTCAGCCTTTAACAGAATCTAACGATGATGGTAATATTTATCTCTTAGCCCTTAGCCTTATCTTTATTATGCTTCTATTACAAAAAGAAGTATGATGAAAAGCACTTTATAAGCACTTTTAAAGATATAGTAGAGTGTTGATTGGTTCTGTCTTACCTCTTGCATGTAAATATCACTGAACAACTCTGTGGACACAATGAGCGGGGCAGGGCGGACTCATTTACCTTAAGTGCTGTTCGTATCCCATCAGCAGATGCGGATCAATGCTTGGTTTTACAGTTTGGCATTCCTGAGATGACTGGGCAAATAAAGACAGATTCCACTGCCAATCACAGACTATTAGAAAATAATTTTCTCCACACACACATCAGCCTCAAGAACACGTGTTTCTACACCCTGGCTCGGGATAGCATGAAAGATAGACGGAGTCATTCAGAAGTGGAGCCCTAAGTTGACCCTAAAACAAACCAAAATGTAAAATATTGGTGGAAAATATGAGAGATGGGTTGTTTACAAGAGAAGATAACTTTGGAAGATTTGAAGGAATATCCCTTTATTAATGCACAAAGGACTGTGGACCTTTTCGCTGAAGGATGAAGCTCTGCAGCCACACTCTCTTACCTTTTTTCCTTGCTGGTCAGTGGCTTAAGTCAAGTGATAACTGCTGATGCGAGTACAATAGCCCAAATAAAAAAAGGAAGTGGCTGGATGAAGGAAACGATGAGTAGCAGGTGATGTTTGCATGCAAGCAGCTCCGTCAGATTCTCCAGTTTATAAAAAGAGAAGCATTTTTGGGGGGGCTTTTGGAGAAGAGATATCTGATGAAAAGCAGCAATGGGTTTGGAAGGAATGGAAATAATTGCAATTGCAGTTGTTGTTGGACTATTTGTTGTTGTACTGAAACAATTTGGGATTTGTAATATTTTGTCAATGGAAGGTAAGAATAGGATCACACTCATGCGTTTCCTGTTTTGTGTGTTATTTGATTTTGTTTAGAAAAAGCAGGTCGGAGCAATAAGGAATCACTGTTAGAGGGGGCATGAAATATTAAAGAAGTGGTTCGTATGTTTTCAGGTCTTGAGTATCACTTTGTTTAATACAAATGTCCTCATAATTACCGGCAGGAATACTTCTCTGCAGAAGTAGCATCTATTCGGCTCCACCTTTTATTTAATAAAAGAAAAGGAAGAAAGTTCTGGTTTTCAAATGATTCAAATGCTAAATCAAACTTGAATTGTAAGATGTTGGATCCTGGTTAAGAAATATTTAGCTGTTTTGTCAAAATAAGAGAATACAAGCTCATTTTGAATTTGATTCCAGCAACATATTTTATAAGAGGAAATTACTTATTTACCACTTTGGTGAATCAATATTTCTCTAAAAGCCATCTAAGCTTTTGGGAACAGAGAAGGCTGCATTAGTTTGGCAAAACAGGTATCTTAACATTCTTGCTTGCTGTAATTTTTCAGCTCCTCATAGTTCAGGGTCTTTCTGCACATTTTCATAATGAATCACATGTTTTCAGCTGTGTACTGCAGAGGTCAGATTATCACCAGACTCCTGATAGTATCGCTCACAGGTTACCCATCCCATGTCCTCTCAGACACCTGCTACTGACCGGTGTCCACTCCTCCATGCATCCATGACTTCCAAAAAGTTTTGTCTAATGATCAATAGCAACAAATCTGGAACTTGTTTATGAATGTCTCTTCTTTACAAATTTGTTGGTTTGATTAGAAACTGTGTTTCCTGTTTCTGTTTCTGGTTTTGAATCTAATTTGATTGTCGCCATGTTCAGTCTTTGTATCCTCACTTTCCCAACATCTGGAAAACATGCTGCTATGATTTCATGCAAAACGAACATAATTTCATTTGAATGCAGACTGTTTTTAACTCAATGTGTTTTTAAGGGATTTTGTAACATGTGAAAACAGGAAGTGTTAACAAGATGTCGAAGACGTATTTATTAAT
>JBBDHI010000020.1:13240392-13260734 GCA_037177115.1 Craterocephalus stercusmuscarum
CACACACATTGCTGTCAGAATATGGTACTTTTTGTTTCATAGTAGAACATGGACTAGATAATGTAGTTTGTTGGACGATTTTATCTTAAAGATAATAACAGGAGACTTTAAGACAAAGTTAATACAGTTTGGTCAAATTTAATGTCACTATCAAAAGTTGTGAAATTATATTTAGCTAACGACTTGTCATAAATCCATCCACATAATGCTTTGTTTTCACGCAAGAAGCAAATTAGCTGTGCTTGTAAGTTTGTAAGTTTTGCTGGTAGTACTGGTCAAAGGTTGAAAAAATCTGAGCTATTCCGTAGTCCATTTCCATGGGGCCACTTGACCGTTCTTGCATCTCTCTTAGGTAATGATTTATTTAGTTGAAAGATTTATCTCTCTGTTGAAAGATTATGTTTATTATTCAAAATGCAGTTCCTTGTTATTGTCTTTTTTATATTTGATTAGATTTTCCCCTAATCATTAACATTTTCAAGTAATTCCCTTTTTAAAACCTTTCTTTATGTGGGTGGGGAACTCCACTAAAATTACCATATTTTCTGTTAAGTAATTGAAAACACATCATAGACTGTACAATAAAGATACATATCAGTATTTCAAATAAGAAAGGGGGCTGAAGGATGTCTGCTCCAACCTCGCGTCTCTTCCTCTTCCTCTCTCATGCATCACTAATCCACGCTGGGCGGAGCCTTGTGACATCACGGTTGTAAACGGTCAAACACCCGTATGTACTCTGCTTTGTGTCCGGTAAAAACATGTCGGTAAGGAGGGAACCCAGCGGAGTAACTGCAGCGTCTATGAAATGCGCACCTGAGACTTAAACAACGCACCCAGCTGTCTTGACGAACGGAGACCATTTAGAGAAACTGGTGGGGCCACGCTATTCTAGCAGCAGCAGACCAGTTAGGGTCTCATGGGCGGATAAAACCAAATAGCCGGGGACTGATCCGAAGAATCGCAGGCAGGTGGCCGGTTAGAGGGAAGGGGGACAGCGTGTTCGTGCTCTAACCAGGACGGGGATTCTCCTTGCTAGGGGATGTTATCCGTACTGTCTTATGGCAGACTGGTAGCCAGGGCTGTCCTGGGCGGACTCTCTCAGACGGACGGTCGGGACTACAGCCTGATCACCGCTAGTTATGGCTTCGGTAAAGACTTTCGTAAAGGGATCCTAAAGAAGGGGATGTGTTACGGGGATGACGCCTGCTTCATAGCGCGCCACAGGACGGCCGATGTTTTAGGTAAGGACTCTGGTGTGCAACACACTGTCAGTGGATTTCACATGTTAGTCACCCTCTGCGCACGGGTGACCTTCAGTGAGCTAGCCTGCACGTGCACAGACCACTCGGATGAAAACACTGGAGCCCCCACCCCCTCGAAAGCATAGCTTTAACTTCCCCGTATAGCCGATTATCTTTATCCAGTCCTGTTGAATCTGTATTATTATTTGTAACATACTGGCGCGCGTGAAGCACCCGTCTTGCGTCATATTACGATCAAACGCCGATTTTGAACAGTTTGCATGTGTTTTTAACTTTCAAACCACGTATGACCTTTCACCTAGATTAGCCACAGACACGAATTCTCTTACATACTAACTTATATTGGACACATACAAATGAAACTAATTAAATGTTTATATGCATGCTAAAGCCCCCATTAAAATGTATCATAGTGAAAACTACAATGTCTTGCAAAGGTCAGAATGGTTGAGCGTGGAGGCAGCCATATTGCTAGCGTTAGTTTGCTAGCTTGTAGCAGAATGCTTTGTCCTCACGTTCACCCGGCATGAGGGTAAAACAGTCAAATACTAGCCGAGACACGTGGCTTGGCCGACATTTATGATGAGCTTTATGGTTTTCAAGCTATGCTCGATTTTACATGTGAGGGCTGTTGAAGCTGAGCAAAAATAGCCAGGGACAACTTGCACCGCTGAGCTTCAAGTCTAGGGAAACTGCGTGGCAGTGAAGACAAATAAAACATTCTTTTAAGGTTGATTATCGAGACGTCTGTGCCTTGGCCTATCGTATTACTTGATGCTGCCTTTCCCAGCAGTATAGAAGGATTTCAGGGAAATACCAGTACACCGTTTTGTTTTCAGTTTCATTATTAATGTTGCATTCACCTTTTCACCTATGAGCTGTACAATAAATACATTTACCACAAGATTTTCAGATATGCCATGTTTGGGTCATGTGCCATGCACTTTTAGGTGATTTTTTTTAAACGTCATCATCTTGAACCAGGTCTTCATGAACTAAAAAGGAAAGGAGTATGGTGATTAGGGAATGAACACAATAACAGTGTTAGTGGACTAGTTCCTCCCAGACAAAAGAAATGATTGTATCGATATTTTACATGCCAAACATTGCTTGTTGGTGATATATGAAGAAAACATGTTCATTGCTACCTCATAGTTGTATTTCAATGAATAAGATATCAATCAGTGTTAAGCATTTCTGAGTGTTGCTGAGATGTCGTGATACTACGCTTACATTGCTGGAGGATGTTTCTACTTTCTATACACCAGCTGGGTAATGTGACATGACCAATAAAACAGAGTGGCTTCTAATTTCATTAAGTTGCACTGAAGTGCTTGTGAATACATCAACACTGCACTTGTATGGTTCCATTGTGCTTACACTAAAACATCTGCCAGATCTGCATGCTGATTTGCTACCTGTAATATACTTAATGTCTGAATCACATGTTGAAACTAAACTAGCGCCTTTAATAACAAATTTTCTGAAATCAAATGCGCTTATTTTCATTCCTGTAAATCACCTTATCACAGAAGGTTTTCTTTTGAATATTTTTCTCCCATCAGGTGTAGCAGATGGTGTAGGTGGTTGGCGAGACTACGGCGTTGACCCATCGCAGTTCTCTGCCACGTTAATGAGGACCTGTGAGCGGCTGGTGAAGGAGGGTCGCTTCACTCCCAGTAATCCAGTGGGCATTCTGACCTCTGGCTACTATGAACTCTTACAGAACAAAGTTCCATTGCTAGGTGAGTAAAGATGGGCAGAAAAATGCTCACAGATACTGCATAGAGGCTGCATACTCAGTGAGTGGTCATGTGAATTTGGCTGAACAGCCATACTCTGACTCATACTACAGCAATGGTTTTTTTTTCTCAGACTGTAGTGGTTATGTTTAGAAAGATACAGTACAAGAACGTTGTCAGAGAGAACAACCTTTATTTGATTTTACAATGCATCCCAATTTCTAAATTGTCCGAAAAGCCATGAAGAGTTGGAATATTACACAGATAAGATGATTAATGGCCAAAAATTGTGGCAGCAATGCAGTATTTTTTTACATATATTTTCAAGCATAACTCCTTAAGTCACAGTTTTTTTATAATGCATTTATTCTTTGGTGTAAGTTCTGTTGTTCTTTTGTTTGTTTGTTAGTTTGGTTGTTTTATTCTTTACGTACACCCTAAACTTGCGTTGCAAATGAGTAATCCAGCACCAACTGGGTAACTAACCTGATCAGGCCCTATTTTATTATGCTGACACTCAGAAGTTTAAACTTAATAAACTTGTTAGGCTTATAGATTTTTTTTTTCCGCTTTGTTTTGGTATGAAGGGCTGGATATTTTTTCCCACACCAGAGCTTTCAAAAGGTCACAAATCCATCTGTAAATGATACTACAGGTTGATACTACAGTTTTAAAAGCAGGGTAATGCCAACCATGTGACCAAGGTCACATTTCCTCTGAGACTCGGTGTCTGCGGCCAAGAGCGAGTGCAGACTCCCAATGGCTGCTGTGATATTTACCAAAGGTCCTAATTATATTTTGGGAAGCTGCAACAAGGTCATTACTTGACCATCGTGGCTCAAGGTTACAGGAAGTGTTGATATCTACAGTCAAAAGGGCTCTGGAACAACAAAGGAAAATAAATGTGTTATTTTTCCCACTCTCAGTCGATATGGGGCCACTAATGAAGGGTATAATATCAAATGACTACCACTGAAGCATCCAATGCATAGTTTTTGTGACCGTCTAGTTAGTGTTTTTATGGGAATGCATATAAAACATAAAGTTTATGTTGTATTCTCAAACTATCATATCGGAGTTTTTCGTCAAATTGCCTGTCCTTTTGCAAATATTGAGTGTGTTTACACATATTTACCCTTATCATTTGTTTTACGCTCCTGCATTTACAGGTAGCAGCACAGCCTGTATTGTGGTTCTGGATCGAAGGAGTCACCAGCTGCACACGTGCAACTTAGGAGACTCAGGCTTCCTGGTGGTGCGAGGCGGAGAGGTGGTCCATCGGTCAGACGAGCAGCAGCACTATTTCAACACGCCCTTCCAGTTGTCCATCGCTCCCCCGGGAGCAGAGGGAGTGGTACTCAGTGACAGGTCAGTAGCTCTGTGTCAGAAATATCATTACAAGTCATGTAGAGGTATCTGAATGTGTTGGTAATATTACATTATACCTGACATGTCATCTTTCAGACAAGTACTAAAGGTGATGGTGAACCTGCTCAATAAAAACTGTCAAATGATGCAGTCATTTCTTCAGCCTTGGCAGGGTTTGCATGACATTTTGCAATGCAAACGATTGCTTTAAATCTAAACTGCATTTCCACTTGACATTTCACCCCCAAACATATGTTTAAACCGCTTATTTAATCATGATTTGATATGCCACTTCATCTTCTTGGGTGGGACGCAAATATAGCTGCAATGGGACCTTTGTGTCGTCGTTTACAAAGTAAACACAACCGCCGGCGTCACGCTGTATAGATTGTGCTCATACGTAGCCACTTTACGTATTTTCATAACAGCCCACATGGAAAATCTTGTCCTAGCCTGTTTGTACCGTGAATGAAAACATCCACCCATCTGTTTGTTGGGACGCCTATGTAAACATTATTCACGTAGTGGTACAAGATTAATGATTAGAGCAATTTCCCAATAAAGGTGCTTCATGAATTGCATAACAGTGCTTTGTACCAAGCCATATATTTTTGGCTTGGTTTAACAAAGTCTCGTTTAATGGCCAGCTGCATTTAATTAATGAGACAAGAGCACCAACCAGTTTTTACTGGGGTAACCTTTCCTATCGAAACATGCTAGTTGTCTGTGGGTACCTACAATGCCTAAATATACATTTAACACCATCAAAATAGGTTTTTCTTCGCAATCTCTGGCTTTCTTGTTACTCAGATTGTATCATAACTTCATTACAATTGTTAATGACCTGAAAATATTTTAGCCATTTATTCAGAACAGTTTGTTTTTGGTGCTTTTTTGATTTCAGCAGTTTGCCATTTCTCTTCAGTAGAGCTGCAGCATTTAAGATGAAGCAGATTTACATTTCTTAGAAGGTACATTTATAGCTCTGTTGTATGTGACCTTGAAATAAAATAACCCAAGACGCACTGTAAGAAGAACACGCTGCTCCTGGGAAATAAAACTTGAGTCTCAGTCATGGTCTGAGTAAGCAACAGAGCCTTATTTCATTTGGCCGGGCCATGGGGTGGGCTGCTTTTCAGTCGATGCAAGCTTAAACTACTGCCCCACATGCACCTTTAAGATTTGGCAGTGATTTCTTTCCTGGTTAGTTCCATAATAGAAACTATGGCAGCAGCTCGGAGTGCTTCATTCTCAGGTTTTACTTTTTGTAATACCAATCTTGATCCGTTTTGGTCCTTACAGCCCTGAAGCAGCCGACAGTTCGTCTTTCGACGTGCAGCTCGGTGACATCATCTTGACAGCGACAGATGGGCTGTTTGACAACATGCCAGACTACATGATTCTTCAGGAGCTCAAAAAACTCAAGGTAACTCTTGTGGATGCCAAGTGATTGTCGTATGTGGTAAATATCGATGTCCGTTTGTCTCATTTGAACGTTTTTTCGTTTTTATTCCTCTCAGGCTACAAACTACGACAGCATCCTGCAGACTGCGCAGAGCATCGCAAAGCAAGCACATGATCTCGCCTACGATCCCAATTATATGTCCCCGTTTGCACAGTTTGCCTGTGACAATGGCCTGAATGTAAGAGGTGAGAATGCTGCAGGAGGAAGCAATTCTCCTCTCGGTCTTTGTGTTTTGGCATCTACTTTAAACAGAAATCTTCTTAATAGTCTTATATTTTATGCTGTTCCTTATTTTTGTCTTCTTCCCGCAGGAGGGAAACCAGACGATATCACGGTGCTGCTGTCTATTGTGGCAGAATATACAGACTAAAATGTGCGTGTATGTGTGTGTGCGCGCGTGCTCTTCTCTGGGGCCGATTCGTCCTGCCCATCTGCCTGAGTCTTCCACCTGCAAACCTCCACAAACATGCGCCGCAGGCTGGCGGGGGAGGCCCGCCAACACAACTCGCACTCGCAGCATGGCTGACATCCACCTGTTTTAATGTTTAGTTTTTCTCCGCTGTTTTGTTTCGGTGCTAGAGCGGTTGAGGGACGGCAGGCAGCGATGACGTTTTCCATGTTGATGGTGATCCAGAAGGAGCAGGGAGAGGCGAGCTGAATGAGGTTTTATCAATCCTCTGCGTCTCACTGCATGGCTTCAACTATTTATAGGCAGTCCAGGAGGGTTCGGTTTAAAATCTGTGAACCTTCGTGTAATAAAAATGTGACGTCATAAGGAGTAAGCCATGGGTTTGGTTATTTTTTTTTAAGAGAGCTGTGATAAAGCTGGTTAATAATCTGAGATATCTGCCTCTTCTTTAAGTTGCTAACTGCTCCGTATTGTAAATGTGTTTTAAAAGCACATAGATTAAGCTGAGGATGCTGACCCGGGGAAGGATGGGTGTTTGCGGAGGATAAATGTGGTAGTTTGGTTTCAGATTGCGAGGTTGGAGAAAGTGAGTGAGCACTTTGCTGTAATCCAATCTGTAAAAAGAATGATGCTTGTTAAAGCGTTGGAAGGTAAATCAGGTTTTTGGAAGAGGAAACTATTGGTGCACACATCCTGATAAGTTGTACATATTTTTGTGGGTTTTTTTAAGGCTGAATTTCGGCCTTACTGTTGTCTTTTTGATTTGCTTGTTAAGCAGCGCTACTTCATTACTAGTGTGGATGATACGTTTGTTTATAAGCATATTTTTTCTTGTATAGATGAAAATCTTGGTGTGCTTTTCAATCCTGCACTTCCAGTTGCTGAAATGAACAAAACATTTGAAGGGATTTCCCTGAATCATGTGTTGTAGGGAGGATGTTAAAATATATGCGTGGCTGTGCGTATGAGTTCTACGATTGTGTGCCGTCTGTAATGGTGATTGTTGTCTCTTAAAGGCTTAAAGCTATGCTTATGATTGCAATGACAGGTGAGGAATAAATCTAAAATAAAAGATGTATTTTTCTACGTTATTTTGTCTGGAGTAATACAGTGAGCTGTTACAGATGACTCCCCACCATCTTAAAGAGAATCAAATGTGCTCTGTGTATTTTAAAATTTGTTTTTATTCCTCTGTTCTTTGCATCCTTTTACATGTGTTTGCTGCTTCTGTTTTTGTAATTCAGATTTCTTTATATGACTCAGACGATTTACGTGTTCATGGTTGTGTGTTTCTGTGAACGTGTGTGCTGGATTTCAAGCTGCATTATAAAAGATAATAACACTGCTTTTGTTTAACACCTATCCCAATTGGTGTGGACAAAGTATAGTTTGAGAGCATGTGCACCAAAGACACTTATTTTTGTGCATACTGATATACATGTACTCGGACTTAATCATACAGCAATACTGCAAGTTCCTTTATGTCCAGAATCGTGTGTGGTGGCCAGAAGTGTTTGTAGAATTGTTAAGACTGATGTTAAAATGTGTTTGTGCTTAAAAGTGTCAATGAACAAAGGTTGTATCATATCCCTGTCAGGTCTAAGTGTATCCATTACACATAACTGCTTATCTGTAGGTATAATGACAAGTAACCAAAGAAGGAAAGCCATATAAAATCATGTTTTTGGTACTGCTCTGTAAGACCCACTGTAACGATAACATGTTTGTGGATGTCCATATCCACCATGTTGTTCATCTAATAGTCACAGTAGAATATATTAATTAATCCATTGTTTTTTGTATTTGTGTCCTTTGCATTGAATATTGAGTCTCCACCATGGAGCTGGGAGAGCAGTACAACAATCAAGTTGTTTTTTTTTTTCTTTGTTGTTTTTTTTTTTTTTCTGTTTCACAAACGTTCAAAATCGTTCACAAGATGTAAACGGTTAACTGAATATTATTTACTCTGCTGCCTGTAAGGTTATTTTTGCATGTCTTATGTCTTAGCTGCTAAGCAAAGTTCTCACATTTGGAATCTGTTCTTATATTTCCATTATGAGGGTGAGCACAGTTTCAGCCTTAAAAGCCAGACCTGTAATCAAGAGGCCTTTCCTCCCATTGCAAGCTTGTCTCCTGTGTGCTGTGTTGGCCAGTGTTTGATTTGAATGAAGTGTCCAGCCCCATCCCTGGTATTTTCTTATGTTTAAGCTGTTCTCAAAGGTGCTTCTGCAGTCTGATGGTATGATTGTCCTCTTTCCAGCAAGTGAATGAAAGATACACCTATGTCTACAATATAACAATGCTGGTGTAATTAATGTAAATATGTTTTAAAATATGTATAATATTTAAATAAAGAATCTAGTATTTATACTAAACTTGTTTTGGGTGTTTTCATGATGCTACAAGATTTGTGCGTGTGTGTGTTTAAATAATTATTTAAAGAGTCCATTCTTAAAATCATACAACTCCCATGTTTGGTCATATTTTAATCCATCTGCCTGCTAGTTCTAACCTTAGTGTCCTCTTGATCTCCACCACTATCCCTCTTCTGTACAAATCAACCTTGTAGCTAATAGAAGCTGATGTACTCCTTTTTTTATCCATCCTTGTCTCTGTTCTACCAGCATGCTTCTCCTCTATCACAAAAACCTCTCTAATATCTTGTTTAACAGACTAATCAGAAACTCTACTGTCACATTTCTTAGTCATTTACCTCCAAAGTCCTATTGGTTGCATGAATAAAGGAAATAAAATATTTTGTGTCTGAGACTCAAGGATCCATCCCATATGGATTTGTTTCAGGCACAGTAATAAATTGACCAAAACAAATTGCCGAACTAAACAATTGAATCCTCACTAATTAACACCCAACCACGCCAAATAAATGAAAATAAGTTAATTTTTTGCGTCTATTTTCATAATAGAAATTACAGTAATATAACAATAATTAAAATACAAATAATAATAAAGGTCATATGGAGATCAGCTTTAATAAGGAATACACATGAAGATACACACCTTGAAGTTTTTATATAATTACTTATAGAGAGAGAACAACTGCTGAATGTGATAGAAACACAGTCACAGTTTGTTTTAGGTTTGAAAATGATCACTTACCCATAGTTGAGTGACTTTTGCAACTAGCCAACTGGAGATTAGGATTTCCAGCAGTAGGTGGCAGAAGGGAGTCATGGGATGCCATGGATGTTTTGTTTACTAACCTGCTTCTGGCAGGCCGTTTCTCTTCCTTGTAGCCAACAGCAGCTAAACCACATTCTTGCTGACAGGAGATATTCTCAGTAGAACGTGCGTGTCAGCTGACAGTTTTATGATGCTAGCTTGTTAACTTCGGTGTTAGCATACAGACACGGTTCTAATTTAGCTTTTATTGCGTTCACTGCATTTGAATCCTTTGGTGTTAGCCCACCGGGTGGAGAAGTTATCGAGAAATTGGAATATTAATTATGTCACCTACAAGAGGAGATTTGACAGAGAAGGGAACCATCTAAGTTGCTGGATTAGCATCTGCACGCTAGCAGCTAAGGAATCTTAGCAACGGTAGCTAGCCGAGCGGTCGAAGATTTAGCTAAAGCAGTGGGCGTCTGCATGGGGATCGCTAAAGTGTCTTTTAAAGTTAATGTAGACTCTGGAGACAGTTTTCTTCTGCCAAGGTAAATGCTGATTTAATGGAAAAATCTGAGCAGGGTAATGGACTCGAAATGCGTAGCAGCACAGATAAGTTGACAGATAATGGAAAAGGTAACTCGCATGGATCCGACCCAGAGGTGAACGGTACAGTTACCGAAGACACACAGGTGGACAAGTATGGGTTTACTGGAGGAGCCCAGCAGTGCTCCGGAGACTTGTAAGTGCAAAATCATACCGTTAATAATTTATATAGAACAAGGACTACGTTTCCTGAGGCTGAAATAAAGTTATAATCTGACGTGTTGGTTAAGTAAAGAACATTTTAATTGGCACCTTCTGATGAGTCACAGTGTGCATGCTTAACATTTTTGCTTGCTCTTTTTATTTTTCAATGAAAGAAAAGAATAAAGATATTGCCACATAATTTTCTAAAACAAAAAAGTGTAACTTTTTGACTTAAAAGGGGCAAAAGAAGGTTATTTTCCCCGGTTTTTGACCTTCGACCCTAGTATAAGTGTTTCTTGCACCCTCCTGACTTGCCATCAGCTCCATATATGTTTTCAATAGTCACATAATTCACACACCCTCCTGATATTTTTACAATGATTTAGAACAAGGAGAATACAATCTATTACATTTTAAAGGATTTATAGTTGTAAGATTATTAAAAAATGTATGTCTTGTGTCTAATATTTCCTTCAAGGAGCAACAGTCAAAGTAGTTGGTAAACACAAGGAGGCACAATGAAAGTTGTGCAACTGCATGTTTGTGCCCCATAAAATAAGGATCGTTTTACTGTATTTGAACTTTAGATAATTTCCTTTTTTATGGTTAGTGTTATGACTGCAGAATATATAAATTACTATTATTAGTAAATCAGCATGTCTAATATCAGTATTGTGGAGGATTAATTGGCTGTAATAAATGTCAGGCTATAGATCTCTTTCATGGCAGACATTTTAACTTGAAATAGGTCAAATATGGGTGTGATAATGAGAGCTGCATTCCACTTAAAGGATTTTTTTCTTTAGTAAACTTTTTAGAACTAGCTGGTGTAAGAAGTGGAATGTAGCCTTCATTATTTACTTGACCTTAACACCATATTCTTAATTATTTATTACAATATTGAACCAAACACGTAGATCCAAAAATCCTAGAACTGCCAATTAGCCATAGGTATGAGTGATTTCCATTTCTGTGGAGCTGCCAGAGCCACATATGTGGAATAAACCTGTTTAAAGTCAGCCCGAACAAGTTTTCACCCAGAGTCTTGCATCTCCCTTTAGACCTCCATATCATTCTAGTGTTTGTTGTCTCGGTCTGGATTTCTCTGAAATTGATGTTTTGCAAGGAAAATGGTCAAAAAATAAACACCCTTTATGAATTAAATCATTTATTTATTTTGTTGTGCAGTCAAGAGTGACACATAAAGAATTGATCGAATAAAGCAGCCTGGGATATCACCTGGAATAAAATATGTTCTTATTTTTTTACACACATACACAGCGCAAGTAGTCTTTGTGGTGTTTTTGTTGTTTGTGGTTTTCAATGAGATTTGAATGACTGCCAGTTCATGAGCGCTCCCTTGTTTTGCAACCGAGATGCTGTAAATTTGATTATTGAAATCTGTCTGCCACATGGATGGGGTTTGTATTTTGCAGGACAGCACAAGAAGACTGATTCACAATCACTCTAATAGTGAAGAGAGATATTTTTCATGCAGAAGGCTGTGTTGAACGGAATTAGGGGAAAGTTCTCCCCCTGCTTCCTGTTTTCCTTTACTTTGCTGCTGATGGCGAATGGTCAGCTGCCGTGTCTCAGGGAAGCTTCCTGAATGCACAAGGAATAGATGAACCACTTTCCCGCCCCCTCAAATTCTCAGGATGTGACAGGATTCTCTTGTCACAAGTACAAGGAAGCGACAGAGTCCTGTTCAGCCACTGCCATTGTGTTTGCATATTATTTGCTTCATTGTGTCATGTTTCCATAGTGCTGAAGTTGTCCCCATTGAAGTGTTGAGGCAGCGGGAGGCAAAATGGCTGGAGATGCTCAACAGTTGGGACAAGTGGATGGCCAAAAAGCACAAGAAGGTCTGCTTTTATAAGCTGTAGAAATTTATCTGTACTGTTAGTTCTTGCAAACTTGCTGTAACTGTGCATGTGTTGAACAACAGGTGAAAGACCGATGTCAAAAGGGGATCCCTCCATCCCTGCGTGGTCGGGCCTGGCTCTACCTCACTGGGGGCAAAGTGAAAAGGGAGCAAAACCAGGGCAAGTTTGAGGTCAGTGGTACATTTAAGACCACCATCATAATTTGTCTTCTGTTTATGCGTAAACATAATTGAAAAGATCCAAGATAATGACTTAAAAAAACAGTATGCATCTAAATGAAATGAATGAATTAAATGAAAATGCTGTATTAATCCCAAACAACAACAGAAATGACAATATTACAGCCATCGAAGTATTGGGTTATGTTTCTTTGAAATAATTACATTTTCTTACTACTCTTCTATTTATCATTAATATAAGGGGAAATGAATGAGTGATAAAATGAGTGAATGATGTGTTTAAGGAACTGGACAACCTGCCAGGAGATCCCAAATGGGTTGATGTCATTGAGAGGGACCTTCATCGACAGTTCCCCTTCCATGAAATGTTTGCTGCAAGAGGAGGTCACGGGTACACAATTTCTTTTAAGTGCTTTTTCTGATTATCATCGCTGGCTTAATGGGATTAACTCTTTTTGTAAAGCTGGTATGGTCTATGTTTTTATGTGCAGTCAGAAGGACCTGTTTCGGGTGCTGAAGGCTTATACTCTGCATCGACCTGAAGAGGGTTATTGTCAGGCCCAGGCTCCCATCGCTGCTGTACTGCTGATGCATATGCCGGCCGAGGTGAATGCACTCTAACCTTTGTTCCTACATTTATGGGATTTTTATATGGCATCTTTTACATGTTCGTTACATACTGCCCTCTTTTTTAAAAAGGTTACTTCACATGGAGATTTGCTTTTATTTACACCTATTCCTGTGTTGTTTTTTTTAATTTTAGGATGCTTTCTGGGTTCTTGTCCAGATCTGTGAAAAATACCTCCCAGGATACTACAGCACAGGGCTGGTATGTAACAAGAGGGCCTCGATAACATCAGCATCTTGAAAACAACATGTTAAATGTTCAAGTTGTCATTTGTTATCTATGTAAACATTATTAATTCATGAATGTTGTCTATTGTAAGTCAAAATGCAGCAATATCGCAAAAAGCATTTATTTCCCTCATACAAAAATCTAAATATTGACTTATTTCTGAAAAAAGACATTTATTTTGTAAAGAATTGAAACTTATTGAAAATGCAAGGCTTTTTGTGTGTGCCTGGGTGTGTCAGCCAAACAAAATTCTCCAAAATTCTCTATATTCCTCAGTTTAGAGTCAAAACATCTTTTGTTCAGCTGGCTGGTATGTGTTTCTAGAGGTGGTGTCAGACTTGTCAGGCCAGTACTGTATTGTCTCCAGCATGCCGCTGAGATGCTAGTGACCTAATAACACAAGGTGATGACCAGGATAGAAGGACAAGATAAGCAGACAATCAGATTAAGCAAAGAGAGAAGTCCATTGTCTCCCTCTGCTGACTGCTGTGTCATGTTGCGTCCATAGGAGGCAATCCAGCTCGACGGGGAGATCCTGTATGCTCTGCTGAAGCGAGTGTCTCCTGTGGCCCACCGACACTTAAAGAAACACAAACTGGAACCTATCCTGTACATGACCGAGTGGTTTATGTGCGCCTTCTCCCGGACTCTACCGTGGGCCTCGGTGCTTCGAGTCTGGGACATGTTCCTCTGTGAGGGTGAGGGGACCACACAAAATATTTGTAATTGTAGAAGAATAGTTTGATTGACAGGAAGGAAACACGCGAAAAGCATATTTCTCTGGCCTAAAGCACGCATCTTACAAGGAACTTTGTGTTTTAGTGGCCTGAAACTGAAGGGGAAGTACTTTGAGCTCATGGGAAGCAGCTTTGTCAGATGTGGCTTTTTGTTGTTGTTCGAGTTTTACTGCATGTGAATTTGGATGCATACCATGCAAGCACTTCCTGAGTGTGCGACACACAAAAAAAGTGAGAAATACTCTGTTAAGATTAATAAAGTCCAATTTACACCGGGCCCGTGGCCAACGGAGCTGCTCGTGACCGTTTTAGTCAGTGGTGTGATTTACACCAGCCGCACCACGGCCGTGTCAGGCCAATCCCAGAAGTGCATTGTCATGGCTGTCCACTAAATATACACAGCAGGTCTATTTTTAACAGACCACACTTCCAGAATGCGTCAATACCAGCATTTCTGATAGAGCCAGACAGGAAATCAGATGTGGGACCATTGTAAGACATCCGGTATATTTCAATATAAAATCCCTCTGCAGGTTGAGGGGAAAACACGCTCCTTCTCCTACCTCTTCTACCCCTTCTACCATCTCCAAACGACCAGAAATCAAACCGGCAGAGTGACCTTTTGTTTACTTGCAGCCCTCTTTATCCACAGCCGTTACAGCGTGAGTCACGTGTGATCTTGCAACTCGCCTCAAGATCGCAGATCTTGCTACCTGGACTGAGGTCGCTGGTGCTCCGCATCTAACAGTGTAAACTGGTCTTCAGAAATTAACTGGGATGTTGTTTCAACAAGATGAAACATTGTCACTTTGGTAGATATTATTTTTAATGTCATCATGTCAATATACACAGCCAGTTCCCCCAGAAAGTCACAACCTGGATTTAGCTAAACAAATAGGTAAGAGCCTCCCACTGGATAAATATTGCATGGATGATTACATTTCAGATGGCAACAAGTTATTTAGGGCCTAACTGATGCAGTAAGTAGCTTGTCATTTCTTAAACAACCATGTTGGGAGATACGTCTTGTGGTCGAGGAAAGAATGTTAATCTCTTTCAGTAGGATCAAATTACTGGTATGCATCAAGCAAAGAAAACATGTAGATTGCTGCTACCATGAAAACTTGGTTTAGAAATGTCCAACGCTCTATTAATAACAACAGTGATAATAGTATTCCATCATCTTCAAGGAATATATGTGGTTGGGGAATCAGCAATCAGGTATAAAAAAAAGTAGAACTCATGGCTGTGTTTATTAGTGAAAGTAAAAGCATAACATGTAAAGTGCAAATGGAACTCAAGGGATTGGGACTTAACTATAGAGCCTTATGAAAACTTTTTATCAGCGAGGCTAATTAGGAAAAAGGCTTAAATTTACTAGGAAGCATGAAGGTTGGTCATGTGGTCTGATGAGGTCAGATTCACTCTGTTCCACAGAGATGGGCGGTGCAAAGTAAGAAGAGAGGTGCAGTAGATGACAAGATGCACCCATCATCAGCCTTGTGCTCTTGCTCAGGTTCCTGATGATCCTGAATGAGCAGGTTATTCCATCAGTGTTTTTTTCTGCTATGATGACCACGGCATATTCTAAGATAAAATGTCAGGATTCGTTGGCTCCAAACCAACAGTTCAAAGGCACGAAATATTATCTTCTCACACGGATTGGCCACCACGGGGTCCAGACCTTAAACTTATTGGAAATCCTTGGGATGTGCTGGAGATCATTTGAATGGCCCTACTTGTGATGAATAGTTTAATGTTGTGTTTTAATTGTAAGGATACTGTAGTAGGATCAGATTTTATACTAAGGATTGGGTCTCAGCTGGGTATCATGTCAGCTCTGATTTAGAGGGGCCAAATGTTTTTATTTTTTATTTGTATTTATTTATTTATTTATTTTACATCTGCATTCCTGCAGGTGTCAGGTATTAGGGTTTGTACAACATCACAGTCATAAGATGTTCTAAATATGCACTGTTCTCTGTTTTGTGGGTTCTTTCTCTGTTTTATGGGTTCTTGCTCTTAGGAGTGAAGATCCTCTTCAGAGTAGGCCTGGTTCTTCTGAAATGCATGTTGGGATCCCAAGAAAAACTGAAGGCCTGCCAAGGTCTCTATGAGACGATGGAGCTGCTGCGATCTATACGGCCACAGTACATGCATGAGACCTTCCTGGTGCGCGAGGTACGGTGATACTCACCTGTGCTGTAAACTTTACTGCTCTGATCTTACATTTCTTTGCACTCAGCTGCGTTCTGGATGCAAAATCCAAGATCCTTGACTTTGCCATCCTGAGTATTTGGAAAGACCAATGTAATTATGTAAACGTGCATATGGCTCTCACTGATGACCTGTGTTTCAGATAATAGAGCTACCAGTGTCTGAGCGGGACATTGAGAGGGAACACAATGCTCAGCTGCGGCGCTGGAAGGAGACCCGCGGAGATCTACATTGTAAGTCCCCCCCAAGGATGCACGGTGCTAAGGCTATTATTGCTGCTGAGCCACCTAGCCGACAGGATCTGAAACAGAGACCTACCATCATCGTTGAGTCTCCTCTGGTGCCCAAGTCAGATGGGATGCAAGCAGAGGAGGTCAGGAAAGTAAAGACTAAGGAAGAAAATGGGAATACAACAGGCCTCCCACCACAGGAACCTGTTAATCCATACCTTGCTCCCAGTGACCCATCACCACTCCTCAAAGACATGACCACAGAGGGGTCCAAAGAGAGTCTGAGCAGTGCAGAGCATGACACCTACTTGTAGTGGGGCCCAGTTAAAACCAGTTTACAGGAACACACCATTCCATCCAGCTCGATTTTAGACGTTTCACTCAATTTTCTGTCGCAGTTTTCCAAACTGTGATAAACCTCAAGTGTGCGTGGCAATCATGACCATCTCTGGAATGCTACGGCTATTTTTATAGACTCCATGCTCTGGAAATATGGAAAGCTGAACATATTGTAATTATACAACCTACCAAAGAGCTTCAGTAGTACTAAAACACATGTGTCATTTCATTCCTCGAGGTTGCTGGTTCATTGTACCTTTTCACCAAGTAATTAAGTCATGAATATTAAGCTAGTGTGTGGGGACTTTACATGAAACTGAGGAAAGCCCATTTCCACCACTCAGATGGAAAAAAAAAAACCTTGTGTCTCATAATTATGACTTAACTATCATAATTATGAGATAGACATGGTAAGTCTATCTTTTTTTTTCTTCTTCCGAGTGGCAGAAATGGGCTTCCATATGAAACTGACGTGTTTAATGCAGAGTTTGAAAAGAATGTGGGTTAGGTTTTAACCTGTGCGATCGTGAATCCGACAGCTTCAGGCTCGAATGTTTAGGAATATACACTTCTGCTTACCTCGCTGCTATTTACTCATTCAAAGAAGTGCTAATTTGTTTTTAATAGAGTCTTTAGATTTTGTCTTAATTGATGAAATCCTTAGAGTTTTCCCTCTTTGCCTGCATTAGACACTAAGTTGCCAACACTTTGTATTTTTCATGCTTTGCTAGACATTCACACTAACGCACAGACTCGTGAGCCCTTGTAACATAGCAATCACCAGCAAAAACTGACTTTATTAATCGGCTCATTTCCACCTCTGCTTACAAAATAGTTGCACAACAATCAGTCAGGCTATATGTGAAAAAAGCACCATTTAACAGGTTTCTGTGCAGCACAGTGGATTAACTCCTGTGCTGTATCCATAAGTGTGTGTTTGCTGCCACTGAACACACGGGGGCATCCTGACATCATCTCTGTCTCAGCAGCTGGAGGGGGGGGGGGGCAAGGGGGAGGCATTGAGAGGAAACCCAAAACTCTGTTGCATTGTTGGGAGGGGAGAAAGTAACACATCAGCTTGTGTCACTCCAGTGAAGAAACAAAGCGCCGGGACATTTTGTGCTATTAAGCCAAAGATTTGTATTCATTTTTTAATATATATACACAGAAGTAAAATCATGTTTTATGGATTATCAGTTAGGGACCACAGAGAGTTTATATTTGTTATGAATGAAATGTGATCACTTTGAAAGAATGTTAATCTTTGTATGTTAAGGTTTGTAAAATCCCAATCAAAAGCTTTGAGGTTGTTAGTTGATTTAAAACAACAGCAAAATATATTTTTATTAAGAAAAGTGCCATATAGGTTATAAAAGGTAAACATAAGGTGAAAATGATGTTCAGATGTAAGATGTAGGAGTTCCTAGAGAAACATTTAAGAAGCACCAGGCGAGTCGTGCAGCTCTGATAGCAATGACAAAATTGCGCAATCATGGATTTATATGTACAAAATAAAGAAATGTTTGAATTGAAGTCTCAAGGAGCTGACCGTCAGTGATCCAAGCTATTCAGATTATTTTGACTCAGAAAAGCTATTACGGACAATTTACTCGCTGTGAGGGTGTCTGACAGATATGCTGTTTTTTTCCATCCATCCATTTTCTGTGTGCTTATTCCATTTTTTTTTTTTTTTGTAGGGGTCTTTTTTTATCTTTCTGATTACCTGTGGTGCCCTCTGGAGCTATTAGGAGGTACATTGAAGTTTCTTATATTTAAATTGACATGTTTTCTTTCTCATTTCTGTCAGACTGAATTTGAATTACATGTTTGTTGGATTCCTATGAAGAGCTTTTCTACTGTCCAGTACATGTATATGAACATAATCAACCATGAGTTAAACAATCATTTTTATGTGTAGCCATATGTTTGAAAGATAAAAGATGTACACTCCATTAAGTCAGTAAAATACCGCTAATTGTTATTAAATTGAAAGCTTTTGTTTCACCAAACCCTACACGCTGTTTTCAAAAGACAATCTATTAAGCCAGCTGCTTTTCGGGGGGGCTTACTGTGACATAAATGTCTGGATTTATTTTTTTTTTACCAAATTACATTCCAGCCAATAAAACCTGAACTGTGTATTCGTATTTAATCAAGGAAAAGAGTGCAGCAGAGGCGTCTTTTCAATGCCTCCTGTGTTATCATTCAGCACCCTCGCAACCGTCCGCTCTCCCTCCCTTACCCACGCAGCAGCACACTTCCTCGGACACCTGTTTCTCCAGCTCTTTCAGCTCTGTGAGGAATTTGCATCTCAAATAGGGCGAATTCCCACAGCACCATCCGAAGCCCCCCGGGCTGCTATTGGCCTTCGCTCTCTGAATGGAGTCTTCTGCGTGCATACAGGCGGCCTTATTCTGCCTTTTCCCATTCAGCTGCTGGCTGAAAACATGACAGCCAGCAACGCTCTCCTCTACATCTTAATTGCGTCCCGCCGGTGACGTCCCAGCACCTCTCACCTCTTTGACTCGCAGCAAATTAAGGATAGGATGTTATTTCAGCACGCTCAGCGAATCAGACGCAATTATCGGCATTATTTTGCTTCCCCGTGTCGTGCTCCTAACAGGAAATCTCCTTCCAGCCTTCATTGTTGCTGCATGCTATTCCTACGAAGGCTTTGTTTTGTCACAAGATGCCTGTCATTACGGCATTTTTCTCTGTCTCCTCGTTTATCATTATCTATTTTCTGAGTTTCGCCATCTGTAAACAATGCAACCTTGTCTGTGTCCTTCTCATCCCTATTCCTACCCTCACCTCAACCCGACCCCACCCAGCCCCCCCCCCACCACCACCACCACCACCTGTACGCCTTCCACTCTTCCAGCGTTCAGTGACGCTGGTTAGACCCGAGCTGAGGCCCATGAGAGTGTAAGGAGAGACTGTCTTCATGGATAATCTGCAGAAGAGGAGGAGGAGACGTGACCCAGACATACCCTCATAACCACACTCAGAAAAAGAGCTGAGCACAGTATTTAGCGTCGGGAGGGATAACAACTTGTTGCTGCAGCATAGTACAACATCATTTCTACAGAATGAAACAAGTACTCTAGTAGTTCAGGAGTGTAACGATCTGCAACAGGCAATCAATAATTTGATCACACTTAGTATTTGAAGATATAATTCGTCCCCAGTCATCGTGGTGCAGAAGCTTTATTCTGATTAAAAGTTGTCTTTTAGGAGCACAGACACACAAAGAACTATGTTCGTTTCACCACATTGCTACAAAGACTTGAGACAAGGAAATGTGATCCAAGAGGTCCAGTTAGAATTAAGTCTGCAAACTTTTAAAGCTCATCTGATTTTTAAATTACTCCATGATTCACTATATAATTATTGTATCCTTTTGCTAATAAAACCTCCACTTAAATGATGCAAAATAACTAGAGTGAAGGAAGGGGGCGGGTTGGGGTACAGTAAGGTGGATGATCTCACAATGCCATATGTGTGAAGCGTCTGGGAGATTACAGTCTGGCATCATGGGCTGAAAAGCTCCTCTAAAGCTTTTTGGTAGCGAGGACTGAGGGCCTGCAGCTTTATCCCCACCTGCCATCCCTCCATCGTGCCCTCAGCCCAGCAGGCTGATTAGAGGGGGCAAAGGTCAGGGGCCCCAGACAAAAACCACAAGATACGCAAGATAGATAGTGTAATGATAGGTGTTACGAAGTATCCACCAGGTGGCGGTAGTTTCTGTTAATTGTGCATGTAGAGACCATGTTATA
>JBBDHI010000020.1:13270102-13281104 GCA_037177115.1 Craterocephalus stercusmuscarum
CACAGATTTTCCAATGTTATATTTTCATCTATGTGTGTTTTTTTTTTATCATTTGTTGAGCAAACATCCTGCACAGATATACACATACAAAATAATTTAGCATTAATCAAATCATTCCAAATTGGCAACTTTTAAATCAGCCTGTTTTCTGCAAGACACATCCCACATTGAAGTCATCTTCTCTTTCTTTTTTTATACTTTATTTTTATTTCCAGGGATTTTTAAACAAAGCAGTACAGAATTATAGAAATGTACAGGGTTTTACTGACATCGTGCTGGTTTATCCTGAATTACAAACAGACATGTCAAGATAAAACAAAGAAAAAAATATACAAAAATAAATAAATAAATAAAATGAAATAAAATAAAAACAAAAAGAAAATGAGAAAAAATAGAAATAAATAACCGGTAGAGACGGAGCAGAAGATTATAAATTCTTCATTTAGTTACATGGAAATACTTAACCTTCTTTTATACACATTTAGTTTTCAAAGACTGCATCTATTATTCTTACTCCTCATACTTTAGCATGTGCTTAGTATCTCCTTATAATTCATCATGTCAGTACTGAGGATTATTCTCCAGTTAAAAATCATGCACAACCCCATCCTCGTATGACTCTATTATTTAGATTAGAAAATAGATTTAGATTTAGAAGAGTATAACAGAGTCCTTTAATTAGATTATGAGCTACAGATGAGTCAGTTTCTCTTGTAGCATCTTTGTAGAAAATGTTTTGCCAATTGTTTCACATTTTCCTTTCTGTTTAGGATGATGCCAGAAGCTATATTAACTCTTTAACCAGTGAGCAAATTAGCCAGTGATTCTCACCTCTATCAGACAGCAGACTTTACTTTGAGTGTAAGTAGATTTGACATGACTTGTGACTGTGTCGCCTCGGCTTCTTCGTGTCATAAAGGAGACTCCATTTGCTCCACCGGTTAAAACCTGTTCTGACTGCCCTGCTTCGGAGACCAGGAGACGCCATGGCTTGTTGTAAAAGTTATATTTTCACTGATGACGACAACTGCATGTTTAAGCTATTTTTACTGTTTCATAAAACTGATTTCCCTCTCCTGCCCTCAATTTATATTTAGTAAATGTTTTTTTCTTGGCTCAGGAGATTTAGAAAGCATTTAGAAAGCAGGAAGGTTTCTATCAACAGTGTCTGCCGGTCAGCTGAGGGACAAACAGACTTGCAGGTTAGCTGGTCATTCAGAGTAGCTGCTGTTATTCTTGGTGTCGGGACGTGCTGTGTATCAGGGTCACTGGAGTTAAGAGATCAATACAACATTTTGTGACCTTTAGTCCTTGATGGGATTATGAAAGTTCACTGGACACATATTAAATTTTCATAGAGGAAGAATTTTCTCCCCACGAAAGGGAAACCATCTTTGTGCAAGTGAAGAAGAAAGTTGAAATTTCCCAATGAAAGACTCATGCTTGTTTGAATTCATAGTTTATATCTCTGCTGGTGCACAAGGCTTGTGTGAAAAACATTTCCAAGTCTGCAAGCTGCTGGGACCCAACTGTAGTTGACTGCATGAAACCCAAAAGCTGCACATATTGCAAGAATGCTGACAACAAATGGCAGATACCCAGATCAATCTCACTTTCAGAGGTCGGTTAAGGAATGAAAAACTATAAGAACAACCTATGACAAGCAAGACATCTTACTGTAATTGACCTTTTAATAGGTTCTCTGAAAATAGTTACTATGTGTTAGAGAACAACATGAGTCACTCCACATCTAAAAGTTGCAAACATGTTGTGGGCAAGAAAACTTCAACTAAATCAGAAAAAAGGAAAACAGTCCTATTTGATTTTTACACAAAAATGATAAAAACAGAATAAAAGTGGATTTTTCTCTGAATAAAGAAATGCCAAAAAATCCCACCTGACAGGAAAAGGGTCTGATAATGCCATCTGTAAATGACTTGGGAGTAACTTCATTAATTCAAAAAACGTAATTAGTCATGACGGTTTCTGGATTTTCCTCAGGAATAAGATCAATGATATCTGAACAGAGATGTTGTTGTAAATGTTTTCAATGTATCAACTTCAGGCATTAGGCAGACATGTCTAAGACTTCTATTGGAGTCTGAATTGGGAACTGGAAGGCACACAAAGAGAGATGTACAAGGATAAACTGAAAAACAAACTCCATGCAGGATGTGTGATCACATGTTTAGTAGGAATGGAGATCATATGTGTAGGTGGAAGCCTGAGCAAAGTCAGTGAGGCAAATATGTTTCTATTGGGCTCAGCTAAGGATGATGCTCATTTTCCCCTCCCCTGCTTCTATCCCCACAGACCTAACACCCACCGTGGACCCACAGCTTTCCTGTCACACCTCTGTAGTCTCACCTTGCACCTAAATCAAGGACTTTAACACAACTTCACCAACATTTCCCCCACATCAGGAAATGCTGAGATTCTCTGTCTTCCCCTCCAGTCTGTCTGTCTCCAGCCGCCAAATGAAGAAGCAGCTGGAGGGACCTGGAAGGCTCCGAGTCCAGATGGTGTCAGCCTGAAGGTCTTAAAGATTAGCTATGTGGGATTCTGCAACACCTCTTTAACCTTTATTTAAGTCAGGAAAAGACATCCAACCTTGTTCCAGTACTGAAAAACCGCTACAAACCAGCTTCCCAGACAGCCAACATAACGAAAGTCCTAAAAAGACCATTAGTGATCCGCCAAAGCAAACAAATCAGGACTTCATCTGGTTGCTAACAGTTTGTCATTGTGACTAAAGATGCCACTGTCTACCAGTTTAAGTGAGCCCACTCCCATCTGAGCCAGTTAGACTGTGAAATTCTTGTAAACTGATTTCTCCAGCAAGTACCATGATTCAGACTGCAATAAGAAGCTCCAGAAAATACAAGTGGTTGTCTCGAAAATTGCATAAATCTCACAAGAAGATGAAATACTGTAAGTCTAAGATCATCTGTGTCTGAAGAGATGATCTACTTGACTTCCAGTAAGTCGATTGTAGAAATACTCGTATGACTCCACATTTGCGGGAGAAAGTGATGTCAGTGATGGAGAAAGAATGAGTGCTGGGAGCTGATGAACAGTGCTGCTGCAGGGTGTGGGGACAATCCCCTCATCATGAACGTAAACAAGACAACAAAGATAATTGTGGATTTAAGGAGGACCGTGAATAAGCCAAACTCCATTTGCATCCAGGAAGAAGACACCTCCACCCTCATATCTGGTGGAGAACCACAGATACCCGGATGTTCAGCTGATTCTCCTGGAAAATGCGACACTGAGGCTTTTTTAGTTGGATATAAGTTAGTTGTGTCACCCCAAACTCCCCTGTGTGATCACTTTTTATAAAGGTTTCATTCAGCAGGGTTTCTTCTGGACAAATTACTGTAAAACTCCATTCAAAGCCACGGTGTTAAAAAGGTGCGAATCTCTCCCAGCCTGGAGGCTTTTGTGTCTGACAGCTTGGTGTCAATCACCTTATCGTGCCCAGAAAAGATAGTTAAATGGATAATGGCTCCCAAATGGGCCCGCTGGAAGCGTTGACTCTGACACTTATCTTATAATTAAAAGTGAATATCAACCCGTTGGTGATGCGACTGGTGCTGGTTTCTGACTATTTGCTTGGGGATCCTTTAATCATCAGAGCTGTCAAACTGTTCTCAGATATTTGCATAAGATGTGTGACATCACACATTTTGAGATAAACACAAGTCTGATTCAGAGTTTGTCAGACCACGAGGGGCCAGCTGTCTCGGTGCAGGGCATGTTGTCTGACAGCTTAACATACACATCAAACAGCTGTCAGACCCCCCAACAACACCACACAGCCAAGCAACAAAAGCACACACTTGATGCTCTCGGGTGTTGCAGGTATCACCAAAACCAGGCTCATACACAGACACACACAAGGTCACAATGAGAGATCAAAGTCCTGCAGGCACACTAACACTGTGTGGTGCATTTGTGTCTCTGTCCCTGTGCACATTTGAGAAGCTACTATACTCATCCTTTCCATGCAGTCTGAGTCTGACCCATCACGGATGGACGACTGTCACATGAGCCAAGGAAATGCACTGATGTGTTTAAATGACGTGTAAAAGATGAGAAGTGTTGTAGTGTCTGCATTGTGTGTGGTTTATAACACAAGGCCACACACGAGAGGAAAACAACAACAAGCAATATGAGACACAGGTGAGCAAATAAGAAGGAGCATAGGAGCTGTATGCTGTGGAGGCAGAGTCTCTGGTATGCCGGGGGAATGCATACTCTGGAAGAAAGTTCCAACTCTGATTGGAAGTTGTCACTCCAAACCAAAAACAGGCAGTAATTGTTTTTTTTTTCCCATGCAAGAAAAGTCTCAGAAAAAAAGATGGGAGATTTCACATCAGCATCGCTTCAATTTCATTCCATTTTTATGATGATAAATAAAAGTTCCAGCTGGTGAACAGGATGTGGGAATTTTAAGCAGATGGACAATTTATCTTGGCCCGGTGTTTTATTCAGCCACACCTTCACATCCCCAGTCAATGAACGCAGCTAAAAACAGATCTCTGTCCCACTAGAGTCCAGATAGGAAGCCTGTTCTGATTCACTTCGCTTTGCTTTTTTCCTGTACTGCCCAACGGACAAAGAGCTGGACGGACAATTAGAAGCCGGCTGACAGATGACTGGGCCGGGGTGGAGTCGCAAAAACACGGTTTAATTATCAGTTATCAAGCTCTCATCAGGATAGCACAACTGGCAACAACAACAATTCTCTGAGGGTGAATGACGCTGTGAGGAAAAGACGGGAAGAAATGCTCATCTTCATAATTGGAGGAAGATGGGGATGACTAAGGAGGCGAGGGGAGAGAGATGGAGGGGTGAGGGAAGGTTTTAAGGAGGAGGACGATTGTTGAGTGATACAGTAGTTGTGTCTAAAGGTCGGTGCCCTGGCGCCACTGCTGCCGCTCTGCTGAGAGACGGAGCAGGCTGAGGACTGAGCTGTGCCACCTGGACCAGAGATTTCAGAAAAAACAAAGAAGAATATGAGCAATTGCTTTTCCCCCTTGCTTTTTACAGAGATTTAAAGTTCTGAAAGAATCTCATAGCGTGCTGCTTCCTAAACTACGCGTGCATATTTTGTTTAAGAGTAAAGCTTTTTGGAAAGAGTGTAAAAAAACAAAAAAAAGAGAGAATGCAGCGCAACCTTTCCCCATATAATTGTATGACATATAGATAAAATAAGGGAAATTTAAGAAGTAGCAAAGAAAAAGCAAAGTTCAGCAGCAGATGGATGACAGAAAGTAAAGAGGGAAAAACAATATAAAAAGGTGTAAAGTTAGGTGGCAGCTTCAATGCACCGTGGCATTGATTATACAAGTCTCTGGGAACCTTCTGCAGGGACTCAGGATCATTTTTCAGATGATTCTCCTTCATTTCATGTTTTGTTCATAGTAATGAACCTGAAACCTGCTGTTCAATATGTCCCATTAGTGTGGCATGAATGCGGTTTTTACCCTTTAAATCAGTGCCTGCTCTGATAGATGGCGGCGCCGTGGGAGATACCACCGCTTTCATGAGAGAAATGTTTCCTCATAGGCTCCAGGTG
This sequence comes from Craterocephalus stercusmuscarum, assembly GCA_037177115.1. Lineage (NCBI taxonomy): Eukaryota > Metazoa > Chordata > Actinopteri > Atheriniformes > Atherinidae > Craterocephalus > Craterocephalus stercusmuscarum. The sequence continues at coordinate 13,275,687 of JBBDHI010000020.1, forward strand.
ATCACCCACAATAACGTTGTCTTCATTTTCAGGAGCTTTTCCTTTAAATGGGCAAAAGGGCCCAAACCATGTCAGTAAAACATCCGCTCAACATTACAGAGCCCCTCACCGTGGGGGTCCAGGTTCAGGTTTTTCCTTTGATCTGACACCCACCCCTCTACCTCTGAAGTGTTTTAGTACAGTACCTTAGGTTTAGTTTTATCAAAGAGAGGCATTCACACACCTTTCATTCATGTATCCTTTAACACACACACATAAATGCTCCAAACCATTATTTATTCATTTCTTTTTCAAATTGATCTTATTTATATAATGTTCTATATCTTCTCTGGATTAAAGGCACTTTATTATGTATCATATAAACTCAACATACCTGTTAAGTTAATGATGATTCCTACAACGGCTGCATTGTATTTTAGTTGTGCTTCTTTTAATAGGAGCACATTTATAACAAAGCAATGCCAGCTGAGGAGCAGTCATTTTATATTTACTTGTCATGAAAAGTTGAACTGACAAAAAAAATCAGTTTACTTAAAATTCTGTGATTTTTTATCTCATGTCAACCCGACCCAATCCCAGATAAGCAGCAGAAAATGGATGGATGGATGTCAACAATTTGCTTTTTCTACCTGTAGTTAATCACAGTTGCATCTTTTTTTCCCTCCAGTTTGAGTTTCTACATGTTTGAACATGTACAGTACAGGCAGGATGAATAAAGGCAATTGAATCTAAATAGTTCCTTCTTTGTTTTACTGGATTAGAGGGCTCAAGTGTCAGCATCACCTTCAATTGATATTAAAATTGCCTGCTCCATGAAACGTGTCCAGGCAAGGCTTTTGTTCAGACATGTCTGGTTTGCTTTCATTCTAAAAGACAAATGTTTTAATTAAATGTCATATTGCAAGTTACATGGAAAATAAATGCTTTAGACAGTTTTAAAATTGCCCCTGCAACTGTATCTATTTGTGCACATAACATTAAAAAATTAAAGAGCTAATATAGAGAAAAATTATTTATAAATGCCTGAAGCAGTGCTGATCTAAATAAAGTGACTTTGTTGTGTATTTTTGCAGTGAGCTGCTAATCATATAAGCAGAGAGGCGAGTGCATGCGCGTGCAGTGTGAAGGGAAGGAGGGCAGTAGATGGGAGGAGGGGTTTTTGTGGGAGGGTACATATCTGGTGGGGATATATAAGGTTGTGTTGATTTCACACATAGCAACAGACTTTACAGTGCTGTCAAGGACTGCGGGTCTATCTGCTCCAAACGTTTTTGTTTTTCTTCAGATAAAGCATCAGAGGAGCAGAAGAATGGCGGCGGTGGGAACAGCCAACCCTTATGATTACTACGACTATGAGGAGTCGGAGAACTCCACCATGTGCGACTACTCAGAGTGGATGCCGTCGTACTCCGTCATCCCCGTGCTTTACATGCTTATTTTCATCCTGGGCCTGTCTGGAAACGGCGTGGTCATCTTTACCGTGTGGCGCGCCCAAGGCAAGCGGCGAGCGGCTGACGTCTACATCGGCAATCTGGCCCTGGCTGACCTCACCTTCGTGGTGACTCTGCCTCTGTGGGCTGTTTACACAGCCATGGGCTATCACTGGCCTTTTGGAGTGGCCCTGTGTAAGATCAGCAGCTACATCGTTCTTCTCAACATGTTTGCCAGCGTCTTCTGCCTCACCTGCATGAGCTTTGACCGCTACCTCGCCATCGTCCACTCGCTGTCCAGCAGCCAGCTGCGTACCCAGAGTAACATACGCGGCTCCCTGACGGCCATCTGGCTGCTCTCAGGCCTGCTGGCTGCTCCCACTCTCGTCTTTCGCTCCACAAGATTTGACTTTGAAACCAACCGCACCATTTGTGCCATGGACTTCAGCTCGGTGACAATTAAGGAGCAGGAGAACCTGTGGATCGCCGGTCTCAGCATCTCCTCCTCAGCTCTGGGCTTTCTCCTTCCCTTCTTGGCGATGATGGTGTGCTACTGCTTCATCGGCTGCACAGTCACTCGCCACTTCAACACTCTGCGCAAAGAGGACCAGCGCAAGAAGCGTCTGCTGAAGATCATCACCACGCTGGTGGTGGTGTTCGCTGCCTGCTGGACGCCCTTCCACGTCGTTAAGAGTGCAGATGCCCTTTCCTACCTGAACTTGTTCCCAGCAACCTGTGACTTCCTGCGCTTCCTGCTGCTCGCTCACCCCTACGCCACCTGCCTGGCCTACGTCAACAGCTGCCTCAACCCCTTCCTGTACGCCTTCTTTGACCTGCGCTTCAGGTCACAGTGTCTGCGTCTGCTCAACCTGAAGAAGTTCTTGCACGCCAGCCCGCCCAGCTCCCTGTCCTCGCAGAAGACGGAGGCTCAGTCTCTGGCCACGAAGGTGTGACGGCGGCCGCGGCTTCAGAGAACAATGTGGACAATGCAGGACAGTGCAGGGGGATCAAAACTTTCCAGGCACTGGGTGGTTGCTGGAAGCAGTTTCGGGGTGTCGCCGTTGCCACCCTGTAAGTGTGAACTGAAGATGGTTTCAGGTGTTTGACCCCACCAAAACTCCCCAACCTCACTTTAAGCAGCAGGGAAGTGAAACTGAACAAAGAGGGAACAAGCACAAGACTTTTTTGGGGGGGACCACATGCTCATGAGTTTCTCTTAGTTCTGATGTGGACTTTTTTGCGAAGTACTGAGTTCTGTCCTGAAGGCAACACGCTGATGTGTATTACTGCATTTGCCGCTGCTGTTTCTGTTTTCACATGTATGCACTTGCGGTGTCATATCTACGAGATGGCCAGACTGATAAGTCGTTTGGTATCTACACCACAGCTGGCAGTGTTACGTGTGTGTGTTTGTGTGTGTGTGCATGGGTTGGGTGTGCCAATCAGCGAGAAGTGTTGGAGTAAGATAAGAATGCTGTAAACTGTAAGTGTGAGCGTGACCGTGTACGTGTGTGTGTGTGTGTGTGTGTGTGTGGGAGGGGGGCAGGGTTGTGGGGGTTGGCAGACAGACCAGACAGACAGACAGATGGCAGCTGACAAATGTTTTCAGGTTGATGAGACGTCCAATTAAAAGGTGACTGTTTTAACAGTCTGACAGTGTGTCTGTAGAGGAATGAGTTGTGTGTCTGTGTGTGAGTGTGTGAATTTGTTCCTGACAAAAACATGAAAAAATTTGTGAATATACATCTATTTTGAATTCATGTCTATGATTTGTAATAAAAAAAAAGGTGCTTAGAACAAACACACACTCTCTGGTGTCACTCTGTTCCCCCTGAGAGCTTGTTAAGTCCTGCTGGAATGTATTTTCTCCTGTCCGGCGAATATGCTTCTTCCTGTTGGTGCATTGCTGAGAGGAGGCCCGTCTCCCTCCTATTGTGTTTTTTAGGGCTGAAATCAAAGCATATGTCTGCAGGAAATGCACGTTCGACTTCTGTTTCCCTCTCTTTTTACAACTCACCCGCACAAACAATCAGCGATTACAAAAGTTTCTAAACTGGATCAGCCACAGGATATTTGGCTTTCTCCCAAAATTGTAGAAATCTTCAAAGTGCACATTACCACAACTTGTGTCCCAAAAAGCTTCTAAAGCTGTCTCTGAGTCCCTGTTTTATGACCAATCTAATGAATATAATTCAATTATTGATTAAATGCTTCATGGCGAGCCAGCACTGCAACAGGCTGCTCGGCTTTTAAGTATAATTCATGTATTAACCAATTTGGACTTTAATGAGCTTTTTAGAGGATGTAATCAGTAACAGCGGGGGGGTGGGGAGGGGGGCATAGGGATTGGGATAATCCTTACTATTTGTTGTGGGCGTCAACTTTCTGTGCCTTTGTAATTCTTAGGGTGGAGTTTGGCTTAGTCTAAATCATCTACAGAACACTTGACAGCTATTAGCATACATGAGGGTGAACTGAACTCTAACACAGCAAACCTAAGCTGTGGGTTCAGCTTCCAACAGGTGACTACATCTTTGTTATCCAAAACCCCGATGAAAATGGGGACTTTTGTCAGGACTCATGAAACAAGCAAGAAAACATTGCACTAGAAAAGACCGAATATAGTGATGCAGCACATCAAGTTGAAGAGCAGAACCTTAGCTAAAAGCCAGTATAAACCATTTTAAAACGAACCAAACAGCCTATGTAATCAATAAATAAAACACAACATATTGTACCTATCTAGGTGATGCTACAACAATCCACTTGTGATATTTCTGAATACACAGCCACAAAACTGTGCCCAAACCACGCTATTTGCACATCATATATAATCTGAGGCTTTCCAGAATTCAGCAATGTGCTTCACACTAAGCTATAACAAAACAGTACAGAAATATAAGGCAACAAACAAGAAAATCAGGAAGAATCTCACAAGTGTTTCCTTCAAAATGACACCAAGAATATACAAATAGACCTTGTGGTTTCAGAGATATAACTCATTTTATTAAAAGTATGCAATTTCGAGCAAAATAGGCTTGGGGCATAAGAGGTTAAAGTAATCCAACAGCATTCATATAGCCTGCTTCGTTACTGTTTTAGTTATCTTTCATCTAATCTGAAAAGAGTTTGTTTATACTTTTAAATGTGCAGAGGAGATTTTTGAGCTGCGTTTCCTAAATTAAAACTTTTAAACTTGCAACAAAGAGGAGGAACAGTACATGTTTGGGCGCAGTGGCACAATAATGCTCTCTGGAGTCACTGGAGAAACAACTTACAGTGCACTTCAAACTTCCATGCAGCAGCTATTTTTTACAAGATGACATGACACATTATCCTCCACCTGTCGGCCTCAAATACAGAGCATGCCGTGAAAGATAATCTGGACAGATTATTTTCGCAGCTTTTCAAGTTTTATGAAGCTTATGCGATCATGTTACACAGATTTCATGGTACGAAATGCGCAAACCGCTGCACGAGAAAAAGTGATTTATCCCCTTTGATCACATGTGGGCAGGGTGTTTGTCTGAGCCGACTGTTAACAAATGATTACACAAATGTTTTCATTCCTCTTTAATCATACTGTGTGAAAGTTAAGTGTGTCTGCAGTGGAAGGACAGTGGCCACAGGGAATAATCCTCTGGGAAGAGATTCTTCAAAATGACTTTCTGCGAAGAAAAAAAAAAAGCACAAGTCATTATTTCATATTTGTCTCAGGCAACTACTTAAATCAAAATCTGGGAATTTTTTGCTAAATGTCTGCAACTGTGTGGAGGATATTGTAGTTTCAGGCAGCAGTGGACAAGAAACAGCAAAACCATTACTTACTTCCATAATTGTCATGTGGACACACCAGTTAAATCTGAATCCTTTTAAATTACTTAAATCAACATGAAACAGCCTTTTTTGAATTAAAGGGAACATATCATGGAAAATCCACTTTTTTAAGCCCTTACATACCTGTTTTTGTCTTGTCCAAGCGGTCCGG
>JBBDHI010000020.1:13407483-13422736 GCA_037177115.1 Craterocephalus stercusmuscarum
TTTTAGGTCTCTGGTTTTTAAGTAACCATTTCTGATTAATCTATGTAGGCTGGAAAAACTAGTGACATGTCGTAACTTTTGCAGATAACAGACAGAACACTGATACTGTGGTCTATGTTTACTGTACTTCAGTGTGTCATTCAGAAATGTGTGTGGTTAATAAGCCCTTTCAGAGGTTTGGTTTGGCTGTGGTGTCAAGCCATATATATTTTAACATTACAGGACATAATCTTTTTCTAAGCATCAAGTATGATTGTGATAATATCATGGTTTGAAAACATACATCTGTAACATATTGATTTATATCTGCAGTTCAGATTGGGTTATTGGGCACACCTTTCTGTGACTTACTGGTCTTGATATTCAGTTAAAACATATGTGACTAATAGTTTAAATTATCGCATTTAGTCATATTTTACTTAACCAATTATGTTTAAATTTCCTGATATGACAAGAACTAAAGTGATTTAAAAATTAAACATTTCTTCAGAATATACTGTATATGTTTGCCTTGTTTCATTCACACATATTTATTAGCATTTGAGATATGATTTTGACCCCCATTCAGAACATTTTAACCATCAAATGTCCATAATGTCATACATCTTATTGGATTATTTTGTATCTGTTAAAAACTTTTGTGGTAAGTTGAGAAAAGCATAAAGATGCTAAATTTAAATGAAGAGCATCAGAAATGTGTTTTAAAAATTTATTTGAATTTAAAGGTACATTTTGCTGGCCTTAAGTTTGCAGTAATGTTGTGTAATCAAATTTTATAACCTTCCAAAACAGCAATCAGCGTTACACATAGAAAAGTAACATGTGGTGAATAAATGTTTCACTTATGCCTGTCTCTCTTGACTGATTTTTTAGTCAAAGTAAGAAAAAAAATTACGATTAGAACAAAAATGTTTCAGCTGCATAATGGGCTGGCCTGTTGAGTAACTCCAAATGTCCACGTTGACTCAAGGCTGGTGTAATTCCTCAGTATAATAACAGAGGGCGCCATTGAGCGCTACTGCCATATACCGACTGTCACCTCCAACGAGAGAAGAAGTACAACAAAAGCAGCCACATATTTGTAGAGTACCAATACATCATCTGTTGTCTCTGGGTTCCTATTCTCTCCAATTTAGAAAAATGTAACTGGAACCAAATGTAGCTTTACGGTCCGGACGCTTCTGTTTTGTAGCTGCTGGTTAGAAAAAAAGGGTGTTATTGTTCTTATAGGTGTTTTTGTTTGTGAATTTGGCAGCTAAGCTAGCTCTGAGGTTAGCTCCCCCTCTTAACTGACTCGTCTTCGTCTGAGCAACAAGAGATAAACGGCCGTGTTTACCGTCCACATTAATCCCTCACATCTCCCTCAGCTTGACCTGGAAATAGTCAGGTAAGTCGGCCAAGTTGTTTGTTTTTAGTAAGCAAACTGCACATCTGGCTCGGATGTGATGGGGGAAGGAGCCCTGAGATCAGACCAAGTGATGTGAGGCGACTGAAACTTCAAAAACATTTTTTTTTCTTCTCTGACATCAGCCTCCTCTAAACTCTGTGCCAAATATAACCCTTTTCACAATGACGTCCATGTAAACCCACCTTAAACTTAATGACAGAGATGATCTATTACCGTTACGTGCTCCATTTTTATGACCAGTTGATGTGACTGTTTTTGCCTTGATGGTGGGACAAGGATTATGAGGATCATTTGCCCATTTATATTGTTTATTGATTAAGATAATGCTGCCGTCAAAGCATCCTGTTTATGATATATTAACCTGATATTAACAGACATATAGGCTGTACAGGAATTTAATTGATTTCTCGATAGGCTCAAACAAAATATAATTCAGTTCAGAGTTGTAATGCAAGAAATACATTTCAGACATAGTTTGAAACCTCGTGTTGATACTCTGAGACAGGTGGAGAAAGCAAGTGTTACTATTTATGACAGCAGGCCAGAACATGTCAGGGAGGCTGCTTCTGCAGTAAAGTTAGTATTAAGGCACCCAGATCACTAAAAGCAATACAAGTTGCACCTGGACTGTGATCATTTAGATGATTGCAGGCATATTTTACTGCACCAGACAATTATCAAGCAGCTTTAGACTAAAGTGGCTTGGTTGAAGGCCCATGGTGTTTACTTCTTTCTTTTTTTGGTAGCCATGCAAGATGCTATGTTTCTCCTTGTTTTTATTTTTGTTTGTTTTTTAGATTTATATTTTTATTTTTGCTTTTTCATAAAAGTAGATGTACTACAGTGACTATAGCAACATGTAACACTGCTTTTCATTTTCTCTAAAATGTCATGATATTGAGAGTTAATGTACAGAAATATATTGGCTCCATCCAGGTGCTTCATCTGTCCATCACTGAATTGGTTTGTGATTATGAAATCATGTGAATTATGATGCCATGGCATTTGCAGCCACCAGATCTATGAACAAATAAATTGGACTATTGACCAAAAGACGACACTCTTTGTCATCAAACATGAAACAAACACTATCTTTGGGAAGAACGTTTTTTTAGGCCTCTAGGATTAAAGTAAAAAGATGCACTCAAGCTGTTGTGGCAGTCCACTGTGACCCAACAGCTTACCTAAGTTACTTTCCCACCTATTTGTCAAAATACTGTAGCAGAAAAAATCTCAAGCAGAATTTTTTGCAACGATATTGACTTAAAACGCTTTGTTAAAAAGTCAAAATACAACTGCAATGTTATTTATTCCCCACTTGATAATGCCTGTTTCTCTAGAGATGGGAAGCCTGGGCAGCAGGTTCCAGTCATCCCCTCAGGGACCAGAGGAGGCTGCAGAGGGCACAAGTACCAGTCGCAAACATGACTGTGACTGTAAGAAGAGGAAACGCAATGCGCAGTGTGACTGCGAAAGTGAACAAGAGGAGGATGACGCCTTACTAGATACACCTCGCAGGCAAGTCCTACCAAAGAACTCTGTTCACTGTCAAATATAATTGATTTATCATTATCAATGAATTACTGTACTTTATTTATTTGTTAATTTTCTTACTCTCACGTTTTTTTACTTGTCCAGGAAGAAACTGAAAAGCACTTCAAGATACATTTATCAGACCTTGTTTCTTAACGGGGAAAACAGTGACATCCGCATTTGTGCTCTGGGACAGGAGTGGAACCTCCACAAAGTCTACCTTTGTCAGGTATCACAAAGGCACAACATATTTAGATGGCAGTCGTGTATGATCACTTTGTATAACCTTGTTTATCTTTATCGTCCCCTTTGCAGTCAGGGTATTTCTCCAGTATGTTCAGTGGCTCTTGGAAGGAATCAAGCATGATGGAAATCAACTTGGAGATCCCAGACCAGAACATCGATACTGAAGGTGAGCGCAACAAAGAGCAGAGAGCTCCTGTAAGCATGCTATTGTTTTATGCAGAACTCTGAATTTCCTTTGTCCTTGTAGCTCTGCAGGTTGTTTTTGGCTCGCTTTACCGGGATGATGTCCTGATCAAGCCCAGCAGGGTCGTCAGTATTCTTGCTGCTGCTTGTATGCTACAGCTGGTCAGTACATTGAAGGAACTAACCTGCTTTATGTCATGTGAAGTGATAATCTTTATTCAGAATGAATGGAGCCAATACAATAAACCAGCCAATAAAGTCTCTGGTGTGTTAACGTTGACAGGATGGCTTGATCCAGCAGTGTGGTGAAAGTATGAAGGAAAACATCAGTGCGAAGACCGTGTGTGGCTATTATGCTTGCGCTAGCATATATGGGCTGGATTCAGTGATGAAAAAGTCAGATTTTACATATTTTTTTAATTCTTTTGATTTTCATGCAGACGTGTGTCTTCATCATACGTGTATTTCTTATTGCAGGTGTCTTGAGTGGCTTCTTAACAATCTGATGACTCACCAAAACGTTGAGTTGATGAAAGAACTTGGGTATGTGTGATTCTTTGGTTCACAAACCTGCGCTACGTTTAGTTTTCTATGGATTAAAAAAAAAGAGGGGGTTTAAAGTTGTGAAGACGTGATGTCATCGGGAAACAATCTATTCGATCAGTTGGTATAATGTAGTGGCATCCCCCCTGGTCTCTGTTTTTGCAGTGTTGAGGTGATGGAGCAGCTCATCCAGTCTTCAGATCTTTTTGTCATGCAGGTGGAGATGGATGTTTACACTGCTCTCAAAAAGGTGAGAAGGAAAACATTTGCAAGATGCATGTCATACGTCTCATACAGAACCATAATGTGAACCCTGTTTTCATTTGCTGCTCTGTAACATTGTGTTTCTGCAGTGGATGTTTCTGCAGCTCAATCTGTCATGGGACGGCCCCATCAAGCAGCTTCTGGCTGACGCGGATGCCTGGCTTTGCAAGCGCAGGACAGGTCATATCCGATGCATCTTGTGAAACTTTATCTTCATATTCTATTTTTGCATCGGTAGTCTCACACTCCCTCCTTTTGTGTGTGTGTGTGTTTTTTTTTCTTTGTTTAATGCCAATCTGTAGACCTGTGTGAGAGAGAGCCGTTCTTGGACACGGATGAGGGTGCACCTTTTCGCTCAGTGTTCAAACTCGTCCGCCTCCAGTATATTATCAATGATCTTGCATCGGCGCGGATCCTGGAGAGAGACAACATTTTGCCCCCTGGTAACACGTTTTGGCAAACATAATTCTGTTACAGACATGCTTAACCTCCTTTTTGCATTAAGTCCTAATATCAAGACATTCCTGTCCTGTGTTTATGAATTAAAATTTTATACTTTATGTGCTAGATTGGCTGACAGCGATGTACAAAAATCAGTGGTTTGCAATGCTCCGGACAGAATTTGACAGTGACAACGGGTGAGGAGCCAAGACTTAAACCATTATAAGGCATTCAGACATTTATTTCACCTTATGTAGCATGTTAATGGTACATGCCATCTTTTTATTTTCAGTCCTCAGGAACCAAACAAAGAGGAGTTTGAACTGAGCAGCATGAGGTGTGGCAGGAAACTTAGTAAAGATGGAGATGTGAGTTCATCCATCACTGTTGCAATGACAGTAAAAGTGATTGCTTTTATACTTGCATAAACAGTAACTGATGTCTCCTCTGTCTTAGTATTGCTGGCGATGGACAGGTTTCAACTTTGGGTTTGACCTGCTGGTGACCTACACAAATCGCTTCATAGTGTTTAAAAGGAATACACTGAGTCAGCCATGTGGGGGCGCTGTGAGTCTACAACCTCGGAGACATCTGGCATACAGGTCTGAGTGCTGCACGTTGCTCGGGGCTGTGACGTTTTGATAATTTCAGTTATTTCCAGGAAAGTCACTACTAAGCATTCACACAGTGTGTAAGTTGTTTCAACAAAGAAATCCATGGCGTCATCCAGGTCAGGTTTCAGGGCCTCAAAGAGGCAGTAAAGTTTCAGTTACCCTCTGTTGCTTTCACCCGTTATAAATGATAAAAATTAAATAACTAATCCTCATAATAATATGAGGAGTTTGACGATACAGAAAACAGCCAGGCATGTTTGGTTTGTCAGTAGATTTCCAGGATTTAGCCAAGTTGTGTTTTACTTCTAATTAGGAGTAGGCTGTGATTTTCTTATTTACTTTGTTTAGTTTGCATTCAACAGGAAAAAAAAGCCAAAATAAACATTGGGGCCACAGTTTATTGTTACACTTGTGGTGTATAAATATTTATAAACTTCTACTACCGTTGTACACCAGCAGGGGCACAGATAGGATTTTTGATCTGGGGGGGACCAAACTGTCTGCCCAGATTGTGACATCAAGTAATTTTTGTGAAATTTGGTCCTTAGCGAGCGCAGTTATTCTTGCAACAGGCAGCGCAGGTCATGGCTGCAGCCTAAATCTACCTGATCCTGTTACTGTTGTTGTTAATGTCCGTCTGTTCTTGGAGGAGTTGTACTGAAAAGAAGTTTCGTTGAACCAGGACGCTGGTTCTTTGACAATAAAATTGATTCTGAATAGTCTTTGGAAAGGAATGGAGTTTGCTGCTTCTGGTCTACAAGCAGACCTGATGAAGGACCCAGAAACATCTCCTTTCAATACTCCAAATAAAACAAAAAGACTAAAGTTAATCACCTACACTATGGGCACAGGCACAAATGATGGTCTCTTTAGGACCCTTGGGAGTGAGTGTTTGCCGGTGTGTTCAACTGAACATGATGTGTTGGACATGGGAGCTTCAGTCAACATATTCCAAAGCTGAGGTGCTCCCAGCCTTACAGAGGTACAACAGAACATGCAGCTACTGTTAACCTCAGCAGACAGCATGAGTTTTATGTCGGGTCGGCGAAATTAATCCACCTTTCTGTGTTGGAGGTCTGCCGTCAGAGGGGATTCTAGTAAACAGTCCTGAATTTGTGTATGAACATTTCCACATTTGTGTAGAGATTAAATGCACCATTAGTGGAAACACAAACGCGGGCCTGCAATGCTCGCTGCGCCGTTCATGCGTCTTGCGGCCCGCGGGGAAATTCTGGGGGGGGGGGCTGGATCAGTGTCAGTATGAAACTGGGGGGGACATATCCCCTCCATCCCCAGTACCATCTGCGCCCTTGTACAACAGCATCCTCCAACCCATCCTTCTCGACTGCTCCCCGTCTTACCTTAACATGCTGCCCATCTCCAATAGAAATAAACACACCAAGGTCACCAATATCTACCTGTCTGTCTGTCTGTCCGTCCGTCCCTCTGTCCGTCCACAGTAAAGTGATAAAATACAAACACATTAAGAAGGCTGATTTTGCACTGATCAAAGACTATACTTGAGTTTCCCAGCAGTGTTTTGGCAGAGATCAAAGAGAATAAAGACAGTGGTGTTGCACAGAAAGAGAAGATATGCACAAGATTAGTTAGAAAAGTAACCGTGGTAAGGACATCTAATAACGTTAATCACTTTGGTCTCACCACTGCACTCAGAATTGAGCCATGAATTAACTTTGTTTTAAATTTTTTGTATCAGACTTGACTGGAAACTGTATATAAACATGGTTTGTGTGTTGCAGTCCCCCTCTGAAATTATGGTTACTCTTCCCTCCCACCCATTTAGTTAGGAATCTGGTTAACTTCACATAATGTCCTGGAAGCATTTTCAAGATGGATTTCCTGTCGTCTTCTCACCAAAATTGGTTTTAAATAAAATACCAGGTAATTGGGATGACTGTCGTTCAGTGTGACAGCTCTTTAGTAAACCAACAGGAATCATAGAGTGAAATAACTCACCAGGATGACACTGGGGCTATTGTGAATAAATTACCCAAACAGTTAAACAACTGCAGTAAAACTTAAGATTGAATGTCTGGGGGGAAAAACCTAACTGGGTTGTGTCAGCAGAAATTTTGTTTGCATGAAGTGCGCTTCAGCTGTTTTCATGATGGCCGCGCCTTAACGACCGCAGTGTGGGAAAAAGAAGGTTTATAGCAAAAAAACATTGCTGAAATTCTGCAGTCAGACAGTTGCTGTGTGGGCAGTGTTAGAGTTCTCAATGCAGTTTGTGGTAAGAAAGCAGAAAAGCTCATTTCCCAAAAAATTGCTTTATCCTGGGGAAATTTTTTAACCTAATTATAAAATGTATCCATTTTTTTATTTTAAAGGTTACGTCTTGCCTCCTTTGATAGTCGAGGGAAACTGGTGTGCAGTCGCTCAACGGGATACCAGCTTCTCACCCTTGAGAAAGACCAGGTGAGTGAGAAAGAGCACCGTTAACCTAAAGATGTCCCCGTTTATACGGTGCAGCCTGTAAATGTGTCTAATATTCCTTCTTTTCATGAAATTCTCTCAGGAGTACGTGGTGATGAACCTGGATAGCCGGTTGTTATCATTCCCCCTCTATGTGTGCTGTAACTTCCTTTATACGTCGCCTCATTCAGACCACCGTCCAGATTCCTCGGAACAAGACAGCACCTCTCGCTGCACATCTTGATGCCCGCTCGACAGCATTGACTGCTACCATTCCTCTGCTCGTATAGAGACACCGGTGTAAACTTGTATGTACAAATCACCACATTCAACACCCATCTGACATTGGACACATCGTCTGCATGATCTGTTGCTCATTGAGACGTTCTTGGAAAAGGCTTTGCATCAGTATAGGTGGTGTTTGGCATTTTCTGAGTCAGCCTTTTATACAAGGGTTTACAATAAAACAGGCACTGAACAGTGTTCTGAAGGGATCAGACCAGCTTTTACTCCCTGGGATGCTGGACCATTCGTAAATATAGAAACCCTGCAAGTCCTTGGAGAAGCTGTAATTCTCCCTTTGACTGAATTCGAAACGTTGTTGCCACAATATGTTGATATCAGGAGGGTAAGATGTTTAGCTACGCCTAATGGATGTAGCTTGGTTTGTATATTAGCATGTAAGGGGGCATTATCATTCTGAAACATGGGAACATCGTGACGATGCATCACAAGTTGAAGCCAACTAGAGTCCCCTTGTCACACCGTACTGCTTCAGACATTTTTCGTTTAAATCCACTCTGACATTGGGTCAGCATGGTGAATTTCTCAAAAAGAGCTGAGTATGTGCCTCAGATGTCGCGTTCATCAGCTTGCTTTAGTCCTGCTGCTACACAGAAAGTTGCACACCTGTAGCCGATAACCACAACTAAACATAACACTTGAAACCAAGAAAATTAGCCAAGTGTGTGAGTCAGTGAGATTTTCCGCCTGTTTTTATCTCATTGTACATCAGTTCCACTCAGGCTGAAGTCGGTCATGTTTCCATTAGATTCCACTGATTCACATACGTATAGACAAACCAGATATGAAAAAACATTGCATTGGTGCTGGGTGAACGTTAGACCAGAACTCTCGGTTAACTTTTATCTTGAAACTTGGGGCAGCAGGATTCCAGTCACACCAGCTTTCTGATAGTTCCTGTTTTTCTTCAGGCTTAAATTTTGATACACTTCAGATTTGAACAACCTTTCTGCCGTAAATCCCGGCCATACTGTCATTTCACCCATCTCCTGATGGTCTTCTGCAGGGGAGGCGGCTTCTGTTTGACTCATGTGGACAAAACTTTAAGGCTTCTTTGATCAAAGCACAAAGAAGCCTTGCGGTTACCTTGCTGTATAAAATGACCTTTTTTCTTTATTTGCTTTGTAAATTTTTTTCAATATGCGTTTTCTTAATTTGTAAATCTGCTGTTACCTCATTGTTTTGAAAAAAGTGGAGGATTTCCCATTGTAACTGAGACATGTTGCTAACTCTTCAGCGTATCTGGAGGACATGTCTCTGTAGTTGCAACTGTCATTGCGTTATTTTGGCCATTAATTTATTTTTTTCAATCTCCTTTGTATTTTTACGAGTGATTTTTATTTTTTTTGCAAAAGAAATATATAATTCTCCACTGCCAATAAAAGTGCCCTTTCCCTTGGGCTGTGGTGCTATCACACAATCCTCCATTTCCAGTCAAAGTTTTCATACAGCGTGTTTGTTTCTTCAGATACTTGATAAATATGAACATTATCACTTTGGTGGGATAACTTTTGTATGGATTGCTCAACTAGGTGTGTCCAGATGTTGGACGGGTTCTTTGTGCATCATCCTCATTTCACCAAAGACATTTATCAAACATTTTTATGTAAGAGATTCCCTAAAGAAAGGGGTTTTCAAAAGGATGTGATGAAAATCCTTTTTAGAAACGCAAATATTTACACCTTGTTAAACCTGTTTTGCTTGTCTTCCGTCCGAATGGTTCAAAGGTCAACATGTAGAAGGCGCCGCTTTTATCAGTTGGCTCATCTCCAGAGTCTAACCAGATCCTTGCTGTAAAGTCTGAGCATTGTCAATTTCAAAGGTTCAAAATGATCCCGATCACCAAAGATTTCAAAGTTTAGGAGGAACCTTTGTCACAGCTACTGTTGTTTTTTATACATTTGTGTAAAAACGTTTAATATTTCATGTATAGTCGTGAAAAGTACAAGATTGCAGTTTATTTGCATCAGTTATTGTCAGCATTTTTGTTTCTCTAGTCATTCATCAAATTTGTCAATCTGGTGTTTTTTTTTTTTCTTCATTACTGAACCAGTTTATGTGGAGCTCCAGCATTTTTAAAACATTCATTGTAAAATTAGATTGGCAGCAAGATGAAACATTTTCTGAACTGATAGACATTTATCTATAGTTATTGAATTGGCATATACATGCATCATGTCTCCACTGTTTGACACTTTTCTTACAATTTTACACCATTCCTCAGGCTGCCACTTTACAGTATTGCCTTTCTGTACCATATATAAGAATATTCATGTCATTAAAAACAATGCGAGAAAAGTATGACATTTCTTTGTCTTCTGTCTTTTTTTTTTTATTGAGAAACAGATCTAACTATGGGAGGTAGAGACAACCACAGAAAAAAACTGACAATTGGGGAAAAAACAGTATGTGGGATGAGAGACAGGGCTGATGATGATGAAGAATTTCAGATTCCACAGTTGAGAAAAGTTGAATATAAAATCCATAAAGTACAATGGTGAGATGATGTATAGCTCGAAATGACAAACTTGTATCTTCTCTGAATAAATGGACTTTTTAAAATAAAATACCCATTATTTTCTTCAAAGTACTTTAAGAGTGAATGTCTGACACAATAACATGACACAAGGTGTATTCTTCAATTTCTCTCATTGTAGATTAATCAAAATCTATCAGATAAAAAGAGCATTCATCTCCAGTAACAATCTTGCATAACAAAACCGTCAGTCATTACTCTTTACATATTTTAGATTCCAGCTCTGAATTCTTCAGGCCACTGACTCCTCATGGCTGTATGCGAATACTGAGCTCAGCTGTGCTGCTCCTTACTGTGGTATAGAGTCCAAATTCTCCTTGAGTCTTCGGGTCATGCTGGGAATGAGATTAATGTGGTCATCCACGCAACTTCCTACACAGCGGTCCATCAACGAGCGAACAGCTGGTTCTTTTGCACCAGAGTCAAAAAGATCCTTTGCTTTATCATTGCAATGCATCGTGCATCTGGTCAGACGATCCTGAAGAAAGCAAGAAGGGTTTGCAAGTCTTAATCTTAAAGCAAAAAATCAACATCTTACTGCCTGTCAGAATTAAACGCTTCCTCTTTAACAGATTCAAGATATTCCCTTCTTACATAAAGTTATGGATATTCAACTTAAAGATGGAATTCGTGTTAAATGAAGTTGCATAAACTGATATCATGAATGTTTTCAAATTGACAAAAGCTACCACAACATAAAAATATCAACATCCAAATAATATACCAAGTGTTTAAGAAAACTTTGTGAATCCTGCCACAAATTAAAAAAAAATATCTGCCTAAGATGAGAGAATTTGCATTTTATATTAAAAATATATTTGCATTAGTATGTCAATGAAAAATTAAACACTATAGTATCAAAGAATGCTAATGAAACTAAACTGTTTAGTATTGTTTTGGGATCGGTTTCTGAGGAGGGCCAAGACGATTTTGTTCCCACAGTGATGATAGTGAAGGTGCCTCTCACCTGAAACTTTTCCAGCTCAGAGGTGACCAATCCTTGAGCCTGTGCCAGAGGAGCGTGACACCTCTCGATGCACTGATGCACCTGAGACATGGAGTCTGTAGAGCGCTCACAGCACTCTGCACTGCACCTGAACATGCGACCCTGCAGCAGGATCACACACACACACACACCAAATATGTGTGAACTCGTATAGATTGTGCAGATTTAGATCATACTGGTTAATACACAGGCACGTGAGCTGTATTGCTATTTCCCCCCACTAACCTGCATCTTACGGATGTTGTCCCTCTCCAGACTTTGGACCATTTCTTCGACAACATTCTGCACACGTGTCTGATGTGCCTCTGCCATTTCTGCTCCCTGACTTTAAAAAACTACACAGAGAAAAAACGTCTTTCTCATCTAAACGTAGCTGGACGGTATCAGAGGTTCGCACGTGTAAGCGGTCGCCTAGTTTCTTTACAATTTGATAACAACTAAGGTCACCTCCATTGAAGCATGTTTCAAGATGACAGGGGTTACGTCACTTCCTCATTTCTTCCGCGTCTTGAGCAGGGAATGACAACTTCCGCTAAACTCTAACATATATCACACGCAGTAACTAAAGACCTATATTTACATCTTAGGCAAGTGAAATTACCAGGTTAAATCAATTTAATATATTTTTAAAGATTATCTCACAAATATATATTGAGAACATTTATTTTAAAAACATCCACATTGGTTATTTAAAGCTACTTTTTACCTTTAGTTTTAATGAATATCTACTTAAAGAGTTTGTGCAATTCCGAATTTTTTTCCTCTCTTCAATAAATATATCTATTTATCTTCGATAAATATATTTAACAAAACTGTCAGCGTGACCGGAAGTGTGTCACAACGTTTGGCGACGCGACGACGTGACTCAACCGTTAAAACTAGTTTAAGTTAACTAGTTTCTAGTTATTCTACTATTTCCTCGAGCCTTTGCCTACTGCTGTCTTTTGTATTTGGAGTTAGGAGGAAACTTCAGGAGGTAATTTTTGAAAGGTGTGAAGTTGTATTGAAGCGTAACTCAGGGGAAGCTACTTCTGGATGTTAAGCGAAAGTCCTGTAGCGACTTTAAACAAAGTGAGTACAAATGAATTGTTTTCTATAGCGGTTCCTCATGTTGCTATTCATGTCATTGTGAAATCTCGCACTCAACCTTTGACCAAGACATTGGCTTGACTTTGTAATGCCTGTCTTTATCTCTCTTCCTCAGATGCTTTTGGTGCTGTAGAAGTCCGCGATGAGTGTACGCACGCTGTCACTGCGAGCCCTGCTGCTCCTGGGGCTCTGGCACACCGGGAGAAGAGGTTTGGCCTCAGCCCCAGAGCTGCAAGAGCAGCCCAAACAGATAGGTAAGCTTAAGAGTCTTCCTTTTGCTAATTACCTCTTCTGTTCACTGCTTTATGATTATTTCTCAAAAAAAGCCTCTTTGATAGATAAAAGAGCATTATTGTCCCTAGCATAAATTATTCCATTTCCACTCAAATTCTTGAAGTAACCCTAACCCTCAGAGTCAAGAGGTTTCTTTCTATGAAAATGCTATCTGCAAATCATATTCCTTGATAAAAGGATTCTTAGCAGGAAACAAAACATTCACACATGGAACAAAGCAAACAAAGGTATTATTATTAGTAGTAGTAGTAGTAATATTGTAAGTATTATTATTAGTATCATAAATTTAATTAAATTTTATAAATGAAATTATGTCTGTTCAGAGGAAAGCTTATCTTGTGTTAAGTGTGCCTTATGTGGGCTGGCGAGGAATTACAGGTTCAAAACGATTAATTGCTATTTAAGTTATTTTAATCAAATAATTCCTTATCAACGATTAATTGATAATCCATTAATTGTTTGGATTCCTAATGCAGGCTCATATCTCTGACGGAGCTCTGTAATGGGGACATGGGGTTTCATATTGGTCTACTTTTCCACTGTGCACCTTTTACAGCGGTGGTTGGAGCAGGCATTGGTGGAACAGCAGCAGCCTTTTATCTGAGGCAAGAGTTTGGACCTGGCGTCAAGATCGATGTGTTTGAATCCAGCACTGTTGGTGGGCGACTTGCGACGGTGAAGATTGGAGATTATGAGTATGAGACAGGAGGCTCAGTGATCCATCCTCTGAACCTACACATGAAACACTTCATTGAAAGATTAGGTAATGTTAATCAAACCACTTAACTATGTGCTCATATACTATTGAACAGCGACTTGTTTGGAAATTGAAACCAACTTCTGCTAATTTTTTCTTTCTTTTTCACCAGGTATTCCTCCAAGAAAAGATGTCAGCTCTAAAATGGCGATCTTTGATGGAAAGGAGCTTGTGTTTGAAGAGAGTAATTGGTTTATAATTAACTTTTTGCGCCTGCTCTGGCGGTATGGCCTAAACTTTCTTAGGATGCAGATGTGGGTGGAAAGTGTTTTGGACAAATTTATGAGGTAAAGAGGCTCAGTATCATTTAATTTTAACTCAGAATTCCTGTTTCTTATTCTGTCCGGTGTCCTTACAGCACTATTAATGCTATCATTGACAGAATCTACCAGTATCAGCAGTATGGTTACTCATTCTCCAGCGTGGAGAAGCTCTTGCACGCAATGGGAGGCGATAGCTTTCTAACCCTGGTGAATCAGACTCTGGAGGAAACGATGATGGAAGAAGGATTTTCTCAGGTCTTCATCAACGACATTGTCGCACCCATCACTCGTGTCAACTACGGACAAAGTGTCCGCATCAATGGCTTTGTGGGTATGTTTTACAACAGGAAACGTGAAGAATATTGCTGGATTTGTGTTGTGGTAGTAAGGTAGGAAGAATGTGCTATTTTGCTGTGCAGGAGCGGTGTCTCTAGCAGGAGCAGATTCAGGGCTGTGGGCAGTGGATGGTGGCAATAAGAGGGTGTGCACAGGACTGCTTTACAACAGTAAAAGCGAGTTCATCAATGCCAAAGTGACTTCCATTTCACTCAAGGCCCGACCATCAAAGAGAGGTACCACTAACTCTGCTTCATTTGGTTTACAGCTGTTTTCATTTCATCTGTGTTCATCCACATTTTCCCGCATTCTCTGTTTCCAGGAAACACGGCCAGTTTCTATGAGATCAACTATGTTGGAGACTCGGGTCCAGCACATTCTTTGTACGACATTGTGGTCATTGCGATGCCGCTTCATCAGGGGAAGTCTGACATCGCATTTACAGGCTTCACCCCTCCCATCCCGTCTCACTTCTCTGGTCGTTACCACCAGACTGTGGCCACTTTGGTTTACGGCATGCTGAACATGTCCTACCTGGGAACCACCGAGCCAGCCTCAGAGTTCACTGTGTCTGATATCCTCACCACGGACTCGAAGG
This sequence comes from Craterocephalus stercusmuscarum, assembly GCA_037177115.1. Taxonomy (NCBI): domain Eukaryota; kingdom Metazoa; phylum Chordata; class Actinopteri; order Atheriniformes; family Atherinidae; genus Craterocephalus; species Craterocephalus stercusmuscarum. The sequence continues at coordinate 13,422,331 of JBBDHI010000020.1, forward strand.
GTTGCGCCATCAACAGCCTGAGCTCCATCGACCCTGTGCACATCCCTGATGGTTACAAGCGACCCCCTGCTAGTCAGACCAAAGTCTGGAAGGTGTTCTCCTCCAAGTCTCTGACCCAGGAACAGCTGCAGAACATGTTCCTCTCCTATGATACGGTGTCCGAGACGCCATGGCTCGCTTACCCCACTTACCGTCCTCCGCACCGCAACACGCCTCCTTTCATCTTGCACAACCGGCTGTACTACCTGAACGCCGTGGAGTGGGCAGCAAGTGCCATGGAGATGAGCGCCATCGCCGCCAGGAACGTGGCCTTGCTGGCTCACAACCGATGGTATGAACAGACCGGCAAAATCGACCAGGAAGACCTACACACCCGACTGAGAGGAGAACTCTGAGAAGCCCAACT
>JBBDHI010000020.1:13441965-13462643 GCA_037177115.1 Craterocephalus stercusmuscarum
ACAATAATACTAAATTAAACAAAACAAAAAACTCTAAATGAGCCACGACTGCAACTAAAGTATCGGTGCTACTTGGAACACTTTTTTGTAGCTTCATAGTTGTTTGTTGTTTATATAATGTTTTGGGGGAAAAATTCTCCCCCCTCCTTTTTTAAATCTGATTTTTTTCTATTACACTATCTGTTGCAGATAGTTTTTTTATGTAGACTAACAATTCCCTAATGTCAAATAATTCTGCCACAGAGACAAAGACACCAAATATTACCCATGTCTCATTTGAGTTATATTTTATTATTGGAGGGGCCCTACATACGTACCACATGTAATAACTTTAAAACACGTTTTCGCGTTTTATTGTGTCATTCTTTTCTTTCCTTTTCCAGGAAAGACAATGCCTACTGTGAAACTATCCTGAGATGTTTGAACTGGTTTCAAAATTATGCAAATTGATTAAGCACGTGACCAGGAAATCAGGGTCAGATTCGTGGAATTAACACCGCTGTGTCTTGCTCAATGACTCGTGTTGACATAACTTTGTCTGCTGCACCTATACAGCCACCTCTAAATTTCACTCATGACCAATACACAATTATCTGCTGGTGTCCCAGCAACGGGAAAACAATCGATGCTGGTAGTTATCTGCACTACAGAAGACTTGTCACACATTGAAGTGCATTCGGCCGGAAATGATCACAACATTCATTCTCTAACAAAAGTCGTGCTCTTTGGTCACCATCCTTTTATCATGCACATCAAGAGGGACGTGTTAAGCTGAATAAAAGCAGTGCCCAATAAGCAAAGCAAAAACTGTTTAGTGTATGACTGTAAAGAAGAGGATAGGGTACAAAGACTTTAAAGTCATAAACAAGCCGTCGAAATAATGGTCTACTACAAACACAACACAGATACAATTATTTCATAACACGTGATTGCTTTTGTATATCTACGTATTTGGCGTCATTATGGATTTTTTTTTTAATTCAGTCTATAACAACTAATTAAATCATTTAGATGTGAACATTTTGGTTATTCAGTTACTCCTGGGATACCTTGGAGAAGTATTAACATGCCAGTCAGCACAAAATTACCAGCAATTCTGACAGATTGATTAGTTTCAGTGTTAGAATTAGAGGTAAAAGCCTGTTCTTTGGATCAAATTTCATGATCCAAAACTCTTAATGTATGCAGTGCCATCTGGTGGACAACCAAACAGCTGTCAAAATTATTTTCACTACCTGTTTTGGATCAATTTTGGTGTTAAAGATTTTATATCTGGGATATCCCTCTTTTCCTATTATATTATAATCATATTATAATATTTAAAGGGCTCTGTCAGAATAGCTATTCTGCGACATTATGGAAAAATTCTCTATATTTGGGTAACACGAATCCATCATAAAGTATATAATTACGATTTTTATCTTAGAACTTGAACCCAACATTTGAGTAGGTGCGGTTGGTTGTAAGATTTTATGATTTCTATGAAAAGTTTACACAAAACATGTTTTTGGCATAAATAACATCTTGCCCTAACAAGAGGCCAGAAATAGTCATCGATGTTAGTAAAATAGTCTTTCTGTAACAAGTCCAGCCATTCAGATGAGAATAATTCAAAATTAGAGTGATCTAGTAGATAAGTCACTGCAAAACTCGACATCACTTTCATGTTACGGTCTTCATGCACATATACGCCACAACTTTTATGACACAACAATTTTGGGTTTTGCAATGCGGAAGACTAAATGAAGTATTTTACCAAGTTACAACCATTTCATATGCTGTGTTAATGCCAGTGTAAAACTTCACGATCCAAAACTCTATATGTAAAGTAATGTAACGCCACCTGGTGTTCAACTATTGAACAGCTTTCAGAATTATTTTCATAGTTCTCTTTTTCCAGTGATAACAAAAGGGCTCGTGGGCGGCTGTGGCTCAGTGGAAAGAGCTGTCGCCTACTAAACAGAAGGTCGGCGGTTCGATTAAACTCTGCTACATGTCGATGTGTCCTTGGGCAAGACACTGAACACTACCTTGCCTCCCGATGTGCCTATCGGGTGTATGAATGTGTGTGAATGTTAGTTACTTAGCACCCAGTATGCTTCAATATAGGTGCTGTGTGAATGGGTATGATTGGGTGAATGTGACATGTGACGTTAAAGCGCTTTGAGTAGTCACATGACTAGACATAACAGTTTAAACCTTTTAATCTTCATTGTAGGAACAATTTATCAAATATGGTTTTAAGTCAACATAAAACAATTCAGACATCATGATTATTTTAACCCAACAATATAACTGCTGTCCGGAGAGATCATAGTTATTATTAATGTCTATATGAGAGATCATACAAACATACATAACAGTCTGCATTTCCTAGCACGTGCCTTTTGGTCATTGCCTAATGACTTTGCCGTTGGACGGACTCCACCGCCAGAGGGCGACTCCAACTTCCTCTTTATAGTTTTATTCTACTTTTGGAGGAAACCGATCCTGGAGCAGATTTACAATAGACATATATAGATGCACTCATTGAGATATATCTATGGATGTACTTTATCCTTTGGATTGATCTCAGTTTATTATCTGATCTCAAATCAGCAAATTAAACGAATGCTGAGGCAAACCGGTACACACTAACTTGCTAGTGTTTGAGCTCTTGTTCGGGAGCCAGTCATAATCCTCCCCATATGAATGATAACCAATCAACGATCGAATTGCAATCTTTAAGGCGGGCTTTGTAAGTGGGCGTATTAAACACAATAGGAAGGGGAGGTCAAATAATTCAGTCCATGAGCTCTGCAAACGTGAGGCCGTTTTCTATGAAGTTTAATAGGTAGACAGACGTCTAATGTAACCTTACAGTATACGTTGAAGCTATCCTAGTTACAATTAGGAAGCGAAAGTGGTGGTAATGGTAGGAATGTTGGTTTATTCCCAACGTAATACTCGCCAAGAGAGCCATCTAGCTAATGCTAACGCTGCATGTCGCGTGTTCACACACGAGTAAACGGGCAGCATTTCTACTATGGTGAAGTTTGGGATTGTATGAAGTTAAAGTAACCGCCTTTATCTGCAAAGAAGGGGGGTATGTTGTTTCTTAGCAGATTATAAATTTAGGCTAAAAAGGTCGTTAGCTAACCTTGCTGCCTGTGGTATTTATCTAGTCTTTGGGACCTTGTGTCACGGTCACAGCTGTCATGTTTCACTCTTTGCCTCGTCGTCCTGTCTGCGAGATGAGTGTAAATGCATTGAGGCTTCAGAGCAGCAGGTCATTCAGGCATGCGGTTGAAGGGAAGCTGCAAAGGATCCCCTGGCTGGGGAGGAACGTGGACATGCTGTTGTCCTGGCTCCAGAAGGCGAGCGCGGGTGCCAACGAGGCCACAGGTCAGAAGAGGAAGGGATTGCTTTCCATATTCGCAGACCACTGTGGCTTTGTGACAGGCCAGAGACTTCGTCGTGCTTGCCAGATTGGCGAGCTCTACTCCAACCTTTACTCCGAGCGAACTAAGTGGACCCTGGTTGGCAACTTATGGCGCAGGTTTCAGAGCAAGCACGCCCCTTCTGGGAAACTTGTGGCGGCCCTGGCTGGTGTCTTCATGTGGGAGAACGAGAAGATTCTCGACGAAGAAATACGCAGGTTGGAAATCTTTATTCGGTTTGATACGTACATGTACTTGTGCAAACTGATTACATGTGTAACCCTTTGCAGTCTTCCCACCCATCCATCTCATATCTAGCTGAGATATTTCGGCCTACCTTTTCTCGTGTAAACTGCCATAAGCATAGCACCAGACATGGGAGTTGCTCATAAAGAAATTACCTCTCTAGACTTACAAAAATTAAAACTGTTTTATGGTCTTACTTTGTCATCCAGTGTAATGTGCAGCTTGTTATATTACATCTGTAACCTGTAGTGTCAGCTGAGCAGTGTGCTAAACCTGTCCTGACATTGGCATACCTTTTGAAGGTGCGGACTCGAACTACAAGCCCTGGAAGCTGTGAAACGCATGTGCGCATCTTCAGGAACTGCAAGTGGACAACAGGAAGCTGGCTGGGAGAGTGTGATGGACAAGAAGGATTTCAGAGTCTGGAAGCGACCAATTCCCAACAGTCACCTCTATGAATACAGAGGTCAGCAATCTCAGACGCTCACATATGTGCGGTTGTTTGTACAGGCGTTAATGTTTGAGTTAGTGTTCCTAAGAGTATAATCTGTTGCATTTGTCTTTTTACTTGCAGTATTGGGTTCCTACAATGATGTCACACCAAGACAATTCTTCAACGTACAGGTACAGACTCCTTAAATCTCATTAAATGCAACTTAATCTGTGTCAGATTCAATTAGAGAAGAAATGAAGGGAAACTAAGACTGATAGGAATTAACTGTTTCCAAGGCAATTACCAAGCAGCCAATCAGTAGCACGTGCAAGCTTTTCAGGTCCTTTTATATTACATTGCAAACCAGCCACATCATACATGTTTACCTGTTGCTATTAAGTGAGGGACTTAGCAGTAAACAAGTTTCCCATTATATCTCCAATAATGTGACAGCACTAGTTTTAACGTATACAAAGTTATGTTTTAAGGCGAGTATGGAAACACTAGGAGCTTGGTAGTAAATATCTTTCAACACAACATAGTTTCCTTTGCAGGTGTGCTGTATGTCTAACATGCTTTGTGCAGCACAGGGCGTACTGCCACTGTTAACCAAATGAACAGATCATTAATAACCACCTGCACATAACTGCTCCCCAAGAACTCCCACCTTGCGACTTTTAGATGTATTCCTTATCCAACACACCACAATCATAAAATGTCTCGTTAGCAGGCCTGCAGAGCTGAATGGCTGCATGTGAGCTTCAGCCATTTGATGCAGGTCTGTTGGAGAAGGAATACATCTAAAAGTTTCAGCACAGGAGCTGAAGACCAGTTATGTGCACCTCTGTTAATAACAGATGATGGATGTTTTGTGTTTTAACAACATATTTTTGGAAGGTTTACTCCCTTCTTAGCAATGGAAGACAAAAAATTCTGTGTAGTTAGATCACATCACCTTTTTATACCATACTCTTTATGAATATAAACTCTTCAAAATATAGTTTTTTATGATGGGATTAGGGATTGGACGTTTTTTTTATATAACTAGTAATTCAAGTACTTATGTGTGCCTTTTGATGTGTGATTTAGTCATTAATTGATGTATGAAATTTTTCTGTGGCACACTGCTAAGCTTTTCCTCTTAACACCTGTTATTGCTGTACATGTGTGACACAGAAGCACCTGCAGCACTATATTTAAATCCGCTTTTCCCTTTCCCACAGTTGGACACAGAGTACAGGAAGAAGTGGGATTCTTTGGTTATCAAGCTTGATGTGGTGGACAGAGATGCCAACACCGGCTCTGAAGTTGTGCACTGGGCGACACACTTTCCTGTGAGTTTGCTGTACTGCTTAACTGGAAGATTAAATGTTTTGTAATGTGCGTAATCATAGATGTGTTTATAAAAGTGATCAGTGATGAAGGTTTCCTGTTTGGACAAACAGTGACTAGTCTAGCCAAGTAAATTAATCTGTTTGATTTTAAAGGGTCCATCAGTTAATTTAGTAAAATCTTTCTTGCAGTATCCCATGTATTCGAGGGATTACGTGTACGTGCGCCGCTATGAAGTTGACATCGAGAATAACCTGATGATCCTGGTATCCAGGTAAAATTTGAAAATGTTTTTGCCTCAAATATGAGTTATATTTGTTTTTAATCTTTTGAAATGTAAACAAATCCCGTTCATGTCTTTTTTACCTTTTGCGACTGATCTTCTGTAGAGCTGTGAATCATCCCAGAGCACCAGAGACTCAGGAATTTGTCAGAGTGCACTCCTACCAGTCGAAGATGGTCATTCGCCCTCACAAGTCCTTCGATGAGGTTTGTGTTGAACATGATGCAGCACAAATTATTTAGTAAACAATCCGTTTTTTTTCATTTTGAGTTGGATCCCTCCCCCCTCTTTACAGAATGGATTTGATTACTTGCTGACCTACAGCGATGACCCACAGACTGTCTTTCCTCGTTACTGTGTTAGCTGGATGGTATCAAGTGGTGAGCTTTGCTTTTTCTCCCCCCCCCCCTTTTTTTTAAATTCACATTTCACTTTCTGTAATGATTGATGCCCATTTTTTGTCCCATTTCCCCCTCAGGCATGCCAGATTTTCTTGAGAAGCTGCACACAGCTGCCCTGCGAGCCAAAAACTTGGAAGTTGGGATCCATGACTACACAGGTGTCGTTAAATCTAGCGACGTCAACCGGCAACCAAGCCAGGAGCGCCTCAGCGGAGAAAACACACACTCAAGTGGTCCTGGGCAGATCTATGCTTGAGATGGATTCTTAATAGAGCAGTAGATACGTATGTTGATGCATCTTCACTTGCACTCGAGTCTGAAACAAACCCTCCAACCTCACTTTTTGGGGTGCACCACAACTGAAAATAAAGTTTGCAACTTGTATTAAAGACACACGTCCATCCGTAGATTTGGTTAAACTGATTGGGAATGGGGTGTCTCAAGAACAGCAGACTGCATTGGTGATAGTATTACTGTCCTTCTGGAAAACAGAAGTGGAGTGATGGTGGAGACACTCCTTTACCTTTTCCAGCCAATGTCACAAAACACCTTTCCTTTGTTTAATGTTTACCCTGCAGCCATCAGTAAAATCGAGCCAAATTTCCTACTTGTAGAGATGCTTTTGGCAAAGCGCTGTTTCTGTCATCTTAGCATCCTTTGGATTGTCATGTCGTTTGACGAAGGTGGACTTTAAACCTTCCTCAGACCGCCAGTATCCACATTACTGTGCCAGTGGTTTCAGTGTCATTTCTAAGCAAGGAGCCGTGGATCTAATTAAGCAGCATCTGACACACAACTGGCTACTACTGAACAGTATTGATGAAATGTCAGGACTCAGCCAAGTTTATGCACTGGCACATGAGCTGCGGCTTCTGTGTGAAAGACTTTACCAAGTTCCTTCATTTCATGGATTTGAAAGCATGTTTCCTGTTTGTTTGCAGCATGTGAGATTTTCAGGGCGGAGTTAAGAAAAAGCTCATGGAAAATTATTCTATTGCTAGAAAAAAATGTCCAGAGAACTAATCTAGAGCTTTATTTTGTGCTTTGAAGATGAAATGTGTCCGTGGTCAGCACAGTTCAGGTGTCACACTGTCCTTTTTACAGTGGGCTTTAACAGCTGCCAGCCTTCTGAAGATAAACCAGTCCTTCAGCATTAGGGGCATAGTGTCTTACAACAACCACGTAAATCCTCATACGTGACGGTACTTTTGTGCTTCAGACATGGCAGTTGTACAAAGAGACAAGCCTGTACCCTTTTTAGTATAACATAGAGCACTAATGCTACATTGCAACCTGTTTGAGTCATCAATATTTATGTTGTCCCATTTATATTCACATAATGTTTGTTCTCATCAGTGTAGTTTGTACTCTGGGAGTTTCTTTTGTGTGTCACTAGATTTTTACGTTCATAAAATAGCCTGAAAACTGGAAGGTTGTTTTGTGTGCCCAACATGGTTCATAACATAACATCTTTCTGCTTAGTTTCAGTCATACAGTTTTGTGGGTAATCAAACTCATCATTTTCACCTAGGTCACCCTTGATGTATTTGCAAATAAACTGTAAACTGGGGGTGTAATGAATGTAAAAAAAACAAACACCTCAAGCTGTGGAGTAAAACATTGCCTGGTTATATGCACTGTTTACAGCCTGTCAGAGTGGTACGGCGAACAATGACTCAGACGTGTACTAAATTTTTATGTCTATATAAAAAATTTTCAAAGTTTAATTGGCTGTCTAAAAGTCTGCCATATGTCATACATCTGTGTATTTTCAAATATGTTTAATTGTCCTGTTGTGAAGTACAGCCTATGATGAAAATGGCAGTGGAAGGCGTGAGATTCATTGATGCAAAAAAAAATGGTTTTGTCTGAAATATGGTTTAACAAAAATGTGAAAATAATCTAATCTAATTAGAAATACCATGTTTGCTAATTTTAAGCTTGTGTGTGAATGTAACATTTTTACTGCTGTTTGTAGACACGTGCCACTTGCAGCAGTAATGATGAGTTCGGATGTTGTGTTGTCTTTCTGCAGGCTGTGTAACATTTGTTGTGAATTGGAAATGGCGATTATGCTTGTAACCAAGATGAATTTAAAAGTACGGTAATTCAAGTGGAAGAAGGACTTAAAATGAAATAAACATCCTCATGTGTGTGTGACTGTCTGCAGCTGGTGACTGGAGAGCAGTTTAGACCCTGTTCCACTGCAGAAGGGGATAAGCATTGTGTCTGTGCTAAATCGCTAACCTGGTCCAGTCTAATGGGATAATCTGTAAACCCTATCTTCCTTGTTTAGGTGAAAGGTCAATAATGAACTGCACCAAGGCTCCACAGTTTATAGAAAGCACTCCTGAATCAATTGCTGTGAGAAGGCATAAGTTAAATTACACTTTATTGTGATTATATGCAGTGTATTAAATTGAAAATTATTAATATATGGGGGTGGTGTCCTGTAGTTTGAAAAATAAAAATTCATTGTTGAATTTTATAGCACAAAAAAACAAAGTTTTCCAGTTTTATGTCTGTGCTCTTAAAGATTTTACATATAAGTTTGTTCATGTCATAACTTGCCAGATATTTTAAATTGTTTTACTTTTCTCTTTCTATGTTTAACATCGTATGAAAAATCAATTTAATATGAAATTTTAAGAAGAAGCCACTACTTATAAGTACTGCAGTTGAAAATATATCCTCGGTGTTTTAGAAATTCCCTTGTGGGTGAACTGAGCATGGTCAGTACACGGGGACATTATTCTGTCCATCTCGACTTGTACCGAAATCAGCAGCCAAATGCTACATGTGGTTTGGTTGTAAAATGCTTACTGATTTAATCTGGGAAAGGTGTATTTGCCTTGTCTGCATTTCTAATTTTACTGCAGTCTTTGACTTTTTGACAAGTCAGACAGAGAAAGTGTTAAATAAAATTAATAAAACCAGTTTTAATTCCACGGCTAAAGTAGGTGCTTCAGTTCATCTATGCCAGTGCCATGGTTTAGGAAGACAACAGACTTTTTTTTCTGTGCTACTCTACCTGACAAGCTTTAAAATGGATCAAATGTACTTGAAATATTAAATGCTCCAGTTTTTAAGATGACAGGCACGATTGGATAATTATAAAAGGTACATCATGTCACTGTCAAACCTGTAGTTTGAAAAAGATTATATGTGACTGTATACATAATTCTTTTCTGGCAGTGATGGCAAAATTACATTAGAGACACTTAATTCTTCTCTCACTCATTTTCTTTAATATCAAACTTATCTCAATTGGATGGCAAAATATTTCTCCTGTTGTTGCCGGCCAGCATTTTCAAGTCGTTGGTTCCCTTGAAGCTCATAAAGACATTTGTACGATCCTTTATCCGCTGTATATAAGGTGTGTTAGGATGCAATAATTACAGAAAGAAAGGTGGACTCTGGTTTTTACAAGTGAAATTTATTGTTTCAGAGCATAAAATTAATGAAGCAACATGTAGTGGATTAAAAATAAGCAGATAAGCTCTCTAGGTATATTTGATTATCATTTCAAGAATACAAACCAGGTCCGAAGCATTTAGGTTTGTATGTTCCAGCACAGCAGTGTCTGCTGGTTGATTTATAGGTCTGTGACGCATCCAGAGACCTAACAGAAGACACATTGTTTTAATATATGACCTGTACTGACTAAAATTAGTGGAGCTAAAAGCCACTCAGCACTTGCTGTAATTTATTTGTTCCATAAACTGGACATATTTTGACCACACAGCTTGTATATATTTTTTGATCTATTAATACCATGAACCCTTTGAACTCCCCTCAACTCATCCTTCTGCTCATTTTTTCACCTTTGCTCTTTATTCACCAAGACAAAATAAAGGAGATCTTAATAAGACACAGGATTTGCAGATGGTATTTATTGGTTCAACTTCATCTTTTAGGGCACCATGAGATAAGGGAACATGGATCACAATAAAAATGAAATCATCGCCTCTTTAGCGCTCATGACCGTTTTTGAAAATCTTACCTTTTGCCCTGTTGCAGTATTCATTTACATTCTTATATCTTCGGAAATGTAGAAACTTAACATGAGATATCTGGGTTTCCTAAAAAAAGGGGTGTGACAGTTGATTGTAAAAAGCAGATAGTGCTCACAAGCCTCCAGGGTGCTTGGCACAACCATGGACAGAGGATGCACTGCATGGTTAGATCAAGCACAATGGGGTCCTGGGCGAAGCCAAAAAACAACAAAAACCAGATATCACACGGGTCCAACTTGGCTTACGGCTCAGTTAGGGGAGAAAATGATCTTGGCAGAATATACAACCTGTTTTTTCATTTGATATCAGCCACTTCTAGAGAATTATTAACACTCAAAAACCTTGAAAAAGACAGCATTTTCATTAAAGGACAGTCCAACAGTTCATTAGCGTTCACAATGTCAACACTTTTCAAAAGAAGTCCAAAAGATATGCAGAGAGGGATTGAGGTTCATGATTAGGTTGTTTTAAAAATGGACCTTTAGTTAAACAATGACTTAAAGAAACCTTGTGAGATGTTGCAGTTAAGAACATCTGCAGAATAATAAAAAGAAAGATTAGTCATAGGTCATGCTCACTGCAGAAAAAAGGGCTACACCCTTTCTGCGCACAAACTGCGTCAAACCCCACCCTCTCGCCCTTCTCGCCCGACTCCACCACAAACGTAAAACATAAAAAAAGGAAGAAAGAAAAGGAAAATGACAATCTTTTACATCATTTACTGACAAACTTAGAAATAATCATCGTTTTCAATACAATATATAAAGCGGGCCAATGAAATGTGGGCTTAATGGAATCAGCTCCCCCAACCAGTCCAGTCTCGACTGTGATCAATGAAAACAAAGTTTGGGAGATTTTGTTAAGAATCATCGCATCTCATGGAGTCCAGAGCCAGAAATTTAGCGAGTGATTGACTCAGAACGAGCCTTGGTGGCCCACTGACCTCCACTAATACAGCTCTATCGTCGTCCATCTGAGGGTATTGGCTATCTCCTCAACCTAAGGACTCAACCACTACTGACATTTTTAGTCCTAACTGTGTTAACGATCAATGAGTGCAATGTCAAGAGTCGTGATACCATCACTCTAGCAGAGCTCTTTACCCTAAAGGTTTTACAATCTTGTTACCTTTTCTTGAGTCTCTTTCAGCTCCCCAGGGACATCTTACTAAAATGAGAAAGCATGGTACGATAATCAACTTAGGGCTCAAGCAACTGTACCACTTTGTGCGATGAAATGACACCATTATGTTTCACTGCGCCAAAGGCAAACTGCATTTGTAGAGAGCCAATGGTAGAAATGTTCAAGGACTTTGGGTGCAAAAAGTGGGCGATGGCAATGAAACAGACCCCAGATTTTCAGAACAATGAGGATGGTTTGTTGGGATGCAATGAGGATGATGGATGGGTTCAAATGCACAGATGATTGTGAAACGTTAATATGCTCGCTTACCTTGACTTTCCTCTGATTTTCCCTCCTTCAAAAGACTCACCATGATTAAGACTTTTCAGGAGTTGCTGCCGCATCATCTATAACTATGAATTTTGCATTTAATGTAAAATCTGACTTAAGAAGCTATCAGATTTCAGGGAAAAAAATACATTAAAATTCTTTTCGGACAAAAGGTCATACTAACCAACCAGAGAAATATTCAATCGAACGCTAAGAATTAGTTTGAACTTACTCTGAATTTTACTAACATCCAATCTTTCTTTGGGTCTTGACAAAAACAACCCACCTTTCCATCTGCTGGCCTCACAGTTGAAGTGCGATGCAGGTGGTTGAGGGGTGCGAAGACGGCTGGATGATCTGAGTGGTGTCTTGGGCTCTTCCAGCTTGCTCTACTGGAGACAGACTGTCCTGACTGCGTCCTCGGCACCCTTCAAGTCCCCATCTCCTGCCCCTCCTTCAAGCTAGGAGGGGTTGGTGATGTTCTCTTGGGATAGGTGCACTGGCAAAGAGGACTTGGTCAGTCTGGGATTGGATGCGAGTTGGGGAGTTTGGGGGGGCCACTGGTTCCGCATTTCATAAATATTAATACAGAGTCCTCCCTCTCTAAATGGGTAGATTCTTTGATTTTGTTAGAGGGGGAAGTGCTTTATTCACTTAATGGCTTTTATTAGTGCCCAGTCCTCAACTCTTTCATTAGCTAAAGTGCTGCTATAATTTACAGGGTAAAAGGGGGTGGGGAAGAGGCGGTGTCTGAGGGAGGTTGATCCTGCTGCTGCTGGACAACCGAAGCATTACCCTCAACCACTGCGGCTTTTACTAAAAAGCAGATTAGAAGAAACTTCTGTGTATAACATCAAATAAACTCCCAGTAGAATCCTTTCTGAAGCATTAGTGTTGTTTCTCTTGCACCTTGGATTTTAAACACCGAATCTTTGACTGAATAATGCTTTGATTTGCGGAATCAGTGTAACCAGTTAAGGATAGTATATTTCCACCATCAAATGGCTTATTGAAGCAAACATTTTTATAATTAAACAATGTTTTTTTCCTTTCTGTAACCACAGTAGGTCTTCCAGTGAAAACCTGGAATAATTTTGGATCTTTGCTATTGTAGTCTTTCAGTTATTGCAGATAAAACAGAGCTGCAGTTTGATGTAAAATATTTTGTATGGCTGAAAACACAATTTGTACATATTAAATCAACTTTAAGGGTAATTCAACCTGACAAAATGATAAATCATAACAAAAGAGAAGGTAAAGTTCCATTCCTCAATCTATTAGTCTGTCTTAATCATTTGAATCTATATTTTTGCGCATGTGCTGGCGCCATCAGTAACTAGCATCTGCACAGACACAAGATGGCTCCTTCAATGCACACAGGCTTCTATATACTCATATCAGCTAACATTAGCTTCCAAGTTGCAACGGTCTATGATAAAAAGCTTTATTTTGCCCTGTGGAATGTTGCGAACAGCTGGCATCTGATGACCCCAGACTGCATCTGAGTGAATGAACTGATTAACCTGAGTGGTCGTCCCCACCAGATAGACAAAGTGGCTCACCAGCCTGAATAACTGCCTCCATCATCAATGTCACATAAATCACTCTACTGCACAGGGCTTTCAAATGAAAGCTTTTTTTTTTTGCCTCTGAGCCAGACTGAAATGTTCTTGGTGACGCTACTTGATGGATTCACCAATACGTTTCTGTGACACTTTAGTCATGAACCAAGTATGAGACATTAAATGATATAGATTTAAATGCAGAGGGGAAAAAAGCCTGTGTAAATTGACCCTTAAATTCGATTTGGAGAACCTAAATTTCTTTTAAATCCATATTCACTGAAAATAAAAAAGGGGTAAAAAAGAGAAAAAGGCAAAGAGCTGCACAGAATGAACACAGAGAGATTTCATGATGTTTTTATTGTGGTTTATTTCAACGCAAGCCTTAACCAATATTCAATATGAACTTTGATAATGTTTGATAATAATAAGGGCTCTTAAATGCAACACATCTGCATCCCTTGATTTTAAATTAAAACAAACTATCTGAAACCACAAGACAAAGATCATTGTTAATGGACATGTTTGGTGGTTTATTGAGCTGCTGTATCAATGGCTTTGCAGTGCCCAGGTCATGTAGCGATGAAGTAAGGCTTGTTACTTTTTGACCAGCTGGATAACGTCTTCATCCTCAAGCACATGGTCCTTGCCCACCTTTTGTGGGTTGTGTTTTACAGAAGAGCCCCACACGAGTGCACTGCAAGACAAAATGAATAATTACTATCATAATGATACAAAATAAAAAACATAACTCCACCATTAATTATTGGTGCCATTAGAAACTAACTTTCAGGATGCAACGACATCCTTTAGGTAAAGCCATCTAATTGCATGTCGCCTTTTGACCCATCCACTCCCCTTGTGGATGTTTAATGCCCTGAAGCACTTACATACAGACTGATTTATTATCTTTGCCCCCCTCCCTCCCCCCTTAAGTAAAACTCATCATCTCAGACCAAAAAACTGAACTTGACAGTGCTTCACTGGCATAGCTCATCACAAACAGGCACTGGCTATGATTAAAGTGACTGCACTGCTTTAAATGAGGGATACATCAATACCTCTTTTTGTCAGACCAAGTAGAGTTCAAGTACTTTCAGTTGTGTTCCAGCCAACAAAGTAAAAATATGAGTGATAATATTACAGTTTTAACAACGTACAACGTTTCTGCTCGTTGCGACTGCAGCGTGTGGTACATGCTGTTCCAGCTGGTTGGCAGGTCTACTCTCTCTCTTTCTCTCTCTCTTCTGAATGTTTTCCAGGAAGGCGAAGACAAAGGCAGCATGTTAAAAATGCCCAAATATTTTTATATCTGACCTCCACAGAAGGATGAGAGTAACTTGGTCGGCACAGCGGAATATTAAGGAAGGAACCGCATCTGAAGCACACCACCAAGTGCACACTGGTTAGTGGGAGCGTCCTGAAACTGCTTTGCCTTGCTGCAGCGCAATCCTCATCAATCCCAGATACAGTGCTACTGATGCAAAGCTGACATCGCATTACAAATATCAACTGAGATTCTGGAGACTATAATGTCCGGCAACGCTTGTTCAGATGCTTCTTAAAATACCAAACATCTTAAATTCTACGATTTCTGCGATGTGGGGATGACTGGGAGTATTTCACTTGCCATTTGATTTCTTTAGAAAAAGATGACTGTAGGGGGATTCTTTAAAGAACTTTGCTGCATTTTCACTTTCTTCATGCTATATCAGTGTTGCTTGAACCCACTGCTGTGTTGGCTTTTCAAATGTATCAAAACACTTGATTTAAAAAGGATATTTTTTACATTTCTATTGATAATCTTTCAGGGCACAATTTGAGGACTGACTTTCTTTTATTGCATTTCCCTGAAATATTTGCAAACTGCTGACACTACTCCTCTCCTCTAAAACACAAGATAAAAAATGCACTTTGCAAATGAAGAGTGTTGTCCATGTTGCTTTAAAACTTGTTTCTAGTTGCTTCTTGCAAAAAGTAACAGTAACAGTTGCAACATTGTAAATGTTACTAATTACTTGGAAAAGTTAATATTCCAATATTTAAAAAAAGTAAAATACATTCCCTTTAATGGATATCTGCATGTTAATTTATTATAAAACTGAATATTAGATCTGACTAATGAATTACATGGAAACTTAATAAAAGTTCTATTAGAAAACTTATGGACACAAATCTCAGGCTGCTTGGTGTTTTTGTCTTTAATATCTGAGGGAAATTTGATGTCTGTGATTCAAGCTAATTGCTTGAGTAATGAGCCATGTCAATGTACACCTCCTGCTTTGTCTTGGTTTTAGCTACAATTCGATAACAGCCACAAGAAATATCAACTTCATAAGGGAGGTAACTTTAAGCCACTCTGCAATACTTACTACTTGAATTCTTTGATGAGGTTTTTGTGGATCTTTAAGCAGAAATCCTCAGCGGAGGTTCTCCCATCAGGGAGTACAACAGGAGATGTGTAATCAGGGAGCTGGCCTTTTGGTTTGGTGTAACTGCAAATCAGGATATAATCTCAGTCAAATTTACTTCATCAGCTCTTTGTTCTGTAGTTTTTAATTACTGTCTGAATGTTGCAGATATTCACAGCTTCTTACAACCATCAACAAAAAAAGCCCTTACATGCGCACTAGCTTTAGGTAGTCCCACATCCTCTCCAGCAAGTCATCAAAGTTCCAGCGGTGGTGGGCTGATATGGGTACACAGTGGGGGACCTTGTAGATGATGTCGAGCTCCTCAATGGAGATCTGGTCAATTTTGTTGAGCACAAAGATGCAGGGAATGTAAACTCTGTGGAGACAGAGACTGTTAGTGCTCAGGGACCACCTCTGTTGGTTGATTTGCCTGTTTTAATTAAATTTAAACAATATAAAATGAAAAAAAAAAAACAGCATTTTTATAGCTGTTACTTTATATAAAGTGCAGCAACAGGTTTCATGAAACTGCCTTATAGTTTCCTTTATAGTGCATTGGAAAGAGCAGATAAGCATCCTTATTGTATTGATACAAATACTGCATGTATTCCACAAAGTATCATACATGTATCACATGCCATGTGTATACATTTCAGCACCTGCTAATGTTCTGGACAAGTTTCAAAGGCTCTGAATGGAAAATCTGTAGGAACTCTGGAGTGAATGTGGTAAAAGTCAAAGAATGATGTTTTTGCATGCCACTGGTCTAAAACAGCCTGACATCTCTGGAATTCGGGGCATGTACCCTTTATTTTCAGTGTTAATGAAGAAATATTAAATGGAAAAAAAAAGTTGGGTCAGATTTTGGTTTCAGCTCAGCTTTGGATCAACTGTTCAAGTCTCTGAGCTCAAACGAAGACATGAAACACCATCGAAGGAAGATATTCCTGGTGGGAAGATGGTGGTTCTTACATAGCTGTTTAAAATTTCCCTGCTTGGTTGAGAGGTTTAAACCATCATAGCACACAGGAACTTTTCATGGCACATATGACATCAACTGTGTATTTTCTTTCATCGTCCAATTGCATATCATATTTGTCGACTATTGTGTTGTGCAAGTACAAAAAGAGAAACTGAGGATTCCCATGTGTATATGGTTATACAGGCTTGTGCATGCATATTTACACTTATTAACCTTTTCTTCCTCCATATTCATTCATGTATTTTTATATTAAAAAAGGTACAGCGTTTAAAAATGATTGACATCTAGGGGTAAAGAAGGGCATAGAAATGACTGGTAATGCCAAGTACAGTTGTGAATGGACATATGCAAGAGGATCCATTAGCTTCATGTGCAGCACTGACTGCACTACAGGTAACTTCATCAAAGTTGTGTACATGTGCACATTTTTACCTCAAACAGTGCTCTAGCAACAATTAAAGCAAGTGAATGCTTTCCATCTTTCCAGGTGCATGGAAATCATGATTATGCTAAATTTATTCTTGGTTTATGAAGTCCTTAGTCACTAAAATGAATGATTCCTATTCCCCACTCAATTCTCTAAAATACCTTTTTTGTGTTTATATTTTCTTGCATTTAAAATGAATTACAATCCCGCAGGCTTTTAAAGCCAAATGAATGTGATTGTAAATTAAAAAGAAAAAAAAAAAACCCCAACACCAACCCAACAATATATTTTTTTACAAATACATCTGCATGGTGTAGCAGGAGTTCCAGTGGGACTTGCAGATTTCAACAAGCCAGAGTCACAGGGAATGACTATGGTAGACCCACTTCGGAAGCTTACCGATTTCCCTCCACCACGTCAATGAGGTCATCAGCTGTGGAGTCGCTGCGCAGAGTGATGTCGGCATTGTGGATCTTGTACTCTGCCAGGATGCTCTTAACCGTTTCAGCATCAAGCTCACTTTGGGCACACTAATGAGAGAGAGTAGACAGGCATGATGTCAAGGAGGAAGATGCAGAATATAGAGGAATCTTAAATATCTGCAGTATTTAATAATAATTTCACTGAGCATCACTAATTACATCACCCAAAACCCCCGAGGACATAATTATTGATTTCAGAGTCTGTTTTTAATGCAAAAATGACCAGTTCTGCATTTCTGTGTTATTTTTTTGTGCTTATTCAACAGTGTGACACATACTGTAGCCGTAAAGTTGATGCCTCCTTTGTCCTTCTTCTTGAAACCAATGTTGGGGGGTTGCTTGTTAAGTCGGATGCCAAAGCCCTCCAGCTCATGCTCTATTAGCTTCTTATGAACAAGAGGCTTCAGCACATCGAGCACTATCAGGATTAGATTGCAGGTTCGTGCCACTAAGAAAGGGAAAGGCAACAGCAAATTCTGCAGTTAGAGAAGAAATGCAATGACATTTTCAATAGTAAATATGTTATAGAATAAAACATCTTTAAGTTTTCTTGTACAATTTTTCTGTATTAATGTCTTGCATTATTCGGTTTTACTACTAATTTTGTTCAAATAATTAAGCAAAATGTTAGTGTGCCTTGATTTTCACATGTGTACCTGCAATGACCTGTCTGCCTCTACCCTTGCCATCCTTGGCACCTTCAATAATTCCTGGAAGATCCAGGAGCTATAAAGGAATAATGCAGGCAAAGAAATCCATCAACTCACAGACACTCAACCACAGTGAACACACTGTTCCCTTAGAACTGAAAAAAAAAAAGAAAAAAAAAAAGAGATAATTTTTGTACCTGTATTTTGGCACCTTTATACCGAATAACTCCAGGTACTGTTGTAAGAGTGGTGAACTCATAAGCAGCAACCTCAGAGTAGACACCTGCAAGGTTACTGAGCAGTGTTGACTTTCCTACTGAAGGGAAACCAATAAAGCCAACTCGAGCATCACCAGTTTTCGCAACGTCGAAACCTAAAATTCAGGGATAAGATCCAAAATTTTAATGAAATTAAGTTTATATTTGCATTAAGATGACTAAATTTGCAGTACTGAGATCACACCTTCTCCTGTTCCACCCCCACTGCCTCCTTTCGGTGTGATGAGTTCCCTCCTCAGTTTGGCAAGACGTGCTTTGAGCAGACCCAAGTGGTGAGCTGTGGCCTTGTTCTTCTGCGTCCTGGCCATCTACAATAAGAGGTAACACGTTAAAACTGGACAATGGTGTGATAACTGTAGGAAAGCATGTGCTTTTATTGTCTGCAAGATTACACAAACAGCCATAAGGTACATATCACGTGATCTATCTGTAGGAGACTGGCAACTAGTTGCTGGCTTCCCCATGAATTCTGGGATACATGTGAAGCCTCTGAATAAAAAGCTAAAAAGGTACATGCTCACATTAGAAGTGAGACATTTTCTCAGTGTCCTGTCTTTTAAGGACTTGGGAAAGCTGCAAAAACCCAACCTCTTGATACTAGGCACAGCTCTGATGACTGAGCCACTCTATCTGTCTCATCCCAGAAACAATGAGGCAGAAAAAGAGGTGAGGACTCCACCCTCAGCAGCCTCTTAATTTCTCAGTCTGAAAGAAATTAAAACTGACAAAAACTTCACCTTCTGTCTGTACCCAATGAATAAATTGAGTCACTTTTTCAGCGCAAATTAACTTATTTTTTTAGGTTTTCATTTTTCCAAGGTTAATTGAGCTTATATGCACATTGCAAAACCTTCCCCTGAGAAGTCCTTAAATCAGGTTAAACATTGTGTATTATAGAACAATTAAATCAGTACCAACTATATCACATATGACAATATTGTCCTATAGATAAGTCAAGAAATAAGAGCACAAAATGTATTTTTTCCCCCATAACAATATGCTGCAGTATTACACAGCCAGCAATGTGACATAGTCTACTTAGCACATCTCACAATGACAATGAGAGGATACTGTCTGGATGCACATAAACACATTATAGGAACAAACTTTGTTTATATGGTGATAAAAAAATAAAGTAAAACATATTATTATACGAAATAATTCAAATATTTCAGAAAACAAAGGCAAAGCACTCCAATAAACAGCTTTTATAGATAAATAATTTGGCAACAAATGAGTTCACATTTAATGAAAGTACAATCAATCGGGAAACCGGTAGATGGTACTACTTAATGGTGTTTGTTTTGTTGTCATCTGTTTCTTTGTGTAAATTTCGTTTAATGTTGCAATTGCTGTTTATTATATATGGGCCATACGCATAGTCACTACGTTTTTAAAAAAGGCCTTTGATCATATTTGCCAAAACACAAAATATCCCTTACAACAGCAGTGTAACACATAAAAATCTAAACATTTAGAGAACATAGGTTTTTGTTGGGTTTAATTAATTTCAGCAATAGTATGTTCTTTAGAAAGCAGATCTCAACTGCCAGGTAAGGACACTGCATCAAGACTTTAAAATAATCTGGGGACGTTGACATCAGTTTAGTTCAAGTCTCTATACGTCTACAAATCAAATTAATACACAAAACAACTTTCATCATATGCTTAAACGTATAAGGAATGCGAGGACGAGAGAGGCCGGTTTATTGGATATTTTGCTAACGCTAACAGCTAGCAGTAGTTAGCTAAAAGACGAACGAAACCGTGAGCTTAGTGAGCTAACCGTCAACTTTAACCTTACCTCATTTTCAATCTCTGCTATTTTGGCGAGAATACTCATGATGAGAATGTTGCAAGTAGGTAGACAGACTAGAGAAAATTTCACATTAACTTGGCAACTTTAGCTATTTTGCATGCGCACACCACCAGACATATGGCAACGTTGTGCGCGGTTTCGAGACAAATCTCGCGAGGTTACAGACGAGCCCGACATTTGCATTGTCCCGGTTTGTTGACTCAGAGGATAATTTTCTGCTTTCCACACTAAAGTGTAAACTTAAGTGTATAATTCGTCAATGAAGCACAGGTGTTTTTGATGCCTTAAAAACTAACTAACTAACTAACTAACTAACTAACTAACTAACTAACTAACTAACTAACAAACAAACAAACAAACAAACAAACAAACAAACAAACAAACAAACAAACAAACAAACAAACAAACTAACTAACTAACTAACTAACTAACTAACTAACTAACTAACTAACTAACTAACTCACTCACTCACTCACTCACTC